>VXBR01001474.1:579084-651387 GCA_013400215.1 Cisticola juncidis
TAGATGGGTGGATGGATGGATGTGGATGGATGTGGATGGATGTGGATGGATGTGGATGGATGGATGTGGATGGATGTGGATGGATGGATGGATGGATGGATGGATGTGGATGGATGTATGGATGATGGATGCATGCATAGATGGATGCATGGATGGATGCATGGATGGATGTCCTGGCAGTTGGACACCACACCAAACCCAGCCTGCTGCAGCATACAGCCACTTTTCCCCACCCTGCAAGGCTCTTATTTCCAAGGAAAACAAGTACTTTTGCAATCCCTGATGAGGCACTAAGACTGAGGCTCACCACCAGCATGAAGGTCTGCTGAGCTGCCCCAACACTCAGGCAGAACCAAAACAGTGTGAGAAACCCCAGGAGCTCCTCTCTCCTCCAGGAGAGCCACAACCACAACAGACACCAAACCAACAAGTTCTTCGCTGTGCCACGCATCCAGCTCACTGCTTTGGGGGATCTCTCAGAGCTGCCTCCTCCCAGCACCCTCCCTCCTCCAGGGAGGGGCAGCCCCAGCACTCACCCGGCCGTAGACGGGGTTGGCGGCGGCCAGGACGCTGCAGCGGGAGTTGAGGCGGGCCTGGATGCCGGCCTTGGCGATGGTGACCCGGCCCTGCTCCATCACCTCGTGGATGGCCGTGCGGTCCATGTCGGACATCTTGTCAAACTCGTCGATGCACACCACGCCCCGGTCAGCCAGCACCATGGCCCCCGCCTCTAGGCGCCGCTCCCCTGGGAGGGGACAGGGGACAGCAGGGTCAAACACACCACTGGCCTACACATCTCCTGTCCTGTCGGAGTCCAGGACATCCCTCTGGCCACCCTGGAGGGTTTGGAGACCGGACAGGGGGATTTGGGATCTGTACAAGGGGGTCAGCCAGCCTCNCCTTGGAAACACGGACTGGCAGACTCAGTTTGTCTTCTCTGGCTCTGGTGTGAAACCTTTTGGGCAAGAGAAGCTCGGAAACCTTATTACCTTGGGGAAGAGCAACCCTAAGGAGAATCTCAGGGAACAGCAACCCTGAGACTGCCCTGCCAGAGCCATCACCCCTGGGATGAGAGTGAACCTCAAGGAGCACTGGCATCTTTCTGGGTTGCTCTCCGACCCAGCTCTACAGCAGAAAGAATGCTTAGGGTAAGGATCAGGGTTAGGAATGTCTTGGAGAAGATCAAAGTTTAACAGGAAAGTTCTACAGATCTGAATGCTTAGAATCCTTAGAAGGCTCTCTGAATGGGGAACCTGTGAGTGAAGTAGAGATGGAAGCAAGGAGAGGAATAAAATTGATTGAGAGGAATAAAATATGTTTAAGTTAGGGATTGCTGAGTTAGTTGTTACTGAAAAAGATTAAGATGAATTGGAAGGAGATTTTATGACTAGAACAAAGGATATGTTGACCACAAACAAAACGACGTTTTTACCAAGTAAAGGTAAATCTCAGGAAAACTCTAGGCAAACAAAAAGATGTTTTCACCAAGTATAAAAAAGGTCTAAGAAATTTCCACTGCAAAACAACTTAAAGTTTGAACTGTAACATACTAACTTGAGGTGACTGGATTGTACTAACCATAATATGGAGATATTAGATGTGATAGGTTATAGGTAAATGTAAAGGTATTGTGTGTAATGCTGATTGGCTTCTATGGATTAAGATGTTCAGCAAAGAAAACTATATAATGCATTGTAACCAAAACTAAAGCGACTTCAGACTTGACACTTCAGGATTAGGACTTTAGGCACGCCTATAAGCTGCAGCTGGCAGCTTTTAGGCTGGGCTCTGTATCACCCATGACCCAGGACTGCTGTAACATCATCTCTGTAACAAACAGCGTTTTGGAACAGAGCTGACTCTCTCTGACCTCTCTGCACAGGGACGTCTCTTGTAGGAATGTCTTCCCATGAGGAAGGCTGCTGCCAGCCCTCAGATGTGGCACCAAGTGGAAGAGGAGTAAAGAAAACCACCACCTAAGAGAGGTGGAGAAAATACCCCAAACCACAGGATGCCACGATCCCGAATGACCATTACCACAAAGCTTCTGGTGGAGCGAGTCCTGCAAGTGTCACTGCAGAACAAACACCATAAAATCACCAAACTGGAAAAGACCTCACAGACCATCGAGATCAGCAGCCTTTGGATGTCACAGAGTCCCTGCTGTCAGCCAGGAGTTAGCAGCCATCACCCCCTGCCCCTCACCTGTCTCCTGGTCCGTGGTGACAGCAGCAGTGAGGCCGACGCCGGAGGAGCCCCTGCCGGTGGTGGGGATGGCCCGGGGTGCCGTGCTCAGCACGTACCTCAGCAGCTGGGACTTGGCCACAGAAGGGTCTCCTGGGATGGAGAGGGGAACATTTAGGAACAGCTCATCCCCTGGATACCAACTGCATCATCACACCGTGTCTGGATTGGGGGTGTTCGGAGAAGGGGCAGGTGGAGGGGAAGGGGGACAGAAGGGTTTTGTTCAGACTTCATAAAATAAGGTAAGCAGGTATCTTCCCACCATTATCCATAATCCCATGAGTGGAAATAGGGAAGATGGGGATAAGAGACTTGAGGTGATGGGGATGGGACAGGAGCAAATGGGGACAATTCAGACTATGGCAAACCACAATGGGACAGCAGAAACAAAAAAAAGCAAGCCTTGACATGGGCAAACACTGGGATAATGGCTCAGAGAGGTCATGAGAACCCCTAGAACCATGGAATGGTTTGGGTTGGAAAGGACATCAAAGGTCACCTCATTCCAACCCCCTGCCATGGGCAGGGACACCTTCCACTATCCCAGGATGCTCCATGCCCCATCCAACCTGGCCTTGGACACTGTCAGGGATCCAGGGGCAGCCACAGCTTCTCTGAGCAACCTGTGCCATAGACTCATCTCCCTCATAGGGAGGAATTTCTTCCCAATATCCCATCTAACCCTGCCCTCTGGCAGTGGGAAGCCATTCCCTGTGTCCTGTCCCTCCATCCCTTGTCCCAAGTCCCTCTTCAGCTCTCCTGGAGCCCCTTTAGGCCCTGGAAGGGGCTCCAAGGTGTCCCTGGAGACTTCTCCAGGCTGAACAATCCCAGATCTCCCGGCCTGGCTCCAGAGCAGGGAGGGTCCAGTCCCTGCACTCCTGTCCCAAGGCTTCCTCTGCACTCACTCTAACAGGTCCATGTCTTTCTTGCACTGATGACTCCACATCTGGACACATCTCCATCCCTGGATATGTCGAAAACAAGTCCCAAAGCAACCTGACCTATCAGTGACACCGGCTCAGCCCTGGAACCTCCAGATGTTCTTTCTAACCTCAGTTAATCCACAAAACTAAATCCAAAATCCTTCACCTCACCCCCAACACCGGCACCCAAAGGTGCCCCTGCCCAGCCCTCCCAGACCTATCAGCAAGATGTTGATGTCTCCTCGGATGCGGCTCCCGTTCTCCAGGATCTTCTCCACCCCTCCCAGCAGCATGCAGAGAATGGCCTTCTTGATGTACTCGTGCCCATGGATGCTGGGAGCCAAGGATCTGGCCAGCTGGTCAAAGATATCCTAAGGCAGAAGAGGCAGAGCATGGCTCGTCACATGGGCTGGAGCAAGCAAGAGCAAGTTATATTTCAAAAGATCATTTCAGCCCAAATTTCAGCTTATTCCTATCACAGAGCCACAAAGATGAAAATTATTTGGAAAGAAGATTGTTGGCCAGAGTTTTCTTTCACAGTGGGTTTTATCTTAAGTCCAGGACTATCTTGTCACTGTCTACCAAACAAGCACTGGAAGCAGTGGGAGCAAGGCTTGCTCCTCTCTGTGCTACAAGGAAAGCTCTGAGCATGAGAGGCTGGGGCAGAACCCCATTATCTCAGGCTAGGGTGAGAAAAGAGGTGTTCCTCCTGCAGAAGAAATTCCCTGGACAACTCCTGTAGGGTCAAGACACAGCAGAGCTGCCAGCAGGAAAGATGCTCTGCAAGCAGTAAAGAAACAGCAAGAAAAACTGATTACAGTCTAAGCAGAAAATTCCAAGAAAATGAGTTAGAAAATCCAACAACCTGCTAAGAGGGTTGAAGAGTTACTTGTAACCCAACAGGAACCTCCTTAGCCACATGCCAAGCTGAAACTTCATGCCTGAACACAAGACTTGGATACCTTGGAGCGGCTCTTGCTGAACCTCTTGATCTTGGCCACATCTGAAGCAGAGTAGAGAGGTCGGACGTCTTTGCTCATCTGCTTCACGTTGCAGGCAATGAGGATGGTCCTGGAGAAGGGACACAGCAGTGCTCAGCTCTGCAAACCCCACAGAGACACAGCAGAAGCTTCCACAGGGCCATCACCTGCTCTAGGAAGCCCTGGAAGGGGGTGGAAAGCTCTGACAGCTGTAGCCCCCTCCGACTGTCTTGTACCATCACTGGAGCATCTTTTAAAAGCATCCAAACCCTTCTGGGCACAGCTGGAAGTCACAGCTACACATTGTGAGGGGAGACCTCAGCACAGCCTACAGCTTCCTCATGAGGGGAAGTGGAGAAGTGGCACCCATCTCTCTCTGGTGACCAATGACAGGACCTGAGGGAACTGCTGAAGCTGCGTCAGGGGAGGTTTGGGTTGGTATCAGGGAAAGGTTCCTCCCCCTGAGGGTTTTGGGGCTCTGAACAGGCTCCTCAGGGAATGAGCACGGCCCCAAGGCTGCCAGAGCTCCAGGAGAGTTTGGACAACGCTCTCAGGGCTGCACAGGGTGGCATTGCTGGGGTGTCCTGTGCAGGGCCAGGAACTGGACTCGATCTTGGTGGGTTCCTTTCCAACTCAAGAGTATCTGATTAAGGTGCAAACCACTTCCAAGAGATTTAAGCTGCTGTTTGACCCAACTCTCTGCCTGACCTCACCTTCCAGAGACTCAGCCAAGCAGGGTGACAGGGCTGAAGACCCACCTGAAAGTGCCCGAGGTGTAGCCCCCTTTCTTCCCTGGCAGGCACCGATACGTCCCCACCACCTGCACACGGTCCCCGGGCTTCACCCTGTCCACCAGGTCATCGTCCAGAACCACATCCACCGAGCGCGGCAGCTGCCCCGCCGGAGCCTTCTCAGGCATCTCCTGGATGGTGATGGTCTGGTGGTCCTTGTACACAGAGAGGCCAAACTCTGTCTCCAGAGGGTTGTTCTCTTCGTCCTAAAGCAGGAACCCAAATTAAAAGATGAGCACCATTTTTCAGGAGAGCAGGGGGAACATAGGCTGCATCACCCAACCTGCTGGAAAGGTTTAGCAGGACTGGAGGCTGGGGCTCAGCAGCTCCATACTGAAGCTGGCACATTCTCCCTAGAGGAACCTGCTGCTGCTTCACCTCACCTTTGTAGGGTAGATGGAGCTGGATGGGAAAGCATCCAGGGAGGTCATGTCCGTGTATCGGCGCTCAATTGTTTTCTTGGTAGCTGGGCAATAATGGACGCTCCGAACAACTTTTGGACGCACCAGAGAGCCTGGGGTTGGAAAAGAGAGGACTTAGAGGCTGGGATATGCCCCCCCCCGTCAGCAAACAGCCTCCAAGAGGGGCTCCAACACTAAAATTACTTGGGTCACAACTGCCTGTCAAACATGGATAGGATATACTGATTTTAAAGACCATCCCAACACTCAAGACCTTCAGCCAAGCTCCTGGCCCAGGTTGCCAGGACACAGAATCACAAAATGGTTAGGGCAGGAAGAAACAGTAAAGATCACCCAGTTGCACTCCCTGCCACATGCAGGGACACCTTCCATTATCCCAGGTTGCTCCAGGACCTGTCCAAAGCGGCCTTGGACATGTCCAGGGATGGAAGCTTCTTTGGGCATCCTGTGCCAGGGCCTCCCCACCCTCACAGGGAACAATTCCTCCCCAATATCCCATCTAACCCTCTGTCAGTGTAAAGCCATTCCCCTTGTCCTGTCCCTCCAGACCCTTGTCCCAAATCCCTCTCCACACCACAGCTCCTGGTGGAGCTCCAGCTCCTCCACAGCAAACCCCTGACCCCTCCACGCCACAGCTCCTGGGTGTCCCCCGTCTCACACTTTGTCACGATGCCCTCCACGCAGACCATGCAGCTGAGGAAACAGGCTGTCAGTGTCCTTGGGGACACGTGCTTGGAGCCAAAGCTGCCCTCCAGCCCGATGTAGAAGTCCTCGTACTGCTTGGCGTAGGTGCCATCGACAGAGGCAACAAAGTCCTTCAGGGCGCGCTGGAAGGCGATCAGCTCCTCGAAGGCATTGCTCAGGAGCCTGCAGCACAGGGAGGTCACAAAGCAGATGGGTCAAGCCCTTCCACCTCAGCACTTTTCCCACACCCCCAACTTGCTCCATAAGTTTACCAGGAGTGGGAGGTGAAAAAAAAAACAAAACCAAAGTCCATCACAACTCCGTGTGATGTGCACTGGCACCAGCAGCCAGAGGAGAACAATTCCAAGCACATGGCACAGGGCCAGATTGGCAAGGCTGGTCCAAAATATCCCTGAGCATCCTCAAAAAGGCTGGGAGAAGGGGGTTGCTCAGCCTGGAGAAGACTCCAAGAAGGCCTCAGAGTCCCTTCCAGTGCCTAAAGGGGCTCCAAGACAGCTGGACAGGGTCTTGGCACGAGGGCATGGAGACAGAAGACAAGAGGAATGGCTTCCCACTGCCAGAGGGCTAGGATAGATGGGATATTGGGAAGGAATTGACCCCTGTGAGGGTGGGCAGGCCCTGGCTTTCAGCAGAGTACAAGGTTTGTTGCTTTTTTGTGATAAATGACCTGCAGAGCTAGGGCTGGACCTTTGAAACCCCCTGCCCCAGGTGCCCCCAGTGCCCCACACCCACCTGCTGGCTCTCTTCTCATTCTTGCGCCGCAGGTCGTTGATGTTGACGATGAGCCGATACTGGTTGTCACTGATCATGTCCCGGACCTTGTTCTGGTAAATCCCTTGGTCTTCCTGCAAGTGGGAGTGGGGGGAAGACACCCCAAAAGCAACTCACTTTGCATGTCTGCTGTGTGAAAACAGCCCAGGAGGCCGTTCCTGCAGAGCTGGATCCCCTTTATCCCACCGGCTGAGCAGGAAGGGGCAACACAGAGACCAGGTGCTCCCTTACCCCTGGTAGGAAAGGAGGGACACGGGGACCAGAATCTCCCTGGGGGTCATGACAGGGAGGATCAGGTGGTTCCTAACTCCCGGGGACATGGATTAGAGGAGACGGACGGGCACAGCGACCAGGTGTACCCGAATTTAGGGAGTAGACAAGGCGGAGCACACAGGGATGAGATGCTCCCCAATCCCCGAGGATATAGGGGGGAGGGGACATGAGGACAGGGATCAGGTATTCCCCAACCCCGGGGGGCACGGAGGGGACGCAGCACACGCGCCTCCCAGCTCGTCTCACCTCATCGTCCAGGAAATCGAGGTAATCGCGCTGCGCCTCCCGCAGCTCCGCATCCTCCAGCCCACCCGCCAGCGCCGCCATTCTGCTGGCCGCCCTGGGACGGATCCCTCGCCGCTGCTGCCGCTCCTGCTGCTGCCGGGGAAGGCGGTGAGAGCCGAGGGGAGCCGGGCTGGCCCCACGATCCGATCAGGGCCCCGCGATCCGATCACGGCCCCCACTCCGCCCCCGCCGCGCTCCCGTTTCGCGCCAAACGCGGCTCCTTTCCCGCCACCGCGCGGGAAACACGCCCCTAGTCCGCCCCGCGGCACTGCTGATTGGTCAACAGCGTCCAGCTCCAGCCAATGGGTCGGCGATACAGTGATGGACAGGAATTTTAGCCTATCAAATTCCGGGGCGGTGCAGTGGGCGGGGCCAGGGGTGCCGGGGATCGGATGTGATCCCGGCTCCGGCACTTGGAAGTCACCGATGGGCTGAAAATGCGGCTTGAGGAGAAAAAAAAAATTAAAAAGCAAACACGAAAACAACAAAATCACCCAGGTAGAATCCAAAACCAAGAAAAACCAAACAAAAAGCTCATTAAAAACTAGTTTAGGGTTGTGTTTTTTATATTGTATGCTGGGGAGCCCCGTTTCCGGGTGTGTTCACCCCATACAGGCTGGGTGGGCGTTGCTTTTTCCTTTAACGTGGCTCCGGCGTGACTCCAGCAATTCGGGGGTGAACACACAAAACCGACAGGTCCCGTGGTATTTGGAATGGAAAATGATTTTGTATCTGTCTTGGAATCACAAAATGGTTTGAGTGGGAAGCGACCTTAAAGCTCATCTCATTCCAATCCCCTGCCATGGGCAGGGACACCCTCCACTATCCCAGGTTGCTCCAAGCCCTGTCCAGCCTGGCCTTGGACACTTCCAGGGATCCAGGGACAGCCACAGCTTCTCTGGGCACCCTGTGCCAGGGCCTCACCACCCTCCCAGGGAAGGAATTTTTCCCCAGTATTCCACCTAACCCTGCCCTCTGGCAAGTTAAAATCCAGTTCCCTTTGTCCTATTATTATGTACTTGTGTAAAAACTCCCTTTCCCTCTTTTTTCCAAGCCTCCTCTAAGTCTCTTAAGAGGCTGTTGTGGGCAGGAATCAAAAGGTGCCGCTGCCTTACAGGGAAACCTGCTGCTCCCCCTTAAAAAAAAAAAAAAAAAAAAAAAAAAAACAAACATCGCGGAGTCCCTTAAAAATCTTTATGTAAACTCTGCTTAAAAATAGAAAATTAATAAAAAGCATAACAAAACTGTTTTGATCAGCAAGGCACACTGGGCACACAGACTTGGCCGTGCCCGTGGATATCGTAGCTCCCAACAGTTTTTCCAGGGCAATCCTGGGAATAAATATTCACCCCGGGATCTGCTGGGCTTTGCAAACGCTGAGGCACAGAATTCCCGCTGATCTCTGCAGAGGGAGCAGCTGCGGTTCGTGTTTCATTTCGGAAGAGGAGCAGGAAACAGCCTTTGCCCCGTTTCCCATTCGCTGTTTGTGTTCCTGGATCCGATCCCTCACTGGAAATGCCTGGTAACTGTGGCCGGTTTGGGGTATGTGCAGCCCAAGTCCGGGATATTTGTCCTGCTCCTGGGAGATTTTTTTTCACATTTCTCTGTGTCAAAGTGAAAGTTTGGAGTTTCCTTTTTAGGCCTTTTAGCCCTCCTCCAGAATAATTTAATAGAGGATTGAGTTTGGCAGAAATAAACGATCTTATGCTCTGTTTTCTTACTTTTTCCTTTTCTTCTTTTCCTTTTTCTTTCTTTTTTTTTTTTTTTTTTTTTTTTTTTCTTTTTTTTTTCCTTTTTTTTTTTTTTTTTTTTTTTTTTTTTTTTTTTTTTTTGCCTTTTCCTATCCTTTTTTCTTTTTATTTTTCTTTTCTTTTTTTTATTTTTCTTTTTTTTCCTTTAATCTTCCAGATTGCTCTGCTAGCTCCAGAGATGTTCCCTGCAGCTGGAATACCCTCCCTGCTTCTGTACACTCAGCAGGACCCATTTCCCTCCACCTGCTCCTCAAGTGTACCCCTTCCCTCTGATTTGATGGAATTTTTTTTTTCATAGCAGAGAAAGCACAAAGAACGAACAGAGAAAACCTTTAGTATGCCCCTGGCACTTCTATTATATTTATATTTATATTTATAGTTATAGTTATAGTTATAGTTATAGTTAGATTTATAGTTATGTTTATATATGATATCTATGTTTATGTTTACTTTTTTTTTTAAGTGGGCACATCATCCACTGAGGATCTAAACTGGCTGGAGGAAGTAAGTCCCCAGAGGAAATATGATTTAACCCCTATAAATTGCCGCTGCAAGATTTCATCTCTGAGATGCTTTTTCTCCCTCTGCATCAGGCAGGATATTAAATCCAGCAATGGACAGTCTGCATGCTCCACTGCAGATAAAACATGGACGGAAAAAATAAAATATGGGTGCAAAGCACAGAACAGGTACCAAGGTGGGAATCAGGCACATCTATGCGGATTGCACAAGACCTCACCCACATTTGGGTGGTCAAGACGAATCCCAGCCCACGGAGACGATGTGGATGGTTGCGTTTTTCCTCCTGCCAGGACCTGGCAGGGCCCCACCGCTCCTGGCAGCAAGGTAACAGGAGTTCGGGATAAAAATAGCCACTGTTGTTATTCATGACCGAGCCCTATGGCAACTGCTGCGTGCCTGAATAATTCATCTGGGCAGGGCAGGCCGAGGAGGACAGAGGGATGGAGAGAGGAGGGGAAGCCTGGGAAGAAGGAAAAAGCCTTCCCTGCCTCCTGGGATTCCCCAGGATTGTGCCCGAGGTCTCGCTGGGTTCACCTCCCTGCTGCATTCTGGAGGTTAAAGCAAAAAGGCAGAACAAGCTCCCAGAGACATCCAGCACTTCCTATCCACTGGAACAAACAGGAATTAAGCACTTTGCACACAGAGGGCCGGGCCTGCAGGGCTTGCACAGAAACAGAAGGATCAAGGGTGGATGCAGGAGCGATTTCCATGGGTGAATGGCACACGAGGGGTGCTGGCCAGAGCACTTCAGCAGTGCTCAGTGTGGATTTTTTCGTCCCTTGACCCAACCTCTGTGTGTCAGCATCCACCTGTACTTGGTTTCTCAGGTTTAAGGCTACCCTGTGATCCCGCTACGATTCTGGGATGTTGTAGGGTTTTGTTGTCATTGCTGTCACTTTTTTTGTTGTTGTTTGTAGGGTTTTTTCCCTCATAGTTCAACTAAATGCCGAATTTCAAGCCACAGTTCAGTTATCAGGTTGCCATCCATTCGTTTTCCTGGCTGCTGAGTTGTCACAGTGGACACGGAAAGACCCACACCAGGACACGCTGGTGAACAAAGCAGGATAAAAGGGACGAGTTTATTTACAAAACTCAGTTTTATGCATTTCCTATGGGGCCTGTGGATTGGAGGATGGAATTCCACCTCTCAATCCACATTGGTCAAGCCAACTGTCAATCACTTTTCTCTTCCTACCTAGAAATATGTAAACAATGAAAGACAGCAAAACATGGCCAGTATTTATAGGAGAAAGTGTGATAAGGTAAAATTTCTGGCTCCAATATGAAGAACATTACAGAAGGTTTAGAAAAGTCTTCAAAACCAGGGTGACACTGAGTAGCTTGCCTCACCCATGAGGGGCAGGGGAGAGGCTTGTGAGTCATTCAGAGCTCCAAAAACGGGGCCAGAATATCCCAAATTTGATGGAGTATCATCTAAACATCAAGCAACACATTGGAGTGGAGGTTTCAAATCTATTTGTAATAAAATAGAAGGATAATAACATGGAATACAATGTTTGGAATGGAAAAAAGTCCATTTTTAGAACTGAAATTATGTGAAGAAGTGAGACCACCTATGAGATGTTTCTATCAGGATAAATTTTACATTTTCCAAGGGAATAAAGGGATTCATATTTACTGGGCTCTCCTGAAGCTGCAGTTGCATGAGCTGAACCCTAACCAGGGGATGAATTCACTCTCACAAGCAGAGTGTTGTCCTGATTCTCATTACAAATAATTTAATGCTGAAGGAGCCCTTCTCAATCCTCTCTCCTGACCTTTTCCCTAACACAGGCTGGAGAATTTCACCCCATCACATCTTCACCCAGCTCAGGCATTTCTGACATAATTTTCTTGAAGAATTTGCTATTCCCCCACACTCTGGTAAATCTTTAAACAGTTCTAGCTCCTGGGTTTTTTCCTAGTCGTGGAGAAGAAAAACACGGAAAACTACTATCAGGGTGTATAAATGGAATTTCTTTACTGAAAGACATGGGGAGCTGCTGGTATCTCAGCAGGAGAGCATAGGAAAGTGGGTAAGGAATTAAAGCTCTGACCTTCAGTGTGTTTGGATGGGCTGAAACCACCTTCTTTCTTCCCAGAGTAGGAGCCCAGAGCGTAAGGATTTGTTTTTCCTCCCAGATGCCTCTAGCATGGCCCTAGCACAGCGATGGGAACATAAAATCCTTGTTGTCGTCTTGCTCCTGGTGCACAGCTACTCCAGATCCCACGGGGATTCCTCCTGTTTTCCTGCTGTGCAGGAGGAAAATACAGCACTTAATAGAAAAGCAAAACAAACCCACACAGGCCCTGCCTGCGGGCATAAGGAAAACGGAATTCCAAATGAAACCAGAGGAGTGGCTGAATCAACAACAAAGCTCCGGAATGGGGCAACCCAACCGCATTTGCAGGAAAGTCCGAAGGGCCCAGAGACAGAGCTGAGGTTTGGTGTTGCTATTTTGGTCTACTCATCTGCTCTCATGACTTCTGACTGTTACTAAAGACAGTTACAGCTGATTTCCTTCTTTTTTTTCCCCCTCTCATTTTCTCCACCCTCAGGTCTGGAAATCACCCATCTGTATGCAAAATATCTCTGCCTCTTCCTCAGAATCTCTGGGAGCTGCTTTTAGCCCTGGGCCAGGATCCACTGGTCACTTCAGCAAGTGAGGTCCAGCTTTAGAACCACAGAATCACAGAACTGTTTGGGCTGGAAGAGACCTAAAAGAACATCCACTTCCACTCTCTGCCATGGGCAGGGACATCTTCCACTGTCCCAGGCTGCTCCAAGTCCCATCCAGCCTGGCCCTGGACATTTCCAGGGAAGTGTATATCACCCTTATTATAAAGAATTTATTCCAAGTATCTAATCTAACCCTGCCCTTTTTCACACATTCCCCCTTGTTCTGTCCTTCCATCCCTTGTCCCATGTCCCTCTCCAGCTCTCCTGGAGCGCCTTCAGGCTCTGGGAGGGGCTCTGAGCTCTCCCTGAATCCTTCTCTTCTCCAGGTGAGCACCCCCAGCTCTCCCAGCCTGGCTCCAGAGCAGAGGGAGCATCCAGCCCCTGGAGCATCTCTGTGGCCTCCTCTGGACTCTCTCCAGCAGCTCCACGTCCTTTCGATGCTGGACTCCAGGGCTGGAGGCAGCTCTGCAGGTGGGGTCTCACCTGAGCAGGGCAGAGGGGCAGAATCCCCCCCTCCCCTGCTGCCCACACCGGGGGATCAGCTCAGGACTTAGAGGGTTTCAGGGATGGGTCATGTCCAGCTCTCACCCACCAGCACCCCCAAATCCTTCTCCCCAGGGCTGCTCTGGATTCATTCTCTGCCCTGCTGGGAAGCTGGGAAGCTGCAGCACTCTGTGTAAGGCACTTTAGTAACCCCCATGGGACTGTCACAATGGGCTGTCACTGCTGCGGGCAAACCACGAGGAGGCAGGAAGGTCCCGACCCCAAATTGCTACACAATCCCTGTGCAACACGTGGGGAACAGCTGATGGTGACAAAATTAACTGTATCAAGTGCTTCTTTCCGACTGCAGCGGCTGAACTTGGTAACCCAAGGATTTTATGGATTTTTTTCTGCATTATTCATTAAATAAAGCCTTAGTGTTCTAATGTGTTCTTGGTGTTCTAATTCTGCATCTGCAGATTTTTGTTTAAAACTTGCCAAACGGATGATGAGCATCAATCCTTGCCCAGTGGGAAGGAGTTCCATATGGCCACAGACAGGGCAAAAAACCCTCTCTTTTACCCAGCTACAATAACAACATGTCAATATTCCTTATTACAGGTAAATACAGGGAAAAGGTAACTCCTCCTACTCTCTGGATTACATTTGGTGCTTGGAATACCTCAGATGTCTTTGGTGCAAAGCTGCTACATTGCTCCTCAGCAGCACAGTGTGGATGCTTCTTGGTGGAGGGAGACCCTGATCCACAACAGAAGATCCTTTTTATGAGTAATGACTCTGAACACCTAAAAATAACAGGACAACCTTTTACATGTCCCTTCCAAAGTCCCTTCCAACCCAAACCACTCTATGATGCACATTTGGGTGGGGAATTAAGGCATTCAGGACATGTTTGAGGGTGCAAAGCTTGTTTGAATCCTATCAGATGACTGAAGAGGGTCAGGAGAGTCCAGCCTGGTACAACCCAGCCTTAACTCTGGGACTAATCTCCTGGGCAAACACAGCCACACCTGGGTTTTGACTTGGAGGGAGCTGTGTGATTCATTTCAGGGTTTAAAATGCCAATGGTAGGGAGTAACAGAGACTGCAGCAAGTTCTGAGATGAACTACAGAGTGAGGCTTGGTGCCACTCACCTGAGAGCCAGTGATCAAAGAGATCTCACTGCAGCACCCACCAGGCTTGGGGTCACACCCACCCAGGACAGCAGTTATCCCAGAGCTGCCCTTTGCCCTTCCTGTGGCTGCCCTGGGCCATGCCTTGAAGTTAAGTGAGGTAAAAACCTTTCACTGGAGTAAAATAGGTACAGGTGGCCCAGCAGCATTGCAATGTCCATGTGGCACCAGGGACGTCACCCCCTCACCATCCCCATCTGCTTGGGTTGTATTTTATGTCCCCCCTCCTATGCACTCTATCACCTATTCCCTGTGTCCTGTCCCTCCATCCCTTGTCCCAAGTCCCTCTCCAGCTCTCCTGGAGCCCCTTTAGGCACTGGAAGGGGCTCTGGGGTGTCCCTGGAGCCTTCCCTTCTCCAGCTGAACACCCCCAGCTCTCCCAGCCTGGCTCCAGAGCAGAGGGACTCCAGTCCTTGGAGCATCTCCATGGCCTCCTCTGGAATTGCTCCAGCAGCTCCACTTCCCTCTGGTGTTGGGAGTCCCAGATCTGGAGTCAGCTCTGCAGGTGGGGTCTCACCAGAATGAAGCAGAGGGGCAGAATTCGCTCCCAGTTTAAGGAAAGAAGGAGGATGATGTGGTATTACAGGTCTTTCAGGAGATGTTTTAGAGGGACAGAAAATGAGTGCAAGATGTCACTGAGGGGGTTGGTAGCTGCCAGTTGTATCCCATCCACATCCCTGAGTGTGATGACAGGGAAAGATTGAAGTTCCTTCCCACCTTCTTCACCCTGGATGTTTTCTCTCCTCGCTTTGGGGGCACTGGCTTTCCTGCATGCTGTGAGATTTGTACTGGGATGTGCAGAACCTTCAGCCAGGCTGCAGAGATCTTATCAGAGCCACAGAGTCACATTCCTGGGCTGCCTCTCTGGGGATCCTCTCCCTGCAGAACAAGCAGTCCCCTCTGTTTCCCTCATAAACCAGCAGTTCTGACAGGCAGGAGCAGCAAAACCCGCATGAACCAGCTGAGGCAGAGCCTGGAGAGGACAAACTCTGCACTTAAAAATTAACCTGGGGTCACAGTGACTCTACAGCTGAATCCACCACCCGTGGCTTTGGCATCACTCTGTCCAGGATGCATCAGCTTCCCCCAGACATTTCCCAGATACAGTTCAGGAGCCCAGAGGCTGTTCCTGAAAAGGCCATTTGGGTGCAAATGCCTGTTTTCTGGAGCCCAAAGATTTTGGAGCTGGCAGTTGGCTCAAGGCCATACTGCCTTTAGCCTGGAAATCCTCAGGAAAATGATCTGCTCATCCACACTTGCATGTCCACAGCACTGAAATCAGGGGGTTTCCTCCCATTCCATGGAAGCCATCTGGTCCAGCCCCCTTGCCCATTTAGGGCCACACAGAGCAGGTTGCACAGGTCCATGTCTAGATGGATTTTAAGTATCTCAAAGGATGGAGGTATCTCTTGCTGAGCAACATGCACCAGTTCTTGGCCACCCTCAGTAAAAATGCGTTTCCTGGTGTTCAGAGGAATCTCCTGTGCCTCAGTGGATACCCATAGCCCCTCATCCTGTGATTTTTACTTTAAATGTAAGATCTCCATCTGTGAGAGTGATCTCCGGGGCTGAGCCCGGTGACGTCCAGAGGTCCCTTCCCATCCCCAAACACCTTGCTGTGACTTGTAAATCCTGAGGGACAGCTGAGGGAGCTGGAGGGCTCCGCCTGGAGAAAAGGAGGCTCAGGGGGGACCTTCTGGCTCAGCACAACTCCCTGACAGGAAGAGACAGGCAGAGTGGGATCGGGCTCTGCTTCCAGGGAACAGGGACAGCACATGGGGAAAGAATCTCAAACTGTGGCCAGGGGAGGTTCAGGTTGGACATGAGGCAGAACTTCTTCAGGAATGGGGGGTCAGACATTGGAAGGGGCTGCCCAGGGTTGCATCCCTGGAGGTGTCCAAGGAACTGAGGTGGCACCCAGCGCTCTGGGCTGGGGACCGATCACAAGTTGGATTCGATGACCTTGGAGATCTCTCCCAGACTGAACAATTCTTCGATTCTGTGACTTTACACCGCTCTCCCGGATGTCTAACCGGGCTCTCTCTTCAGCCACCGCTNACAGCGGAGGGAGCGGGCACCGAGGGGACACTGAGAGGCGACACTGAGTGCGGGCGGTGAGTGCGGGAGGTGCGTGTACAGTGCGGGAGATGGAGAGCAGGCACTGGGTACGGGCACTCAGAGCGGACACTGCGGGCGGGGAGTGCGGGCGATCCCCTCCCCGCGGTTCCCTCCTCTGTCCCCGGGACAGCCCGCCGAGGGTCCCCAGCCAGCTCCCGGTGCGCTCCGGCGGCCCCGCGCGGGTACCGCCGCTCCTGCATCCCCGCCGCGCCGGGAGCATCTTTCCCTGCGGGGCAAGCGGGATGCCGGGACGGGTGCGGGCGGTGCCTGGTGCTTGCAGACACCGCTGGGATGCGCGATCTTTCCCTCTGTGCCACGCACAGTTGTGGTTCATCAAGCCGGGGTTGGTCCAGTGGTTAGGCGGGTGCTGGGAGAGAGCTTTAGGAGGGGAGGGACGAGCAGGGAAACACGGATTTTGCGTTAAATCCCCCCGCTACCGGTATCTCAAGGGCTTCCTGAAGGAGAGAGGTGGGCAGTGGTTTTCCTCCGTGTTTGTTTGAAACGGCTGTGGGCGGATTTTCCTTGAATGACTTTGACACCAGGGGAGCGCTGGAGGCCACGGGAAGGAGATGCATAGTTCAGCCGTGAGCCGGGAGAAGAAGCAGCTCCCGGTGTTTGCCTTGGAGCTGCCGCCTGCTCCTTGCATAGACACGAGCAGGGGCGCGTCTCCAAAGGGTCACCGAAGGGTGGTTCCCTGCTGATCTTCTCCAGGACACTGCGGGGTCATGTCGCCCCTATGTCCCATCTGGATTTTTTCCTGGCTGAAAAAACCACAAGCATTTCGCTTTTTGTGGGGGAGGAAAGTATTGTGGACAGTCTTAAAGTGTTCTGGTTTTCTTCAACACAACTATATAGATATATAAGTTCAGGTAAACATTTAACAGTTGTTTAGTGTCAAACCAATTCCTCTCTGGTATGAGCAGGGTTGGGTATGGAGCATCCCAGTACCTGTGCCTAAGTGGTTTTGACTGGGGCACACAGGTTTTTAGTGGGATGGAGAGGTGCACTTGTTGTGGGACGCTGTGGATTGTGGCTTCAGAGCTGGGAAATTATTTATGTATTGCTAGCTGGAGGGGGTTGGGGTGAGATGAGGCTTGAAGCAAACTGGTGTAGTAGAAGGTGTCCCTGCCCATGGCGGGGGGGTTGGAATGAGATGAGCTTTAAGGTCCTTTCCAACCCAAAACATTTTAGGATTCTAGGATGGCTTGCTGCAGATTAGGATGACGAGGAGTGTAATGCTGCCCTGGCATCAGTAGCTGAAAAAGAGCAAAGTTATGGAAAGGTCATGAAAAAGGATTAATCCATCAGGTCTAAAGTCTGTTTTTGTCCTCTGCCAGGGCTGGGAGGGGACAGGCAGCCATGAATTCTGAATTCTAGCAGCAGACTGTGCTCCTGCCTTGGGGTGCTGTGGTGATATGTGCTGCAAATAATTCCTAGAAGCCCACTCAAGGCTCATCAGGCCAAACCACACAGTTGCACATTTCCTCCTGTGCAGCTGGGGAAACTGTGGGTTAACAGCCCTGCACCGTGCAGGATTTTCTGTTTCCTGGGCATTAATTGCTTTTATTTGTTTACGCTGAAGCTGCAGCCGCAGCCATGGCCAAGCAGAGGGCTGTGTCCCTGTGGATGCAGGGAGGGATGGCAGGGAGGGATGGCCGTGCCAGCGAGGTTGGGGACAAGGGAGGTGCCACCACCAGGTCACGTGTGTGAGCTTGCAGCTACTTGCACATCTTGAGTCAGGCACCAGTTTAATTTTTTATCTGCCAGTTTACAGGGTGACCCTTGCTTATGGGGTCAGTGGCCCTTTCATCGCATAAACAATTAATCATTAGTAAATTCCAGAAGAATAAATACCCAGGGAGGCTGCTGGAGGCTGCAGCTGTACAGATGCCATACCTTATAAGCTCCATCCTCCTCAGAATCATGGAATGGTTTGGAAGGGACATTAAAGATGATCCAGTTCCAACTCCCTGTCATGGACAGGGACACCTTCTACTATCCCAGATTGCTCCAAGCCCCATCCAACCTGGCCTTGGACACTTCCAGGTAGTAAAGGGAAGCTTGCTCCCAGCTTCTTCCCACCCTCCAAGCCCCACCAAATCCTTGGGATTGGGTAGGGTTCTAAGCCAGTGAATGCAGCCCAGCCTTCACCCTTTTCGTGGAGGGAATCTTCCATCCAGCTCTTCTTGGAGCTTTGTAGCCTCCAGGAAGGGCATCACCTCTGTCACTGCAAACCTAGAACCCGGCTGGGAGAGGCCATGGGGTTAAATGGGACGATGTCCTGAGGGGACAAAGACTTTTAGTGCAGGGCAGAGGAGAACTCCCCGCTCCACAGGGTTGGCACAGGGCTGCTGTCTCTCTCTGGCAGTGCCTCCCCTCTGCCCGCAGCAGCCGCAGGGCTCTCCATGATTTATATACATTTTTTTCGAGTGACCAAAGCCCTAAAATCCTCAGCCTCAAAAAAAACCCAATGTTTTTGTATGAGAGGCTTTTGTGGATGACAGCAAAGCTGAGCAGCCTCAGCCCAGAGGTTCTTCTGGGGATGATTTGAACCCACAAACAGCACACGGCCAGTCTGGTTTGGTCACTCTGCCCACAGGCAGATGGTTCCAGGGTTGTCCCATCAGCAGATGATCTGAGCAGGGAGGGATTGGCTGGCTGTTCGAGGTCTGTGCTAGCAGGAGCTCCTAGTTCTGGATATGCACTGAAGGAAGATCAATGCTGAAGGAAATTTAGGAGGTGAAAGTGGGATTGCTGCTGTAACAAATCCAGGCTCCTTTTCAGTCAGTGCAGGGGGAAAACCCCCACATACTCTGCTGGCACAATTCCAGTTTCAGTCCATCAGTGATCCCTGTATGGCTGAATACAGCAGGCAGGGACTGTTGGAGTGGCAGGACCAAAACCATACCCAGGAGTGTGCTGACATTTCAGCACCTTGATGGTTATAGTTTGGGACTGTGTCCCGGTCTGGTTTGATTCCTGGTGTACTCATCCAGGGATTTCACAGCCACCTGAAATCTAGCCCCAAAGCATTGGGTGCTGTGCTGGTTGTGTGTGGGAAAAGAAAGTGGTGAGCTGATCAGGAAAGCACAAACAGCAAAGGAGTAGTGAGATCAGGAAGAAAAGCTGCAGAATATTACCTTGCCCTTGAGCAAATTTTGATACAGGGGGAGTGGATTTGCCAGAGGAGGGAATTCTCAGCCAAGGTCTGTGAGCAGAATTAGTGAACATTAACTGGTTCTGCAGGTGGGGTTTTTTTGTTTGTTTGTTTTCAGGAATTATTGGCTGTGTTATCAGCAGCATCACCAAACTCTAACCCAGTTAAGCATGAGGAAACTGCAGCTGTGCTATCACAGCAAGCCAGAACGGTGCCATTCCCTAACATGGTTTGGGAGATAGCACAGTCCAGGAGTTGTTCCTGGCTGACAGTTTGTGTATGGCCACCCATTTGAGGGGTGCAGCAGCACAGGAACGGCCAAGCCAGCCCAGCTAATGTCTGAGAACCTGTTGTTGTGAAAATCAACCCCCCTCCTTGCACGTGATGCTTGGACTCTCACAATAAAACTACCAACCTCATCCAGCCTTTGGTTTCCTAACTTTGGGGTTCCATTCCCCTGCTTTACTCCCCCAAACACCACAGAGCCTTGGGGGTGCCCCCCTTGTTGGGATGCTTTGCTGCAGGGCCGTGGCATTTGCCAGCAGCTTTGTGTTGCTCTGTGCCCTCCGAGCACAGCGTTCCCTGCATTGGCTCCACTGCTCTCATCCCCTGGCCCCATCCCAAAGCTCAGGCAACGCTGAGCCCATGTCAAGAGGCACTTGCTGCTCAGCACGGCTGAGCTGGCTGCTGGCCCAGCTGCCTTCCAGGCCAGGAATTGCAGGGGAGCTGACACTGCCATGGCTTCCGTGGGGATCCTGCCACCTCCCGCTGGCTTTCGTGGCAGGATCCCAGCATCACGGGACCTTCGTTTCCTGAGGGATGCAAACTTGGACAAACCGTGCTTGGGCTGCACGCTCTGTGTGTGTGTATAGAGAAGGGGAGAATTTCAGCCATCTTCTTTTATTTGAAAACTTCCACGAGGTTATTTTGACCTTTTTTCTTAACAGATCAGGTTGTTTTAGGTCGTGCCCTTCAGTAAATCCCACGGCATCACCTTTTACCTTCCAGAATATCCCAAACTGTGCAGGTCCCTGTTGGAGGAGTAATGGGAATTGGGCTGATGTAGATCTAACAGGGTACCTAAGTGCCATGAGGGAAATAAAATCTTCTATGCAATGCACTGTCCCAGCACTGCCCAGTGCATTAGGAGCACGATATCTCATTTCCATCAGGCAGATGAGGACTGATATCCCCATTGCACAGATGGGGAAGTGTAAACCCAGTTTACAGAAGCCCCAAGCACCTGGCCTCTTTCTGGTTGTGGGGATTTCCACTTCTTTGATGCTGGAGTGTAGATAAGTCCTTTGCACCCTGCTGCCTGCCCTGGCAGGGCTGGTCCCTGGCACACATGGAATCACAGAGTAGTTTGGGTTGGGAGGGAAATTAAAGCTTATCCAGTTCAACTCCCCTGCCATGGTGGGGGACATGGCCAGGGACATCTTCCCCTGTCCCAGGTTGCTCCAAGCCCCATCCAGCCTGGCCTTGAACAATTCCAGGGCAGCCACAGCTTCTCTGAGCAACCTGTGCTGGTTGTAAATCCCATGTAAATCCCAGTAACTCCCTGCAGAAGAGATTTAGCTCTGGGTGTTCCTGCTGCAGCCTGGAGGAATTTTGGCACCTAAATCTGTGGGAGGAGAAGGAAGCAGGTAATACCAAGACTGCACAGGACTGCTGCTTGAGCCAATCCATGGTCTCTTATTTTCTCAGCTCTGGAGGGGCCTTTCCAAAACACGGGGCAGAATCAGATGGAGAAGTTAGCACTGGGCTCTCATGATGGTCTCAGGATGGTCTTTCAAAGTTTTTTCCAGACCTTCAGAATGGTTTAATTACAGGAGGAGATGTCTGTGCTCAGAGAGAAGCAGCCTTCAGACAGCAGGATTTGGGATGGGGCTTACTGAGTTCATCTGAGCTGGGTGCAGCCCTGGCACAGCCTCTCCCAGAGCTGAATTGCTCCCTCCATCCTGGTGCAGTAGGAGCTGTGACACCAAAGTTAACCCCATGTAGGAAGGGGTCACAATAAAACCCCAAGCTTTAAAATGACCTGGAATGCCCCAGGGACTTTTGCTTAACTGCCAGAAGAGAGAAATTCAGGCATTAATCACCTGCAGATCTCCAAACCAGTCTGTGGCCACTGCTGTTATTTTCATGCTGTCCACAACCACTTCTTTTTTTTTTTTCCCGTTTTAAATGCCATGCATTTATTAAAGACTTCCCCAAAGCAAAGTACCCCTGATCCTCCGTGCTTTGTTTACCAGGAATTACTGCCTTTTTGGAAGCCTGTGTAAACCTCTGATGCCTGAATAAGAGTCTGCAAGCAAATGTATCACACTGGTCCAACCTCAATCCTAGACAGTGAACTCGGGGGCCAGACCGGTGGGAAAATCGACTGTACTCTGTAGGAAATTTTCTCATTCAAACCCTTCCATCAGACTGTGACCAAAAAGCAAAAGAGCTGGGAAAAAGCTCGGGTTTCCAATTACCCTCTTCAAAAGGGAGACAAAAATTGGAACAGGATCGTTCTCCTCCTGTGCCGGGAGTTTTTATTGTGGATTGTAATGATCCAGCCTGGCCATCATCCACGCCCTCCTTCTCGCCTTGCAGCTCCCTCCCTGAACAAACGATACTTGGTTGCTGTTAATTGGAAGCAGCCAAAATAACTGAATCCCCCGGAGATGGGGGTGAGGACGGAATCTCAACGAGACACCCCGCAGATGAATGTGGCTTTCAGCTGCTCCTACGCCCCCGTGAAGGGAAAAGAATAGGGGCTCTGTGAAAGTGAAACAGCCAGTGCTGACCTTGGGTTTCTGGGTTGGTTTTTTTTGTTGTTGTTTTTGTTGTGGTTTTTTTTTTTTTTTTTTTTCTCTCTCTTTTCCAATGTTAATTACTCGTCACTTTGTCCCATCACATGGTCGCTGGAAACTGCCAACTTTTTCTCACTCGCTCATATCACAAGGTTTGAAATAAGCAGGCTACCAGGTTCCTGATTTAGCTCTGTTCAGTCCAGTGTCAGATGTGTTTCTTGTGATTTTGGACTATTAATTTGAAAATCTCTGCCCCTCACAGCCTGTTTAAAACGGGCATTTTCCAGCTCTGAAAGCCTGCCTGGAATAATCCATGCTGTCAGGGAGATGAGCTGTGCCCAGGCTTTCTGAGGCGATGCTCCCTGCATGCACTGAGCTCTGGGGATGAGAGAAACTGTGGCAAAATCCTGGCACAAGCACGAGCAGTGCAAGCTGGAGCCAGGCTGTGCCTGGGACAGAAGCTGCCTGTCTCTCTCACACCCTTGTCAGCATGCAAAGCAGGCAGGCCATGGACTGCATTCCCATGCATTCCTATTCCCACTCTGCCTTGCCACCCTGCCATGTGTTGCCTTTGCTCTTTAGGTGCAGTTTTCTGCAGGTTTTCCTGCAGGAGATGAGCACTGACTCTGCTCTCTTGGAGCTGGTCTCTTGGGCAGGTCGGTGCCCTCTTGGATCTGGTTTTCAGTTCCCGTTGTGCAGAGGTTCACTCTGCATTACTCTGTGTTCTCCAAGATGTAAGGAACTTCAGCATGTCCTTTCTTCTAATGCCTCACCATCATTGAATCATAGAATCCCAGAATGGTCTGCATTGTAAAGATCATTTTGTTCCAACTCCTCTGCCATGGGCAGGAAAATATTCTTCCCTGTGAGAGTGGGGAGGCCATGACACAGTTTGCCCAGAGAAACTGTGATTGCTCCATCCCTGGAAATGTCCAAGGTTGGACAGGGCTTGGAGCAACCTGGGATAGTGGAAGATGTCCTTACCCATGGCAGGAGGTTGGAATGAGATGATCTTTAACTTCCCATCCATGCCAACCCACTCCACAATTCCATGATTTATGAATGAACTCCTTTAGCTACAAGAAGCCAGAATAGAGTGGCTGTACATTGGAACAGGGCAGAACAAGTTGCCTCCTGTTCACATTGTGCCCTCATAGAGGTGCCCCAAAGTCAAAATTTGCCCTGCCTCCCTAAATTTTGGCATGTAACTCCATAGGGATACACAACGCACTGAATGAACTGCCTGTCCCATCATAGATCAGGACCCTGCAGACCCTTAGGAGAGAAACAAAGTCTTTATGAGTGTGCACATTAACTCCCCAGCAAGTGTGCTCTCTTCAGCATTACACAACTGTGAAACTAAAATGGAATTTCCAGGGACCATTTTTCCTTCTGTGGCTAAGGCAGCTTTACCAAACACACCAGACAAAGTCCCCTGTGGCAAACAGGGGAAAAAACCTCCAGCCTTGAGAGATGCTAAGGGAGAAAGCCTAGGCAGTGTAGGGCAGAAAGAATTTTGTGGAAAATGAAAGCTAATTATGACAGCTCCCCTCTGCTAGGATACAGAAGCAACATGAAAATATTTTGTCTCTTATCAGATGCTTTGGGTTTCTACAGGAAGCGAGACTTGCTACCTAGTTGAAAGTCTGCTCTGACTGTGCTCTTTGTGCTGTCCCAGCTTTCAGGAACTCTCTCATGGTGTTTAACACTGTTCTGTCCTCTGTATCACAGCCTAGCAGGGGTCTCCCATCACAGAATCACAGACTGGTTTGGGTTGGAAGGGATCCTAGAGCTCCTCTGGTTCCAGCCCCCTGGCATGGTCAGGGACCCCTTCACTAGAACCAGGTGCCCACACAACCTGTTGGTGTCTCACCTCTGGTATCTTATGTAACAGGAGAAAATTGGCTGTTTTCCACAGTCAGGCAAAATACTTACTTGTGTTTCCTGGGTTTTCTGCTACCTCCATCCACTGCAGCTCCAGTTGTGTGCACACAAGCTTAGGAGACAGATTCTGCTCCTGCAAACTTGTGTGTGTTTGTTTCACA
Organism: Cisticola juncidis; assembly: GCA_013400215.1. Taxonomy (NCBI): domain Eukaryota; kingdom Metazoa; phylum Chordata; class Aves; order Passeriformes; family Cisticolidae; genus Cisticola; species Cisticola juncidis. The sequence continues at coordinate 603,230 of VXBR01001474.1, forward strand.
GAAGTAACCACAGCCCTGCACAGTCTAGTGGGGCCCCATCAGCACTAATTTCAGTTTAACATGGGCATTTTGATGAATTCCCCTCTGTTTTGTATGACACAAACACCAGCAGGGAAGAGAGGTATCTAGGTTATTGGGAAATAGCGGGCATTGGGAATTAATTCAATGCCAGGACTTGTTCTCCACACATTAGGATCCTGCTGTGCCCTGAATCTGAATCTTGCCAGCCAGAGCTTAGCAAGTCTGGAGGTTACCAAGGAGCAGAGCAGGCAGAGGAGTGCCCAGAACTGGGTTTGGTTGCTCTGAGCATCCAGGGACTTCTCTGGCAGTCCCTCAGTGTTGACTCCCTGAATGCTCCCAAAGCTCTGATGCTGTACCCAAACTGCAGCCAGCTTGGATGTGAGCCTCCCATTTCTTCAGTCCCTTTCAATCCTGGTGCTTCTTCCTTGTGGAGGGATGAGGGCTGCAGGTTTGGGACTGTGGATTTCTCCACCTCTCCCTCTGCCATACTCACTATAATAACTCATAAGCAAGTTGTGTGACAGGGAAGCTTGAGTTTCTTTGCAGCCTCTGTGATTTGGTTGGGACCCTGCAGACAGTCTGATTGTCCCTTAGATGAGTAATTTACATCCCCATTTTGTCCCTGAGCATTTTGTTCTGGGCTAAGGGGTGAAAAATCACCTTCATAAATCATCAGGTGCTTTCTTGCCAACTAACTGCTTCCTGCAGCCCCTTGTTGGCAGCTGGTGGTTCCTGAACACGCTCCAAGCTGAGTGCCTGAGGAAGTGGGGAGGAAGGGCAGGCTTGTGACATTGCTGTGCCCGTCTGATGCAGGCAGACCTGCAGGGACAGGGCTCTGCCATCCTCCTCTGTGCTGAGTTTAGGTCAGGGCACAGACAGCCCTGGGAATCTGGTGCTACTCCCTCAGACCCTTCTCTAATTCCCCAGGAGATCTGGTACCCCTAAACTCAACAATATTTGTAGAATCATGGAATGGTTTGGGTTAGAAGGGACCTGGAAGACTGTCTTGATCCAACACCCTGCCATGGGCAAGGACACCTTCCACTATCCCAGGCGGCTCCAAGCTCCATCCAGCCTTGGAAACTTCCAGGGAAGGAAGTTATTCAGGGGCAGCCACAGCTTCTCTGGGCAACCTGTGCCAGGGACTTGCCACCCTCACAGGGAAGAATCCTTCCCAGTATCCCATCTATACCTGCCCATTGGCAGTGGGAAGCCATTGCCCCTTTCCTGTCCTTCCAGGCCCTTGCCCAAAGTCTCTTTGGAGCTCCTTTAGGCACTAGAAGGTGCTCTAAGGGCCAGCATCTCCATGGTGCCGTGGTTAATCCCACTGGGAATGGCAGCATGCTCTTTTCCCCAGTGCACCACCATTAACATTTCCTCCTTCTCCCATCCCCACAGGGTAGGAAGACGCCGTTCCCTGGGTGAAGGCAGCGGGATGACAGCCATCCTGGAGCGGCTCAGCACGCTGTCCCTCAGCGGGCAGCACCTCAGCCGCCTGCCCCGGCTGCTGGAGGACGGGCTCCCCAAGATGCCGGGCACGGTGAAGGAGTGCGAGGTGCCGCAGCTCTTCCGCGAGCCCTACATCCACAGCGGGTACCGCCCCACCGGCCAGGACTGGCGCTACTACTTCCTCAGCCTCTTCCAGAAGCACAACGAGGTGGTCAACGTGTGGACTCATCTCCTGGCGGCGCTGGCCGTGCTGCTGAGGTTCAAGACGTTTGTGGAGGCCGAGCAGTTGCCCGTGGATGCGTGGTCCTTGCCCTTGCTCATCTTTGTCCTCTCCTCTGTCACCTATCTGACCTGCAGCCTCTTGGCCCACCTGCTGCAGTCCAAGTCGGAGCTGTACCACTACACCTTCTACTTCGTGGACTATGTTGGAGTCAGCATCTACCAGTATGGCAGCGCCCTGGCTCATTTCTACTACAGCTCTGACCAAGCCTGGTACGACAAGTTCTGGCTTTTCTTCCTGCCAGCAGCAGCTTTCTGTGGCTGGTTGTCCTGTGCCGGCTGCTGCTACGCCAAATACCGGTACCGACGGCCTTACCCCATCATGAGGAAGATGTGCCAGGTGATCCCAGCAGGGCTGGCTTTCATCCTGGACATCAGTCCCGTGGCCCACCGGGTGGTGGTGTGTCACCTGGGGGGCTGTGAGGAAGATGCTGCTTGGTACCACACGTACCAGATACTGTTTTTCCTTATCAGTGCTTATTTCTTTTCCTGCCCTGTCCCTGAGAAATACTTCCCTGGCTCCTGTGATATTGTTGGCCATGCCCACCAGATCTTCCACACCTTCCTGGCCATCTGCACACTGTCTCAGCTGGAGGCCATTCTTTTGGATTACAAGAACAGGCAGGAGATTTTTCTGAAGAGACACGGGCCTTTGACCGTTTATCTCTCCTGTATCTCATTTTTTGGCTTGGTGGCCTGTAGTGCCATCACAGCTTACATCCTGCGACGCAGGATCAAGGCCAGCCTGGCTAAAAAGGACTCCTGAGAGTTATGGACGTGACAGGCGTGACATCACCAGAGAAAATCAAGGGGGCATAACGTACTAGAGACATGACTGTCTTATTTGCCTAACACGCCATGACTAACCAGGACCCTGGATTCAGATGGAGGGCTGGACACTTCATGCTGGATGCATTTTCACAGCAGGGATTACAATTTGCCATCCAGGGGGGACATGGGGTGTTTTAAGCCAGAACAAGTCATTGAACCAAGGACGCTGGAATAGGCAGAGGTTCCTTGTTCATTCTGGTTGAGCTGTGGGTGAGACCTTGCTGAAGGTCAGGGTGGGCAGCCTGGAGGCTGTGGGACTGTAGAAGGGTGTGCCAGGGCTCACAACACCATAAGGACCACAGCTGGATGTGATGACCTCTCTGAGTTTTGCCATATCTCTGTGAGAACTGTTCCTGTCAAAGGCAGTAGGAAGGTTTTGGGAAGTCTGTGTTTCTAGGGTTTGGGTGTGAGGGTATGTGTGGCACAGTGGCTGTTGGAATCCTTTTCCTGTTCCAGCCAGGTCCTCTCTGTGCTCCCCTTGTCAAGTGTGTCAATGCCAGGTCACTTAGATGGCTTTGGGAAAACAGCTTTGGAGATCCAAGCTTGACCTGGGGACAAACTGGGTCTCTGATTAGGAGTCTCACCAACCTCTAGCAATGTCCATGAAATGTGGAATAACTTGAATATGATCTGTTTGATACAGGAAAGGCTCTGCTCCTCCAACAGCACTACTGTGGTCACGGCCAAAAGGGTGTGAAGGAGAAGGAGTCTTTATTCTCCTCTTAATGGTGCTTTGTGTCCTTGGTGAGCACTGTGGGAAAGCTGACCTTGAAGCTGCAGGGTTGCTGTTCCAGGACCAGTCGGGCTGTGACTCTGGCATGTTTTTACCAGTATGAGATGAAGGTGGAATAGCAAAAGGCAGGAGTAGGGTGACAACGTTAGGCTCCTGCACAACCTCGGGATGGGTTTGTCCTTGGGACTTGGTGATTCCTGTGTGGAGTAGCAAGGACAGTGGCCAGGGTCCACTTAATGTCCATGTGTCACTCCTGTCCAAGGTAACAAAGGCTAGATTGCTGTGTCCCCCACTAAAAGAATTTATTCTGTGCTTGCCTTGGGGGAATATTGAACATGGAGCCACCAAGGAGGCCTAAATACTTGCTGAAACCAAGGAACCCATGGGATCTACCCCAGCCATGGATTTGTCTCACTGAACCCAAGGGCAGGCAAATGAATTGTGATTGCTGGTTCTGAGCAGGCAGTGTAGGGTTGGGGATATGGTTGATGAGGACAAGCACTGATTTCTGCACTTCATCTGTGTTTTGGCTCTTGAGATGTGTGTGTGTGTGTTCATGTTCCATGTGTGTGCATGGGATTTGTTGTCCAGAAAGGCTTTGCCTTGGGATTTTATATCTGCAGAGCCTCCTAGTTTGGTTAAGATTAACCTGAAGGAAACAGTGCTGTCCTGCTGGAGGAGCAAGGTGGGCCAGACAACAGATTTGTTAATAGGTGGTGGAAAACAGACCTGCAGATGGGTACTTTGCTGGTCCTGTGTTTAGTAGGTTAATTTGGAACTCATGGCCCTATAGAAAATTAAATACAAAGGGATTTGTAAATTAAATACAAAGGGAGAGGGAAGTAAGTTTGGAGTATAGGAGAAGAAGTCATAGGAAAGCCTTCAGGAGGTCATCAAGTCCACCCTTTCTCATCAGTCCTGGCCTCAGCTTAGAAATTAATTACTTAATTTCACAGTGTGTTTTTGATGGTACAGATGGTACAGCCATGCTGACCTAGCAGAAAATCTGCCTCAGGGGAGATGCCAAGCAGGAGTGGTCCCACTTGCACCTCATTGAACCTCTTCCCATGCACAGAAGCTCATCTCACCACAGGGTGAGCCAGTGCTGGGAGAGGGACCATCGGGAAACCAATCCTACTGAAAAAATGTCAGTAATTTTCAGCTGGTTTAACTCTGAGCCAGCTCACTTGGACAATGCAGCTGCTGGCAGGGAAGAGCTGGAGTGGAGGCCAGCAGCAGTTCCTCCTTACATGGCAGCTGGCTGCTCAGCTCATTCAGCTGTACTGATGGACTGCTCTCTCCACGGCCTCTGGCTTTGTTTGTGTGTCTCCTCCCAGTTTGAGAAAAGGCTTCCAGTGGGAGCAGCTTTTTCTCACAGCCTAATTTGCCTTGGTTTTGTGGTAGGTAAGGCAGAACAAGGCACTGGGTGTGGAGCTGGCTGGATGGTAGCAGTGGGTTCCTGTGTGGAAACAGAGGTAAATCAGGCTGGTCCAGAGCTCATTTCTGGGATAAAATGGAGAAAGATTTGGCATGGCTGATAATAGCAAACCTGCTCTGCTGCTACCTGGAGTTACACTGGTACCAAAGGAAGGGATCACCCAGGTGTCCTCTTCTCTGAGGGTTTGAAAACATGACATGCCCTGCCCTTGTCAAAGGAGGGTGAGTACGGTAATTCTGTCTTGTTCAGGGACAGGGAGAGGAGCCCAAGTGGCTCCTCTAAGGTAGTTTTGGTCATATCTTCTCCCCCCTGGCTGAGCAGAAGTGACAGCAGAAGTGACACTTCTCTGGAGCAGTGGTGTGACAGTGGAGGTATTTTTGCACACTCCCACGTTTTCCCCACAGGTGAAGCTGCTCCCATCTCTGTGTGGCCCTGCACTCCCACCTGGAGCCGACCTCCTGGTTACGATGATGGGTGGAGTGAGCAGGGACCTACAATAGATTGTGCTGCTGTGAGGATGCGCCCTTGTGCCACAAGGGGCTCACCAGCACTGGAGCTTCCTTCATCCCTGTCTCCATCCTCCTCCTCTTCCTCCAACCAGCTCCTTTCTTTCCTTCATCCCCAGACTACATCCTTGTGCTTTTTGCACCTGGCTGCCTTCCTGGGCAGACTCCACACACCACAGTCTGCTGGATCTCAGCTGAGAAGTGGCTGTGGAAGCTTTGCCAGTGATCCAGAAGACACCAGAGCTGGATCTGGAAAAAGCCAAAATGCTGCTGTGATAAATGCTCAGCTTGTCTGAGCCCCCAGGACCTTGTCCTTGGGCTCACTGCTTGGAGCAGGTCTCCTCCATCCCAATGTTCCTAAGGAGGCATGCCTGGGAAGAATGTCCCAGTGGCCAGGCTTGGTGAAGGGCTGACTGCCAAAGGTTGAGCCCACCTGAGATCCTAAAGGGACCAAGGTCATAGTCCTCTCCCTCAGGAATCTCTAGTCCTGAGGTAATATTCCTGCAGATCTTCAAAACAGGAAAGTTCCTGAGAATTCATCCCAATGTGCCTTGTGCTGTTCCTTTTGGGGATTAATCCTGAAGGAACCTGAGGACCAGGGGCAGCCTCTTTGCTGTCTGCTGTTCCGTGGTTGCTCTTAACAGCCAATTCCCACTGACAGGATTTGCTCAGTGTAAGGAGCAGGAGAGGAGGATGGAGACAGGTGCCTTCAATTTGTATTTATGCCTAATTTGTGTAACGAGGCAAGGACGGGTTCCTCATGTGCCTTGCAATTTACATCTTTTACTGACAAGATTATTTTTAAGCACTGTTTGTTACTAAATGGAAGTACAAAAGAGTTTGTATTTTTTTTCCTTTGGGAAACAGGGAAGGATATGAGTGTTCCTTATTAACCATCCCCTTCCCAGCTCCCACCTGCTGACTTTGTATTGTTGAAAACATTGATAATATTTTAAGCTTTGTACTGTACTGATCTTTATTTAAAACCTTTAGTGGAAAAAAAAATCTGTGAAAGCAAAACAATTGGTGTGGTGTGAAATTCCCAAATGCACAACTACAGAAGGTTATGAGTCACCTATTAAAAAGAAAAGGGGATAATAATTACAGAGAGGATATATTAGAGTAATAATAATTACCATAATGAACAATAGGGTGTGGTTTTATCTGTGCATCTCAAGGCACTTTCAAGGTTTTACGAGACCTACTGGATTTCATTCCCTTTCCACAAGGATAGTGCAGAACAGCTGCCTTGACACTGCTTAGAGAAATTTTAGTTCATCAGCCACAATCACAAAAGGGTTGAGTTTGGAAAAGATCTCTGGGGGCCACTTGGTCCAACCCTCAGCTCAAGCAGAGCTGCCCAGAGATGATTGCCCAGGTCCATGTCCAGATAGATTTTGAGTATCTCCAGGGATGGAGACTATGGGATCCTCTCTGGGCAACCCGTGCCAGTGCTCGGCCACCCTCACAGCAAAAAAGCATTTCCTGATGTTGAGAGGAACCTCCAGTGTGTGCCCATGGCCTCTGGTCCTGGCCCCGGGACCCAGGAGGACACAGAGCCTCACCCTCTCCACTTTGCATCCTCCCTTCAAGGATTTATATACATCTGTAAAATCCTTTAAATATTCCCTGACCCGATCTTCCAGCAAGGTACGTACTCCTTGCTCCAGCCCTTCCCCCTGGTCTCAGGGATCAGGAATTCCTGAAGGCTGATCTTGCTGGTAAAGACTGAGGTGAAGGATTTATAACTGTTGGATTTATAATTGTTCATTGTAGCCAGCTCCCACATCTTACTGAGCAATGAGCCCACATTTTCCCTACTCTCCCTTTTGTCACTCTACAGAAACCTTTCTGGTTGTCTTTGACATTCCCAAACAAATTCCAGTCAGACTTTGCCTCTCCTCATCCCCACACACTCAGATAATGTCTCTGTATGCCTTTCTATCCGTGTCCTTGCTTTCACCTTCTCTCTGCTGCTTCTGTGTTTGAGTTTTTCCAGGAGCTCCCTGTTTATCCATGTGGGCCTGCTGGTATTTTTGCCCAGCTTCTTGCTCATCGGAATGGACTGTTCTTGAGCTTGGAGATGACTCTTCCCAGGCCTCCTTATGCCAGGGCACTCTACCAAGGAGGCAGAGGCCTTTGAAGAGGCCAAAGTCTGAACTCTAGTGTTTGATGTTTACCCTCCTCCCTTCCTTCAGGATCCCGAACTCCAGCCAATCCTGTCTTTGACCCCCACATTCACAGCAAACCATGGCTGGTGAGTCTGATGTCCAGCAAAGCACCTCTCCTTGTCGACTCTTCCATCACTTGGAGGAGGGAGTTAGCAGGACTGCATCCCAGAAACCTCCTGGTCTGCAAATCACAGAATCATGGAATGGTTTAAGTTGGAAGAGACCTTAAAGATCATCTCGTTCCAACCCCCTGCCATGACCAGGGACACCTTCCACTAGACCGGGCTTCTCAGGACTCCATCCAACTTGACCTTGAATGTTTCCATGGATAGGGCACCCACAGCTTCTCTGGACCACCAGTGCCAGGGCCTCACCAACCCCACACTACTTTCTCCCTAATATCCAATCTAAATCTACTCTTTGGCTTCACTTTGAAGCCATTCCCCTTTGTCCAGTCACTGCATGTTTTTGTAAATAGTCCCTCTCCATCTTTCCTGTAGGNGACTCCATCCAACTTGACCTTGAATGTTTCCATGGATAGGGCATCCACAGCTTCTCTGGACCACCAGTGCCAGGGCCTCACCAACCCCACACTAATTTCTCCCTAATATCCAATCTAAATCTACTCTTTGGCTTCACTTTGAAGCCATTCCCCTTTGTCCAGTCACTGCATGTTTTTGTAAATAGTCCCTCTCCATCTTTCCTGTAGGCTCCCTTTAGGTACTGGAAGACTGCAATTAGGTTACCCTAAAGCCTTCTCTTCTCCAGGATGAACAATCCCAATTCTCCTGGCATTTCCTCTTAGGAGAGGTGCTCCATCCCTCTTTAGTTGTCCTTTCAGCAGGTATCAGGGTGGCTGAAGTCCCCCATGAGGAGCAGGCCCTGCAAAGAGTCATTTGTTCAGTACAGCATCACCCAAACTGGTTATCCCTTGAACCCTTCACCTGTAAGCTCTCAGTTGGCTCACCATCCGTGCAGAATTCCAGGCACTCCAGCTGTTCTCTCACTAAAGGGCAGCCCCCTCTCGTCACTTTTTTGTGTTGTCTGTATTGCTCTATTGCAACACTCGGGTCGTGGGAGCCATCCCACCACACCTTCCTGATCCCAACAAGATCCCGGCCTGCAGAGCACCCAGATCTCCGACTTGTCGTGGCCGGTCCCACACTGCTGGTGCTCTCTGCACACACTCCAGGGAGACACCTCAGCACACTGACTTCCCAGATTTAGGGATCCCCATTTTAGGGATTTCACCTCAGCACACTGACTTCCCAGATTTAGGGATCCCCATTTTAGGAATTTCTCCATCATGGTGTTTTGTTGATTTTCTGATCCCTTTCTGTCATATTGCTCCAGGTCCTCGACTCATCAGCCTTATCTAGGAGGGTTGTGTGTGATCACATACACAATTTATCAAATTTTCCTGAATTTCAGAACTTAAAACCTCTGGAATATTTTCTATTTTTCCTTCCAATAACCAGTAATTTTAATTATTATTTCTTAATATAGCACGCAGACCAAGGCTTCTGCAGGTTGTGTTTTTACCCACCAGAGGGCGAGTTGTCTCCATCTGTGTCCTCTAGTGGCAGGAAAGCAGAGCCCGAAAAAGAATTCCTTTTCCCTTTCATGAGTAGATAGCTGGGATGTGAGAAGCTAAAAAGGCTCATCTTAACCTTGGCAAGTCAGACTTGTCTGTACAGAAGTTGTCAAGGATGAAGCTTAATCTAGATTTTCACTTTAATTCCTTATTCCTCATTTCTCCTTTTTCCTGCTTTATAGTCACACTTCCTAAGCACCAGCTTCTGCTGTGGCTTTTCTTCTGCTCCCTTCTGTGGAATCCCAGAATGGTTTCAGTTGGAAGGGACATTAAAGACCCTCTCATTCCAAACCCCTGCCAAGGGCAGGGACACCTTCCACTATCCCAGGTCACTCCAACCTGGCTTTGGACACTTTAGGGATGGAGCAGCCACAGCTTTTCTGGGTAACCTGTGCCAGAGCCTCCCAACCCTCACAGGGATGAATTCCTTCCCAATATCCCATCTAACCCTGCCCTCTGGCAGTTTAAAATCACTGCCCCTTGTCCTGTCACTGCATACCTTTGGAAATAATCCCTTTTTTTGCTCTCTCAGAGCCCCTTTAGACACTGGAAAGGACTCCAAGGAGTTCCCAGAGCCTCCTTTTCTCCAGGCTGAACATGCCCAGCCTGTCATCTTTACAGGCTGCGCACCAGGCACTCTGCCACGCAGCCTCATCACAAATTTGCAGTCACTCTCCTTGGGGATGATCCTTGGCACACAGAGGCAAGTTTCCTCCTCTGAGACAGGCCCTGTTCCCTGTTAAATGCAGCCTGGATATTGCAGCTTGAAAAATCAGAGCGAGGGCTCGATCAGAATCCTGCACCTGGGATTAGGCCAGCCCTAACACCAGCAGCTTTGCTGTCTTCCAGATTCAGTCCTTCCAGCCCTGCTTGGCCTTCAGTCCATTATTTTCCTTTCTAAGCTCATCAGCCTCATTCTTTATCTCCTACCGTCTGGCTTTCTTCTCTCTCCCACACCATGCTCAGACAGTCTGGCTACAATTCTCCCCGCTTAACTTCTGCTTACAAAACCCTCGGCTCTGCCGCCTGCCCTTGAATCACAGCCTGGCTTGGCTGGTGTACTGGTGATAAAGAGAACAAAGCAAAGATGCACATAAACTTCTTTTTCATGGAATCCTAGGAAGTTTGGGTTGGAAGGGATATTCAGGATCATCTTGTTCCAAACCCTTTGTCATGGACAGGAACACCTTCCACTAGACCAGGTTTCTCTCAAATCAGCCCGGCCCTGAACGCTTCCAGGGATGAGGAATCCCCTTCTTTTGCGAAATCCACAACTTCTGTAAGCAATAATTTCTGTTTTCCATGGTGATGGGTTTAACTCTGTTTTCTGTCTTGCATTTGGAAGTGACCTTTGCGCAGCCACCTTTTCCTTGATGGTATCCCTGATGCTTCTTTTTGCCCCTTCCTCCAGAGATAAATATGTTTGAAAGAGAGGAATTGTATCAGTGCTACACATGAAAAACTCACTATTTCACAACTATATACATTTTTATACATGCATATATACATCATAAACCAGCACAAACACTTCTGTTAAAGTATTTCAATCACTCCAGGTACGGATTTGTCCCTTCACAGCTGCTCCTTACCCTGGGTACTGCACAGGGCAGGGGAAACTCCCCAAAAAGAAGCAGTCCAGATGACACCACCCGTTTGGGAGGCCAAGATGTTTTAATGAGAGGGGCTCTGAGGGGCTCTGAGGGGTATATGAAAGGCTGTCAGTGAGTGAGATATGAGTGAGATATGAGTGAACTACGAGTGGCTGTGAGGACAAAAATCCCTAATAAAATATGAGTAACGCCTTCCACGTCACTTTTTCCACGCTGCGGAGGCCGCGCTCCCCTCACGGCGTTGGGGGGGGCGGTTCGGCCCCTCAGAGCCCTCCCCGTTGCCACAGCAACCGCGCGCGCCGCGGCGCTCAGTGCGCAGGCGCAGAGGGAAAGGCGCGAAGGGCCCCGCGCATGCGCACCGAGCTTGCGGGCGGTTGCCGTGGAGACGCGTCAGTCGGGCCGGGCCCGGAGCGCCGCCGCCGCCATGAGCTTGGGGCCGGAGCCGGGGCCGGGGACACGGCCGGGGACAGGGACGGGGCCCCCGATCGAGCCCGGGCCAGGGCTGCCCTTCCTCCCCGGCTGCGCCATCAAGGACCCCACGGTGAGCGCGCCCGCCCACTGTACTCTCGCTGTACCCCCTTCCCACGGGAGCCCCCCTGGATGAAGGTGGGCTGGCCTGGCGGGTGCTCCCTAATCGGGCTCTGCACCTCTTCGGACGCGCTTCAGGTGGTACCTGATATCCCCTGAAGACACTCTCTGAGAATCTGATACTCCCTCAGACCTTCCTCTAAATCTACAGGAGACTTGGAACCCCTAAACTTGACAAAATTCCTGGAATCGTGGAGTGGTTTGGGTTAGAGGACCTTAAATGGTTTGGGTTAGAAGACCTTAATGACCATCCCATTCCATCCCCTGCTATGGGCAGGACATATTCCACTATCCCATGTTGTTCCAAGCCCCATCCAGCCTGGCCTTGGATGCTTTCAGGGATCCAGGGGCAGCCACAGCTTCTCTGGACAAACTGTGCCAGGGTGTCACCACCCTCAGAGGGAAAAATTTCTTCCCAAAATCCCATTTATCCCTGCCTTCTGGCAGTGGAAAGCCATTGCCCCTTGACCTGTCCCTCCATTCTTTGTCCCAGGTCCCTCTCCAGCTTTCCTGGAGCCCTTTGGGCAGCGAAAGGGGCTGTAAAGTGTCCCTGGAGATTTCTCTTCTCCAGGTGAACATCCCCAGCTGTCCCAGCCTGGCTCCAGAGCAGAGGGGCTTCAGCCCCCAGAGCATCTCCACGGTTTCCTCTGGCCTTGCTCCAAGGTCCTTGCATTTCTTGTGGTTTGGGCTCCCAACCTGGATGCAGCACTGCAGGTGGGGTTTCACCAGAGCAGAGTAGAGGAGGAGACAGTTTCTTCAGGGAACATATTACCCCCTGAACCCACACCAAGGGCACCTGCTGTTCCCTCGGATCACCCTGTCATTCCTCCCAGAGGAATTCCTGAGACTTGGTGGGCTTTGAACCCGTGTCCTGGGAACCTCATACTCACCAGACCCAGGACATGACCCTTGAAGAACCTGGTGCTCTGTAAACTCATTTGATGTTCCCCAGCAGATTTAATATCCACTTAACTCTCCCCCAGGGACTCGGTGTTTCCCAAAGCCACCAAATACCTGCTGGACTCACTTCTGGGGGATCTGAAGGCTCTGTACCCACCTGGTGTCTCCTGGTCCCATCCACAGCAGACCTGGTGCTCCTACAAGTCTTCCAATGTTACTTAACATTGCAATCTGTTCCCAAGGGACCAAGTATCCCTGAACTAACCTTCAAGGGGCAATGGTACTTTTAATCTTTTCCTCAAGGAATCCATAGCATCATGTACCCATCTTATAACCCTGAATTTGTCCTGATAGCTTTGGAGAGAGACACACACACCCATCCCCCCCCTCATTTGTGAGCCTCATTTGAAATTCCAAAAGCTTTTTCCATAACTGCAGAACTACTGTCTGCCAGCTCACCCCTTTGGATGTTCAGTTCCCCCGAATCCATCCAATAATTCCCCCACAGTTCATGAGATACCCCAGAGGAAATTCCCAGACTTGCTTTACAGTCCTGAAACCTGATTCTCTCAGGAAAACTGCTGTTCCTCTGAACCATCTGAGTTTTCCCAAAGCAAAGTGTTCTGAACTGATACTGATACTGTCCTGAACCAAGTTATTTAAATTCATCTGATACCTCCTCAGCTGGATATACCCAGTAGAACCAATATTGATCAAACCTTGAGCATTATTCCTAGAAATTAATCCTCCAAATCATCCCAATGTAATTATTTCCTGGACATAATTTGTCTGTTAAATAGATACACCTTGAAGTCACCAGTCTCACTGGCAATCCACACCTTTGTGATACCCCTTCCTCCAAAGCTCTGATACTTCCAAAACTGGTCCCCTGGTGTTGCCTGGATAACTGAATCCTTGACAGTCCAGGTCTGGAACCTGATAACCTGATGAGAGAAGTGGGATCCCACCACAGAACTGGTGCCATCACAGCTTCCAGGATTATCCCCAGGAAGTGACACAACCTCAGCTGCTCCCAGGTTCCCTGGAAGAAGCAGTCTCATCCTCATCCTCATCCTCATCCTCATCCTCATCCTCATCCTCATCCTCATCCTCATCCTCATCCTCATCCTCTTCCTCATCCTCTGCACCTGATACCTAAATGAGGAATCAGCCTTTCCTTTCCCCATCCAGTGGTCCAGGTCCTAAGGACCAGATAACCCCAAATCCTCCCAATGTCCTCTTGAGGAATTGGTGCCACAGAGAACTGATGCTTTCATTTATTTTTCTGATATAGTAAAAAAATCCCCCCAAAAGCCAAAAATTGGGGTGTTTTATGCTTGGTTTGGACACACAAGGGATTTACAGCCTCCCTGGAGAGAACTTTAACAGAAAACATTCCTGGCTGCATTCAGCTTTGTATTTGAAAATTACTCATCCCAGAATCATGGAATAGTTTGGGTTGGAAGGGACCTTAAAAGATAATTTTGTTCCAACCCTCTGCCGTGGGCAGGGCCACCTTCCACAGACCAGGTTGCTCCAAGCCCATCCAGCCTGGCCTAAATCAGTGACAACTGAGTTCTCCAATAGTAAATAGAGTAAATTACTCATAACAAATAATCATCCAATACTAAAGATTATCTCAGACTTATTACCAGATAATATTTCCTTGAAATAATTCATAACATCTTGGAAATCTGCAGTTTTCCAGTCTATAAAACTGGCATCACAATATTTGGTTTCCAAGTGAATGCTGAATTTCCTTCAAGTTCTGAAGGAAACCCCTGTGTTCAAATAAAATGTTGTTACTGCTTAGTGCTCACAGGACAGGGAAACAGGCACTAGGAGAGGGAATGGTGTTTGTGTGAAGTGTTACAGATGTGGCAAAAAGAAGGACTTAATTCAGTGGAATTTCTTCAGATAAACGCTGGCAGCAGCTGAGATTAGGAGTTTGCATTCTGGGCTTTCCCTTTTAAATTTGCATTAGTCACCTAATCCTGGGAGATGGTGACTCTGGCATCCGGGCTCACTTTGGGAGAGCTTATCCACTCAGGAGCCTTATGAACCAATGAGGTGTTTTCTTTAGGCAAATGTGGACTCTTGAAAGCCTAACACTTCTAACAAACACTGATAATTGCTCAAATTAAAGACAGATTTCCTGGTTTTCCTTCAATATTTTTCCCACAGCCTTCCCTTAGTATTTATTTAACAGAAGGAAGTGGCAGTTCTGTGGCAGTTTATAAGATGTTTTGCTAAAATGTCTTCAGACAAATCTTGTTTTCACTTGTTTTCCTCACTGCTCTCTCCACTGCAAGATCTATAGTAGCAGTTTAAAGAGAAAACACAGAATTATATGGAATTCAAGTGGGGCCTTGAAGGTATAAATAAGAGGCTTAACCATGAGGGGCGAGGGAGGGGGTGGAGAAGAAGCAATTTGCATGCCTGAAGTTGGACTGACTGCAAGCCTGGAGCTGAAAAAGGAGCTGGATCTTGTTCTCTCAGCACTAGAAATGCTTACAACTCTGTTTAACTTGGCAAAAGTCAAGAGGTTTTATTGTCAGGGACTCATAATTTCCCCTGCTTTCTCTGGAGCTGTCAGTGTTGAAAGCCCAGTGGGACCAGGCACGCTCTTGGATGCAGGTGAGGTGCCACGTGTGGTGGAGTGTGCAGCAAGTGGAGTAGTTTGATATCATTCATATCTGATCCTGCTCTTCAGTGGTGAAGAACAAGACTGGCTGACAGAGACCAGGTCCTGTGCACAGCTCTGACTGAATGCAGCGCTGGGAAAAGGACTTGGGGCTGCTGATGGATGAGAAGCTGGGACCCAGAAACCCCCCAGTATGTCCTGGGCAGTTCTGCCCCTCTACCCTGCTAAGGTGAGATCCCCACCTGCAGAGCTGCCTCCAAACTGGGTCCTCAGCATAAATATGACATGGAGCTGCTGGAGCAAATCCAGAGGAGGACACGGAGATGCTCCAAGGGCTGGAGCCCCTCTGCTCTGGAGCCAGGCTGGGAGAGCTGGGGGTGTTCACCTGGAGAAGAGAAGGATCCAGGGAGAACTTGGAGTGCTTTCCAGTGCCCAGAGAGGCTTCATGAAAGATGAGACAAATGTTTTAGCAGGGTCTATAGCAGTAGGACAAGGAATGATGGTTTTAAACTCAGAAGCTTAATTGAGATTAGTTAAAAGGAAGAAGGTTTTTATGAAGAGGGTAGTGAGGCCCTGGCACGGGTTTCCCAGAGAAGCTGTGGCTGCCCCTGGATCCCTGGAGGTGTCCAAGGCCAGGTTGGATGGCGCTTGGAGCAACCTGGAATGATGGAAATTGTCCCTGCCCATGGCAGGGGGTGGAACGAGATAATCTTTAATGTCCCGTCCAACCCAAACTGTTCTATGAGTCTGTGACTGTGTAGAAAGGTGATAAAACAACTAAGTTTTGTAGATTTCATAATTGCAGTTCTGTGGGTGTGACAAGCCTTGATTTAACCCAGGAAAGAAAATCCTGTATCATGCCCAGGGGAGGGTTAAGAAAATAAATAACAATGGAATACACAGAAGTTGCACAACAGTGAAGGGAGCACCATAAGGCAGTAACTGAAGTCCCATGGTGCTCTGTACTGCTGACAAATAGGGTAGGGAACAAAGAGCTGGTGAGATAAATACCAGGGCAGATAAAATGCTGACACACTGTTCTAGGCACTGAATATGGTGGCAGTCAGGAAATTCAGTGATTTAAGTTCTTCCGGAGTCTGTGGCAGTGCAAGGATCTGAGTTCACTCTCAAGCTTTGTACATCAACTACTCACTGTTTTTTCCACTTCCCCAATCTATGTACAAATTCTGATTTTACATAATTGCTGCAGTATTTTATAATAAAATGCTTGGGGATGTGTGTGTGTGGGGGGGGGAGACATTCGTGATATTGCACTCTCTTACTGGGTTTTTTTTGTGCTTCCAGTAGCTGTATCTGCTAAATTCATGCAGTATTTTGATAGCTGGATTTCCCTCCAACAGAAAACATCTTTTCATCGGTCCCAGACACTGGACTTCAAAAATGGATATGCCTTTTCCCGGCTGCCAAGAGAGGGGGTTGGTGGGGATACACTTTTTGAAAATCAGCTCTCTCAAGATGAATTAGATGATTTATGCACCAAGGGAGCCACTCTGACCTATGGGCAAGTCAGGAGAACTGAACCTTCCCGCTTCACTCCAGCGTTCGTGGTCTATGACAAAAAGGTATAAAGAAGCTGATTCCAGGAATATCACTGGCCAAATTCGGAGACATAAACAGTCAGCTCCAGGGTTCACAGCACTGCCTACAGCAGTTTTCAGATGCCAGAGCCCTTAGTCAGAGACAGCTGAGTCTCAGACTGAAAGAGGCTTTCTTTGCTCGGGAGGAGGATTATGATACGTAAACGATGTAAGACATTCCCTGCAAGTTACACTCGAGCATTTCCAGCAGATGTTGGAAAAGAGGTTTGATTAGCTCTGCAAAGCTCCAGTTTATAAGCATTGCTCTGTAAACCACAGCCTGGAGTTTTGTGTTTCCAAAACTATACTGAGGTTGTAATTGAGCTTTTACTGGAAAAGTCAGTCTGCTGTGGGAGCCCTGGCAGCCTGTTTGACCGTGATCTGTCTATCCACGCTTGCATGTCACAACCTGAACTGCTCCATGTGACATCTTGGTGATCACCTCAGGCTGGGTGGTGGCTCTGTGCACTCCTGAGCTGATCTGTGGTTTTCAGTGTGCCAATGGCCCCAGCTGCAGCCTGCAGCAATGCATGGAACAGCTGCTGCAGCGGGAGCTGCAGGACTGGGGAGCTCAGCACGTGCAGGCTCCACACGCTGCCAGCCTTGCCAGGGCACTCTGCAGCCAGCCAGCCCTCAGCCCGGCTGGGACACAGGCTGGGGAACAGATGTGCTCTGTTAATTGCTGAGGCTGTTCCTTCAGAGTAATGTAGATGTTGCTGTTCAATCTGTCAGATTCTTCTCTGCCCCCTCCTTCAAGCCACAGGAGCAGCAGGGGCCCCAGTGCTGCTGGGATGTCACAATCCCTTGTGGGCCACTTTGCTGACTGATAGGAACTTGCTGGCTTTATTATCTCTTAATTATTGAGGCCTCTGGGCTGATGGAGGCTGGGTATGCAAGGCCTGATTGGACACCTGCACCTTCTTAGGGGCTTTGAATGATCTTGGACTGAATATTCCTCCTACGTCTGCCAAGCAGAGGGACTGGCTGATTAGTTTCCTTGTTTCCTCAGCACAAATCAGTTTTTGTTGTCAATGCTGAATAGATGGGACTTCAGATCATAGAAAGGGATCTTAAAGATCATCTTGATCCAGCCTCCCTGCCATGGGTAGGGACACCTTCCACTAGCCCAGGTTTCTCAGAGCACCCCCCAGCCTAGCCTTAAAATGATGACCCTTTCAGATTTTAAAATCCTCAGATGTGGCTGAACTCTTTACTAAAATTTGTGGATAACTTCCCTAAATCAAGGCTGTAAAGCTGACAAATAAAGAGCCTTGTGTGTCAGTAAAGATTACTGTCAGCCAAGCACCTGGCAGTAGGTGAAATAGCAAGTGACCAAGAAGTAGGGAAAACCCTGGATTTTTACACTTGTCTCAGACACACTAAATTTGCAAAAGGCACATCCTGATTAAGTCCTCCTGGTGCCTCTGCTGTCACTCACAGATTAGGCCAGAGTTGTCTTCAAAGATTTTTAGAATCTAATCCAGTAATTTTACACCACCAAAGCAAATTACCAATAAATTATTTGCCTTGATAGACTAATCACAGTGTCCACATTGTTTCTTTCTCTCTCCCTTTGCTATCTTGTCCCGTGGGCAGGTTCTGAAGTTCGATGCCTACTTCCAGGAGGAAGTTGCTATTTCTCCAGAGGAGAATTACCGGATCCGCC
The DNA here is from genome assembly GCA_013400215.1 of Cisticola juncidis. Classification (NCBI taxonomy): domain Eukaryota; kingdom Metazoa; phylum Chordata; class Aves; order Passeriformes; family Cisticolidae; genus Cisticola; species Cisticola juncidis. Next base: position 621,258 of record VXBR01001474.1, read on the forward strand.
AGGTGGGCATCTACTACTACCTGGAGGATGACAGCATGTGCATCATCGAGCCCAAGGTGAAGAACTCTGGTCTGCTGCAAGGCAAGCTCATGAAACGCCACCGTGTGCCCAAGAATGAGCAGGGGGATTATTACCACTGGAAGGATCTGAACCTGGGCATCGACCTCCCCATCTACGGCCGCACCTACCGCCTGGTCAACTGCGACTCCTTCACCAAGGTGGGGACAGCACTGACAGGAAGGCTCCTGGCAAATGCAGGTTTTAATTACCTGTTAGAGTCCAGCAGTTTGCAGCTGTAGCTTTTGTGATATGGGTGCTCGCAGTCTTTCATTTTGTTTTTTGTCTAGGTGGGTTTTTTTCAGGCCAAAGGGGAGTTCGGGGTATGACATCTGCTGAGCGCACATTAACTGCTTAGTATTTTTCTCCCAGGACTGTTGGGAGTCCATCCTTTGCCCTCAGGACATTACAATACAAATTCTAAGTTCACATTTGGGCAGTTTAACTGCTTGGAGCCCAGATGAAACATTGTACATACATGAGAGGGAAATGAGTGATCCTGACTCTTTTCTGATTTAATATTCCTCTGTTAGGAACAGTGGAAGGGAGTACAAGCAGTAACTCTGCACACATCCACAGCCAAGCCATGATCCATGGGTTGAGAATCATGGTATGAACTGACTCTTCTAAGAAAGCTTACTCATTGCCTGCTTTTCTATTTCTGGCTATTTCTGTGCCAGTAAATGAGATAATAATGATCCAATAACAAGAAATAAGAATTACCAGTACACTGGTGTTCTGCTAGATTGTCCCCAGTGAAGTCTCAGCCCTGGTCAGCTGCTATTCTTCCAGGCCAGGAGCTAGACTGCTCCAGGGACCATTCCAAATAGGTGAGTTACATGCAGTCAAACTGTCCTGGAGGCTGGGAGAGTTTAGGTCCAGGCTTTTCCTCCTCAGTTGCCCTCAATGCCCAGGAATGTTCCCAAGTGTGTATAATATATTGGTATAAATGTGGCTGTGGGGCCATCTCTGCTGGAACTGGGTGACTGTTCAAGTCAGTCCACATCAAATGAAGGGCTGGTCCTCCTGTTAGTATTGATGGAAAAGATGGAATGAGCTATGTGGGTCTATGTCTCAAGGCAAATAGTGTATTTATCATTTACTGACATCTTCCAGACCAGAAAATAGCGAGTCTGAAGGTGTGAACCTGCCTTGTGGGTCTCCAGGGGGATCTCATATTCCTGTGGGAGATGTTTGCATGGGTGCTTCCTGGGCTGAATGTTTTCATGAACACTTCCCAAAGCCAAAAAGGGAACAAGTCCCTTGACTTCAGAGATTGTTTTGGGACTGATGCAAGTCCATGAGTAACACCCTGGATTTTGTTCATAGTCCAAGGTAAGCAAAAAATCCCTTTATAAACAAGCAGATCGCACTCTTTCTGTGGGAAAAGTACTTCTGAAAGATGGAATGAAGCTGCTACTGACAAATATCCTTGTGCCTGAAGGGTCTTGATGTGCCTAGTGTGGGTGACACTAGCTTCTTCTAACTGGCTGACACAGCTCCAAGTTCTAATTCAGGCTGACTACATCTGTGTTTATACAGCAATTTAATCTTTTTCATTTACATAAAAGAGACCAACTGACAGTTAGCTTCCATTTAAAGCCCTAAGGCCAGGAAAAACTGTGCTCAAGTGAAATCTGAGTTAGGATGTTCAGGACAAGACTGCTCTGATTAATTAAAGGATAAGAAAAGATGAGAAGCAGCTTAAACAAATAGATTTGTCATCTGCTGTATTTTGCTGTTGCTGTAGACTTTGCTGTGAGGAGTGAACTTGCAGAATTCTGACCTCACTCATCCCAGCCCACCTATAACCTGTAGTCACCTCTTACCTCCAGAACTCCTGGCAGCACTAACAACTCAGATGACCTTTCTAGGTGTTCCTGGAGAGCCAAGGAATTATAGTGAACCCTCCAGAGGAACTGGTTTCGGATCCATACACGGAACAGCGCCGGACACCTGTGCAAAAACGCGTTGTGCCTGCAGGACCCGACCCCTTCCGGCAGTTTCTGATCTATGACACAAAGGTGAGAGCTGAGGATTACCCAAATTATTGTATAATTACCCACATCACACTGGGGAGATGCCTGCAGTCCTGTGTCCTGGTCTGGGCCCTTCACTTTTGGAAAGTGTGTCCAGGGAAGGGGCTGGAGCACCAGGAGAGGCTGAGGGAGCTGGAAAGGGGCTCAGCCTGGAGGAAAGGGGACTCAGGGGGGACCTTCTGGCTCTGCACAGCTCCTGACAGGAGGAGACAGCCAGGAGGGTCAGGCTCTGCTCCCAGGCAACTGAAAATGGCCTCAAGTTGTGCAAGGAGAGATTTATGTTGAAGTAGGAAGAGTTCCTTCACAGAAAGGGTGATTAGACATTGAAACAGGCTGCCCACGGAGGTGATGGAGTCCCCATCCCTGGAGGTGTCCAAGGAATGACTGGACATGGCCCTCAGTGCTCTGGGCTGGGTGACAATGTGGGGGACAGTCAGAGGTCAGACTCAATGATCTTCCAAACTAAAAGATTCTATGCAGTATGTGCTATTGAAACCCAGGTCTTGTAAGTGTCTGCACCCTCACTCATTCTAAATTGTCTCAGTCTGCTGAACAGACTCCAGATTTGCTCTTTTCTTGGCTTTAGTGAGAAACAAGACCTTTTGTGTTTTTTTTTTTCTTCTGGGCTTTGTGCCTTGTAAACAGCTCCTCTTTGGATTGCAGAGTCTGTGCTCAATATCATCCATTACTCTCTTGCTGTCTGTTGGGATGAGATAAGCCACCTGCCTCTGGAATTTAGCAGCCAGATGTCATTCTGTCAGGAATGGTCTTGCTGCATCAACTCCTCTCCTCCCCAAAATTACTGATGCCAGGTGCCAGAGCAGACAATTTCAGACAAACACAAATGCCCCTTGCTCTGACTCCATCCTCCCTTTGTCTCTCCTGCCTCTTCAGGAGCTCAGCCTTGGGGAATTCTTGAGCATCTCAATGTGATGAGTTTGATTTCTGTGGTAACAAAAGATGGTTCTGATCCATATTTGCTGCTTTTTTTTTCTCTCCCACAGGTGCTTCGCTTCTATGCCATATGGGATGACACCAACTGTGCCTTTGGTGATCACCACCCCTGCATCATCCATTACTTCTTGGCAGATGACACAGTGGAGGTTCGGGAAGTGCACAAGAGAAATGATGGCAGAGACCCATTCCCGGTGCTGATGAGACGCCAGCGCTTGCCCAAAATCTTTGTGGACAAGAACAGTAAGTTCAGATTGGCTCATGCATCTGTGCTAAGGTGTCATTATTTCATGGTCAAAAAGAAGTTCTTCAGATGGTCATTAAATTCTTTCTCTTTTGGGAAACAGTGGCAGGACAGCAGTGCCAGCATCTCCCTGTAACTATTTATACACCTTGCTTTTATATCTCTTTTCACTAGGAAATGTTAACATCTCTCTGATTAATTTATTTTCCTTCTGCTCCCTTGTCTTTAAGAGAGCTTCCCAAGCTGTGTGCTGGAGATCACTGACCACGAGGTGCAAGAGTGGTATTCACCCAAAGATTTTGGTATTGGCAAAACTGTCACTCTCCTTGGACGCTCCTTCTTCATCTATGACTGTGACAAGTTCACCCAGGACTTCTACCGTGAAAAATATGGCATCACAGACTTCCAGCCAGTGGATGTAAATGAGAAACCACTCGAAAAAGTTCCACAGGTACTGCAAACTATTTCCAAAAGAAGGGAGGAAAGGAAGCAGTTGGTGCAAGCTCTTATAGTAGAGGTTCAACTTAGTAAGAACCTGTAGAAAACAAGTTCAGCTTCAAGAAAAAATCAGGTAACTTGAAAAAGACAAGACAAGAATGGTCATAACTGATATAAAAATGAAAGCCTGGCTGCACTCATACTACTGAACTCTCCCTCACTCTCCAAAACAGTGTTGCCAAGTCCAAACTGCCTGCTGGGGATGGTCACAGCCCTTGTTACCTCCCAAACTGAGCCTAGAAATGGTTTGGAGTTGTGGCATCCCCACAGGAATGATGGGGATTAGGTTACCAGTGTAGCCATTTGATGGCTGAGTTCCTGTGCACAGGAAGGTGTAGTTGGAACTAGATGGTTTTAGGGTCCTTTTCAACACCAAACATTCTATGTTTTTTTAATATAGCCATAACCTCTTAATTCAGTGAAATTACCTGGCTTTCTGAGTTTCAGATTGGCTTAATCCTCTTATGTTTTCAATAAATACAACTCATGGCCAGGCTGGTATCATCCATGTCTACTGTGCAGGATGTCACTGCTCTTGCTCCCTGGTGGCAGAATGTTTCCTTCCAAATCTGATGGGCTTTGCTAAGTCTTGTAAACTTTGCCTTTTCTTAGTTGCAGCTGTTTTATGGTTGATGTCTTCTCTGCATGCAGGTAATCCCTCCCTATAATGGTTTTGGCATCCCTGAAGACTCTCTCCAGAACTGCCTCAGTCTGTTTCCAAAGCCTCCGCGGAAGGATATCATTAAGATGCTGGAGAATAGTCTCAAGGTCCTGAGGTACCAGGTGGCCCTGGTAAGTGTTTTTCCTTGGTGGAACAGTGCCAGGAGGAGGGAGGAGCAGCTGCCCAGACAAGGCTGTTGGCAAGCTCTCCTTTGTGCCAGTGGGAAGAGAGAGCTCGACAGCCAACACCAGAGTGTCCCTGGGGGGCTGCCATGGGGTTATTGTGTGCTTGCTGTGACAATTGGCAGCTCACAAAACTAGAAAAAAAAAATAAAAATAAGGCCAGAAAGTACAAACCAGACCTGCTACAAACCCACAGCCATTTATGGAAAACTCCCTCTGCCACTGCTACGTGGCAGATGGCCCTGGCTGAAGCAGCCTGCACTGGGCACTGTGCCCTGCCTGCCACCACTGCCACCAGCCAGTGCTTGATGCCTCTGCTGCTGGCTCCAGCCCCTGTCCTTCTCCAGGCAGGTCCTGGATGAAAGGAGCTGTCCTAGCAGAGCAGCCAAATGCCAGTGTAGGAGCTGCAAAATCCATGAGAATGGTGTTTTCCACCCACAACAGCCCCCAGGCCCTGGCCTTTGTGCCAGCTCCACAGCTGGTTTATGCAAGGAGCCTCTGGCACTTCCAGCAGCAGTGATGGCATTTCCTGTGCTGCCTTGTGCCTGCCCTCTCCAAACACTCCGGGTGGATAAGGGCTGGTTTCTTTTCCCCATTGTCCCTAAAGGTCACAGCTGAGGAGTTAAGATCCACTTAGCTTTCAACTAATCAAGTTAATCCACTGGTGTGTCAGGGGAGTGACTTCCTGTGACTAAAGGCTGGAGCAGCACAAGCCTCTCTCAGGCACTCAGCATAATGAAAAGTGCAATTAAAATCTGAATTTTACAGCCTCTCTGGGATGGATCATTCCATATAGGATATTCCTTTCTCTTGGATTACTCAGGCTACGGAAACACTGAATGTACTTGGTAACTTCAGCCCAGATTCTGCTTCAGTGGCATGAGTAAAGCAAGTAACCTTTGAAATTCAGATCCTAAGTGCTGTCTAGTGCTTTGCTACGCTATGTCAGCACATCAAGTGCTTTGTTTAGTCAGCTATAAAAAAGCTCTGGGCTCTGGGTGCTTATGAGTGGGTTACTGGGTACTCCTAAGCACCCCAGGCAAGGAGAACCTGGTTCAAATGCTCTGTTCTAAACCTGCTGCCTTTGCTGTAGGAATCACCAGTGCCTGAGGACAAAAATCGTCGTTTCATCCTCTCCTATTTCCTCTCTGATGACACAATCAGCATCTATGAACCCCCAGTCAAAAACTCTGGCATCCCTGGAGGCAAATACCTAAAAAGGACCAAAGTTACCAAGCCAGGGTCTACTCCAGAGAATCCCCTATACTATGAGCCCTCTGACTTCACCATCGGTTCTACAATTGAAGGTAAAATCCAGTCTGGATTTATAACACTCTGCTCTAATATGTAATTTATTGCATGAGCAGTGCATATCCCTTCCCTCGCTTCTGGTTCCCCTCACATCTGAGTTTCTAGGTCAGCAGCTGGTGTACATTGATACAACTTTGTTACTGTCAAGGTTTAAACTTTTCAATCAGTGAAATTATTCTTACTTCAAAAGTGAAACAAGTAGCAGAGCTGGCTCAAAACTGAGCCCAGCCACAGGAGAGGAATCCTGCTCCCTCCTGGATGAAAAAATTCCTTTAATCCATGCTGAAACACAGGTCACACTAATTCTTTAATGCTTCTTCCCCAGTGTTTGGCCACAGGTTTGTGATCATTGACGCTGATGAATATGTGCTGAATTATTTGGAGAGACATGCAGAGAGTTTCCCTGAAGCAACAGTGCAATCCATAAGGGATCATTTCCTCCCACGGAAGGTGGTGGTGGAGACCACCAGCAGGTAGCTACAAGGAATGGGGTGGAGGGGCTAAATAAGACTCAGGGTTGACAGCTAAGGACATTTTCAGCAGCCTCTCTGGGCTCCAGCCTCCTGCTCTGCTGGTGGTTCAGCTCCAAGAGGCTGTGTTTGGGCACATCAGAGGGTGTGAAGTGTGTACAGTAAAATGTTGTGGCTGCTGCTGTTCCCAAAACCTCCTGAGACAGCTCTGGCTCAGCAGCAGAGACAGAGAAGTGGTGGCAGCACCGAGCCTGAGTTCAAGAAGTGTTTGGACTTCCAGCCAAAATCATAGAATCACAAAATGGCTTGGGCTGGAAGGAGCTTAAAGATCAGCTCAGTCCAACCCCTGTCATGGGCAGGGACACCCTCCACTATCCCAGGTTTCTCCAAGCCCTGTCCAACCTGATCTTAAACACTTCCAGGGATGGGGAACACATCTCTTCCCAAAAGGCATCAGTTCACTGTAACAGATGTGGCCAACTTGAGCTGCTGGATGGTTGCAGGCTCTGCAGGTTGTGGGGGGAGTCTTTTTTGGGGCATTTATTCTTTATTTATCAGCCCATCAGAGCCTAGACCAGATAGGTCTAGCCTAAACTAGATATCCTCCTTTCAGCTGTCTGGGCCCAGTTTGTGTGACCCAGTAACAACCCTGTTACCTCAGAACATGGTTTGGAGGAAGTTAAATCATGGCTCTGGTTGAAACTCAAGTTTCTCAGTTTCTGATACTGTGGAGCACACAGGGAAATGCTCCTTTTTCATTCAAGTGTCACAGCAAGGCTGCCAAAATGAGTTTTTACATGAAATCCTGTTATTCCTTTCTTCTGCAGTGGCATCCCCAAGAAGGACCTGGATGATTTAATTGTGGAGGTCCAGAAAGAACTGAAGCTCCGACAGCCCTTCAACACCAGGCAGTTTCATGAGACATTTCATCATTTTGACAAGGAGGGCTCTGGTTTCCTGGATAAAGCAATATTTTTAAATATTTGTGACAGGTTCAACATCCCATCCAGCACCATTCTTCTTAAAAAGGTCAGATGGAAGGAGTGCTGTGCATGTGGAATTCCCCTCCTATGGCACTTGCAAAAGATCTCTTCTAAAATCCAACCCTAACCAGCTGCTCTAGCCTTCAAAGGGGAACAAATTCAAGAAAAGGGCAACAGAGTCCCAGTTTAGAAAAACTGAGCTGTTGGACTGAGCCTATGTCCTAGAGGAGATAATAATTGCTGTCCTCCAAGGAAAGGGTAAAAATGTTATCCAGGATGCCCCCCACATTTGGCTGCACTGTAATGTGTGAAAATTCCTGCTGGTTCAGGCCTTGGATGAGTAGAAGAGGTTGTGTATTGTGACAGAGATCAGGAATCATGACAGGGATCTGGGATAGGCTCCTGCAGAGCTTGGACTGCCTGGGATGGCTTAAGCACAGCTGGATTGAGTAGAGGTGACACTGAGGTGTTCAAGGAGTGTGTCTTAGGAAAGCTTAGAGACATTCTGATTTAACAGCAGCTGAAATTAAGGCCTAAGAACCAAGTTGTTTATTATTATTATTATTATTATTATTATTATTATTATTATTATTATTATTATTATTATTATTATTATTATTGAATCATAATGCCCTGGTTAACACTTCCTGGGCACTATGAACAACAAACAGCACATGGAGATCACAGTCTCCATGTGCAAAGAAGAAAATGTGAGGAAAACTGAGGGAAAAATTCTTTCAGTGAGGATGGAGGAGGATCCTTTCAGGAACATGACTGGCAAGGATGTTTCCTCAGCATCATGTGATAGGAGTAGATTAGTGGCCAGTAAAGGGGGACTCAGACTTTAGAGAAATCTAGAAACCAGAGGGAGTTATGAGTTATTTCCCCTGCTAAAATAACAACTTTTCTAAAGCAGCCAACTGTGAGCATCACAGCCATGGTAGGAAGGTGCATGGGCAGGGGATTTGTGTCTCTGAACATGGGATGAATAAAGGCCCTGACAAACACCCAGGGCTTTGCTGTGCCAGAGTTCATCAGAGCTCACTGCTCTGAGGAATTTACAGTGAGGTGACAATCCCTGCTCCACTGCTCTCCCTGCTTTGAGAGTGGGAGAGAAGTAACATTCCTAAATTTATGTGGAGAACTTGTGACAACTGAAGCTGAACTCCCACGTCTGAGCCCCAGTCTAGGACGTATGCACTAAAAACATCCATCTCCTCTCCTGAAATCAATCCCAGTGTTCCCAGAGCCCTGGGAAGCATGGCAGGGCTATAAATTAAACATATGGCAGAGAGTTCAGTGCCTGGAGAGGAGCACAGCTGTCAGTCACTGAAGCAAAGCCCAGAGAATCTGTCTCCAGGCGACAAAGGGAAGAGGAATCCTTTCAAGGAATTGTGATATTAGACCTTTTCCATCTCACTGGGTGTCAGAAGGAGATTAGTTATGCAATTAAAGAAACAAAAGCCTTCTTTCTTCCCCTGAAGCACACAAAGGCTGTGGCTCTGTAACACAATGCAGGGTCAGGCATGGACACCAGAACTGGCTCATTAGTGGGGCTGTCACCAAGCTCAATTATCTGTGTCTCCCCTTTATGCCATGTGCACACACCAAAGTGACACCAGGGAACAGTGACTGTTCATACACACTACCCCCACTCCAATTTTGGCAGGGATTTCTGCAAGATTTCCTGTGGCCCATCTCAGTCTGTGGCCATACTTTGTATTTTGTGGCTCTGTTGCCACAGAAGGGGCCCAGAAGAAAATCAGGATTAAACTCAAACACTTTAACTCTTCTCTTTGCATAGATTAGTGTCATCTATAAGCATTCAAGGTTGGATTTGAACCTTTAGACCATCAAGTCCTTTAGATCATCGAGTTCATCCTTAAATGTTTGGACTTGATGATCTAAAGGTCAGATTTGATGTAACCTGTAGGTCTTTTCAATCCTTTATGGTTCTATGATTCCAAGTTTACCTGTGATTCGGGACCACCAGGATGGGGAAATCCAACTGGGGGAATAACATCTTATCCATCACACAAGGAGAACTCTGGGCACTTTCCCCTAAAAACAACCCAAATTTTGTTGTTTTTTCCAGCTCTTTATGGTGTTTGCTGTGTTTTTTGTCCCCACAGCTGATTGACTACTGTTCCTGTGATGATGACAAGGTAAACTACCGTGACTTCCTTCTAGCCTTCCCCAGTAATCTCTTCCCAGAAGATGAAGGACAGGACCAGCAAAGAAATTTTCTGCTGTCTTGAAGACATTGTACTTCAAAAAGGATGTTCTGGTTTTCACCCTTGTTTCACTCTCTCCCTCCCCCTTTCACAGACACAGCTGTGAATTTTTTTTTCCTTCCTAACCCCTTCCTGCCCATTTAGCCACCCCCAAACTCACAACTTCTGGATGTTGAAATGAAACTTATAGGAGAAAAAAAAACCAATCTGAGAACCAAAGTCAGGTTCTTCTGCTTTCTCAACCTTTTAGTGCAGTACTTTAGACAGCTAAAGCTCTCTGGAACCTGGAATGAAAATCACTCCAGGTTTCTCTCAGATGGGCCTTTCACCTTCAAGTAGTGAAGACTGCCAGGTTGTTACTAAAATGACAATAAAACTGTATTTGCTATAGAAGTGTTAAAAAGTCTGTTTTAAATAGATTGGCTGTAATAGCTAAGGATTAAAATAAGGGTAGGGAAAACCCACAAATTGTGATTCTGGTTCTACTCAAAACAGTAGAACAGTAGAATTGTGATGGTGGTGAGTTTGGTTATCTGGACACAAATCTGCAGACAGCAGCTCTGAATTTTGAATAAGAAGTTGGGAGAGGGTTTCAGGACTGAGATCCCATCTAAACCCACCTTATCCACATGTCAGGTCTCCAAGGAAAAGGGAACATGAGCAGCTGGCACAGCAATGGAGCTCTGACACTCGTGCTCCTCTTGGAGTCACGTTGCTCATCTCCCTGTGAAGGTGACGTGGCAGGAGCCTCCTCACCCCCAGTGAGACCTGCCAGGTGTTGCCATGGAGCACAGAAAAAGCAGATGTCACACACACACAGAACAAAGCTCTTGGAACAAAACGCTGCTTTAAAGCAGCTTTTGCTCCATGGATTCCCACTTCCCCTCAGACAGCTGAGTCTCCACGTGGCAGCTCCCTCCTGTTTCCCCTTGTTTGGAAAGGTCACTGATCTTCCCTTCTGGGCCTGTTTTGTGCTGCTGCTCATCCTGCCCAAGGATCATTCCAGGGATCTTTAGTCCCCGTTGGATTTCAAGAGACCAAAAACTTACAGATGATACTACTTGAGCTGTAAAATGTCAGAAACTATTTTCTGCACAGGCTACGAAACCATAACCTAACCCTCAGCCAAGTGATGTCGTGTGCCTGGGGCCAGCTGCACAAAATATACAATATAGCTCACAAAAGTATGTGCCTAAACCACATCAGATAAATCATCTACAAATACCCTTATCCTCCACTCCCTCTGATGAAAGCAGCCACGAATAATGAACCTTGGAGCAGCTGCCTATGCTGTGGACATGGGAAATGTGGGAAGATGAATCCCAGCTGCAAGGGCTTGGGGTGACAGGATAAGGGGGAATGGCTTTAAACTGAAAGAGAGTAGATTTAGATTAAATATTGGGAAAAAAATTCTCCCCTATGAGGGTGAGGAGGCCCTGGCACAGGTTGCCCAGAGTAGCTGTGGCTGCCCCTGGATCCCTGGAAGTGTCCAAGGCCAGGCTGGATGGGGCTTGGAGCAACCTGGGTAGTGGAAGGTGTCCCTGCCACATGCACAGCTTGGCAGTAATAAAGCATCAGTGGAAACAGCACTGGAAGGATCTATGCCTTTTGTTTATTTATTTATTTGAGAAAAATACTTCTGCTGAGTTTATCACAAAAGTCATTGAACAACAACAAACAAAATCCGTACAAAAACTGAAGTGACAGGAAGAATGAAACAAATGGGATAAAATACCAGAGACTCTCAATTCCACCCACCCCCTCCAAAATCAGGAAATTTGCACTAAAGCATAAATATGGAAGACCAGAAATTTTCCTCGAGTTCCTTTGTTGATCAGTTGAGTTCAACATTTTTGAGGAAAAACTACACATCTCTGCCTGGCTTCTCCAACAGCCATTCTTCCCAGAAAAAACCCACACACAGCTCCAAGGAGGAGGAACACTGCTGGGCATAAAACCTACTAAACTACCCTTCCATGCCCCATGAAGTTTCTCAGAAGACTGTAAATCAAACCCATCATCTCCATCCACTGCTGACACAATCTGGGGTCCCTGTACCAACAGCCTGAGGCTGCTGAAACCCCCAGGGTGGCTCCAAGCTCCCAGAGTCACTTGGAGGCAAGGAAGAGACATCCCAGAGTGGCCACTCTTCCCTCCAACCTTGAAGCCTACCAGAAATACCTTTTAAAACACTGAGCTGAAGGTAAGGGGACCTACAGAGGAACTGGAACTTGGCTACTACTAACCCAGACATCATGAGTAAGAAAGAATCCTAAACAACAACAACAAGACAAAACACGACTGTAATGCCCCATAATGTAAGAGTCACTCAAAAAGTGTATGTGAAATGCTACATCTGTTCTTCCTCCACCCCCTTCTCTTCCCAAGCTCATTTTCCAGCTACCTAAGACAAGAAGAGAGAACTAGTGCTGGTATTTCACAGCTCTTCTAGGCTAGGACAGGAAAACACTACACCCCAAAAACCACAGGCTGCTTAATTCCTGACCACCTTAGGCTGGATAATGGACACAGAGTACTAAAGCAGCCCCAAGTCCACAGGAAGGGTGCAAGCAATCATGTCCCACTGGAACTTTTGGATAATCTCCATCACCTTCTGCACTGTGGTGGACAAGAGCTCCTGCTCAGAGCTGGATCTTGGTGTTGGATTAAAGGTTGGACTTTGACAATTTTGGAGACATTTTCCAACCTCAATCACCCAACAATTCCATGATTTTTTCTGCAGATAACTCAGATGGGGCATGAGAAGGGCATCCACTAAAGGGATGTGAATTCGTGGAATTTCATAGGCAGAGCAGCCAAGGACAGACTGACCACTAAGGGCTCGCAATGAAAATACTCCAAGAAAAAGCTCTTTGGGCTGAAAGGAAGGCTGGATCTGCTGAGGAATGACAAGGATACAGGAGCAGTTACTGTGGCTTGCAGCCCAGGGATTCTGCTTGCACTACAACACAGAGATAGGAGCAGCCCATGGCAGCCCCTCCAATGGAGAGGGGATTGCAGTGGATATCACCTCACAACACAGGCTCAGCTCAAAAAAATCCCACCTGCCAGATTTGGGTGTAACAGAAGGATGGGGATTTCTAAATATAGGGTGAGAGCTAAAAAAAAAATAAAGAAGAAAAAAAGCCCCATCATCTATAGGTTTAAAAAACCAAAATCATAAAAAGAACACATAGAAATGCTTCAAAAAGAAATGTCCCTTTTCCAGGTAGCTCTACCAAAAAGAAAACAAAAACCACTTAAATGTAGCATATGTTGTACATACGTAGTAACAAAGGAGGGTGTTCAGCTACTGGCATAGTGCACAGAGAGGCTACAACATAAGGCACTTGTGATACAAAGCATCACCAGCTACTGTAGGAGGAGACAGGATTGTGCAAGTGGAAAAGCTGCTGAAGCCAAGCAGGCAGGAGGAGGAATCATGCAGCAGACACGTTTTGGGAGCCTCTACGTGTCACCTGCTAAGAGAGTCAGCAGCTTGGCTGCTGCAGAAAGGCCTGGCCAAGGCTCTGGGGAGGTGCCAGCCAGCAGCCGCTCCTGGAGGGCACTGGCAGTGGATGGCAGGGGATGGGAAGAGGCAGGAGAAAGGAAAAACCTCTCACACCAGACCTTTTCCATGTCCTTCCCAATATAAAGCTCTTCTCATACTGCACTGCAGGTGCTGTTGCTGCCTCTGAGCCAAAAAAATGTCTCGCCCTCCCAGCAAGGCTACAAGGAGCAATGGCAGGGCACCACCAAGGGCTCTGCTCCAGCCTCCTTCCCCAGCTCCCCTGAAAATGGGAAAAGCCCTCTCCTGCCAGTATCTCTCACCTGACACTCAAATGTTGGAGGGATTGAGGAACAAGCGGAATTTGACCAACTGTCCTCATGTCCCTGCATGTTTTCTCCCTCCAGTGCCTCCTCAACAAGGAGAGGAGGAGGAAAGGACAGAAGATACCCAGATAAATGGGAAAAAACCCAACTCAACTCCAAGTGGGGCAGAAAATCAACTGTCACCCATTCCTGAAAACATGACTGGCATGAAGGACAACAGCACCAGCCTCCAGCTGGGATTGCACTCGGAGAGAGCCAGAGCTCAGATGTCCCCAAGGGCTGAGCCAGGGGCACACCAAGGATCAGTCCTGTACTGCACAAGAGCACCCCAGCTCTGTGTCCCTGTCCTCACCCAGCCAAGGGGACACCACGAGTCCCCTGCTCCTGCCATGCTGAAGCAGAACTAAAGCTACAGCCAACTTTGCTGCACAAGAGGCACCAACAGCAAAGCCCAGCTCAGGAACTGCCCCAGGGGACAGTGTGGGGACAGAGGTGCCACTGCTGCTCACCTGCCAAATCTGGTCTGCCATGGCACCCCAAAAAGAAGCCCAGTGAGATGGCACTGGCCCATGAAACCCCAAGCAGAAACCCCCAGCAGAGTCAGCGAGGGATCAAACTGGTGGGATGTGGCTTTCCACAAAATCTCCTGCCAGCACATGGAGGTGGCAGCGGGCAGGAGCAAGAGGGGAAAGTGGTCTGCAGCAACAGATGGCCTCTGAGGTAGATTGGAGACAATTCCATCTGCCAACAGCTACGTGTCACAAGCCAGGCTTGTTCCTAAAATGCAAGCTGCTCCTTGCAGCCCTGGCCTCCTTCCCCTTCCTTCCCTGTTGTCTCATTCACAGCTCAGAAAGGGATGAAGGGGCTAGGATTTTTGGAAGAAACCCTGGATTTGATAGCACCTTGGGTGGATACAAGCACTGTATCCTTTGGAAACAAAGAGTGAAGCTGGTGGCTGCTGATGGCTGGACTGGTTCGGTAGGGACAAGGAAGGCTGAGGTGACAGCATGAGGGGCATAATCCCACTGATGCAAAAACCCTTTGCAGCAACCAGTTTGTCACCTGGATGTGGTCATGGGCAACCAAAACACCAGGTCCACGAGGCACAGACAAGCTGGCAAAGAGTCTGGGCTGACAGGAGTCAGGCCAGTGCTCAGAGCAGGGCAGGCCTCAGGGATTCACGTGGAACTGAGGATGCTGCTGCCCCATAACAAAACACTGGGAGCTGCAGAGCCCTGGGCCCAGCACTTGGGGCTGGGAGGCCCAGAACAACCACAGGGCAGCCAAAAGAAACCCTGCTGGGGCAAACAAAAGCTGGGAGGTGGGCCTTCCATATGAAGAGGGGAAGATCTCTCCCTTCTTTGCTGCCCAGCTCTCAAAAATCCTCAAAAACAGGGTTCAGAAAACCCCAGTTAACCAGAGGTCCACCAGGAGACACGACAGGGTCGAGGTTCCTCCATCAGACCCTGGTCTCTCTTTGCAGCATCACCATCCTGCTGAGCACTGGCCAGATGTGCCCCATCTCACCTGAGAGCACCCCTGAGCCTCAGATCTCCCAGCCCCAGCACATTCTCCCAGGAATCTGATCCCATAACACACATTTGGTGCCTTCAAGCTGTCGTGGCCCTGTCCCAGGGGCTCAGGGAAGCACCATGAAGAGAGGGGAGGAACATGCTGTAGGAGAAAAAAGGATTGTTTGGAACCATCTGTGATACATTTGTAACCGAATAACCGAACACTAAAATAGAAAAGAAAAAAAAAAAGAAAAAAAAAAAAAAAANAAAAAAAAAAAAAAAAAAAAAAAAAAAAAAAAAAGCACGCTGGTTTAGGATCAAACAAAGGAAGGCAAAACCAGGAGGGCTGGAAAAGGTTCCTATGAGGGGGGTGGGAGAACAGGAAAGGGACCTTTTTGGTTTTATTGCAAATGGTTCATGAGAGCAAGAAAGGGAGGGCGGGAGGAGAGCAAGAGACACCTTGGGAAGATGATTCCAAGCTTTTCAAGACGCCACTGGTGAGGAGCAGGAGGAGGGGCTGCTCAGTCCTGGTATCTCACCCTCCTCCCCAGGAAACAACCCTTGGATTCTATGGAGACTTGAGCTTCTTGGTGCGAGGTGAGGTTCCATTCTCTGCTTTCACCACTCCGTTTTCATGGTAACCTGGGGATGGCAACAAAGGGACATGGAGCTGGTCAGGGGTCTACAGAGGAGTCAGAGGGAGCTGGGGATGTTTAACCTGGAGAAAAGGAGGCTCAGGAGGGATCTGCTTGTTCTCCTGACCTCCCTGATGGGAGAGTGCAGCCAGGTGGGGCTCTGCTCCCAGGGAACACGGGACAGGACAAGATGAAATGGCCTCAAGCTGCCACAAGGGAGGTTCACGTTGGACATTAGAAGGAACTTCCTCACAGAAAGAGTGATTAAACATTGGAATGGGCTCCTCAGGGAGGTTTGGAGTCACCAGCCCTGGAGGTGTCCAAGGAACAACTCAAAGTGGCACTCAGCACTCTGGTCTGGTTGACACCACAGTGATTGGTCAGAGGTTGGACTCCCATCAACTCAGAGGTCTTTTCCACCCTGAACCATTCTGTGATTCTGTGCAGAAAGAGACTTTGTCCCTTGCACAAGGCAAACCCTTTATCCTCTCAGGATTGGTCTACAGACAATGGAGGTGGCAGCAGGCAGGAGCAAAAGGCAAAGTGGTCTGCAGCAACAGATGGCCTCTGAGGTAGATTTGACACAATTCCATCTGCCAACAGCTATGGATGGGGAAACCCCCATGACATCGGGACACTGCTGGGGACACCCTGCACAGGCAGCAGCCTGCTGGGGGACGCTGATCCCCAGGACTGAGACCCCCACAGAGTCTCACCCGAGTCCCTCTTGAGCGGCTTGCTCTGCTGCTTGGTGCCGGCGGCGGCCGCTCGCTTCCGGCTGCTCTGCTCATTCCAGTACTCCCTCCAGCGCCGCAGCTGGAAGTGGATGAAGCGCCACATCACCGAGGCCTGGAAGAGGCACACCAACAGCAGCACACTCATTCTGCCAGGGGCGGAGAAGAGGCAGGCTGAGAACACAGCAGCGAGGCCACCCCCAGCCCGGCCTTGTCCTCGGGTGGGTGGCCAAGGTCCCCCCGACGTGGCAGATCACCTCCAGCCATTATCTCTCCTTTCTGCCACCCCCGAGCCCAGAGCAGCCACCTTCCTTTCCCTCCACACTATAAAGCCCTCAGGTTCTGATTTGTTGATTTCCTTCCACACCATAAAGCCCTCAGGTTCTGATTCATTGGTTCTTTCAACTTTAGGGCAGGAATGGATGAACAAGATCATCTCAACCAGTCCTGCCCAAAACACAACGTGGCACAGTCAAGGAATGATGCCCCAGGATGATCTAAAAGGTGGAAGGGAGGTAAGAAAGACCCTCAAATCCTCAGCTGTGCCAGTAGTCCTTGGCTTCAAAAAGCTTGGGAATGACCATGCCCAGCAAATTCTGAACTGAATCCACAGCTGCTGCAGGGGTGACAAAGGCTCCCAGACCTGACAGACCACAAGGCATGAGGAGCCCATTCCACCCTCTGCTTCCCACATCAACGGGCAGCAAAACATGGCCAAGCAGAAGGGAAAATGCCTTTTCCTTGTCCACATGCATGTAAATGCACTTACAGGTACAACAGGGAAAGCCTGCAAGAATTTCTGCAAGATAGGCTTGCACTTACTTTATGAATTTAATTGATTAACACTTATTTCCTGACTTTTCCCCTCTGTTTTAGCTCTGGGTAGCCTTTAAACTCTTCCTTGCTTCTTTCACACACCTTCAGCTCACTAAGACCTTCCCTAAATGGAATCAGGATCAGATCCCCACTGTCTGGATCCCATTTGGATGGAGCTTGCAGCAACCTGGTCTAATGATGGTATCGATGTCCACAGCAGGGAGATAATCTTTAAGGTCCCTTCCAACCCAAACCATTCTGGGATGCCATGATTTCCAAACTCAGGGATAACACCGGGGTAACACAGCCAAGGAAGACACAGGAGACATTCCTACCTGAAGAGAACATTGTTGAAGAGGAAGCTGAAGAAGTTCCCCCTCTCAGGGTCCAGGGCCTGGCTCTCCACGCGCGGCAGCCCGAAGCCGATGACCAGGATGTACAAGGTGAGGGTGAAGAGCCTGGTGACCACGAACACGATGGCCCAGACATTAAACCTGCAGGAGGGCAAGCAGAGGTGTGGGCAGGAGCAGCCCCAGGGCTGAGCCAGGGGGGGAGAGCAAGATTCAGGCTCTCCTGGGCTCCAGAGGAGGATGGGTGCCACAGGCAGGTCCCTGCTTACAGCTTCTCGTTGTTCTCGTCTGTGAAGTAAACCAGCCGCGCCATGTGGAAGAAGAACTCGGCCAAGTACTGCAGCAGCAAGAGGATCAGCCCCAAGCGGGTTAAGCTGGCAGGGAAGAGGAAGAAAAAAGTATCACTGGGCTGGTCATCCTTCATCCTTCACCCTTCAAAACCAGCTATAACTTCGGCCCTGCTGTCCATGAGCTGCAGCACCAGCCCAAAGCCAGACCTCTGTGCAGCAGTGGGGGCAGGACTGCAAGAGGGGAAATCCCTGTCTGCAAACCATCAGCACAGTCCAAAACACAGCTGGGATGTATCCAGCACAAACCCCTATGGCTGGCAAAGCTGCTCTGCTGTTTATCAGAGAATGGTTTGGGTGGGAAGGGACCTTTGAGATCATCTCATTCCAACCTCCTGCCCTGGACATCTTCCACTGCTGCAGGTTGCTCCAATGCCCATCCAACCTGGCCTTGAACACTTCCAGGAATGGGAGACCCTCTGGGCAACCCGTGCCAAGTGCCTCACCACCCTCACAGGCAAGAATTTCTTCCCAATATCCAAATCTCTCCTCTTTTAGTTTAAAACCCTCCCCCTTGTCCTATATACCTGGGTAAAAAGTCACTCTCCACTGAAACAATCCCATTTATTCCTTCTAAGCCTCTCACCCCAGTGAGGATTCCCAGGTGACTCCCAGGGCAAAAGAAGCTGCCCAATCCCTGTGTGGGAGGGGATGCTGAGGCAGGTGAGTGACTCACTTGAGCAGGTAGGCGCCGGCGATGTGCAGCAGGTAGAGCGCGATGCAGCGCAGCTGCCGGGGGATCTCCTCCTGCCAGGGGCAGAAAAGCCAAATCAACCTCTCAGCCCTCTCCACTCGCCCTGTACCAGGGCTCCCTCTCCCAAAACCTCCACCTGGCTCTCACCTTGCGGACTTTTTGGAAGTAGAGCTCGGGCAGGGCGTGCAGCCAGTAAGCCAGCTGGCACAGGTAGAAAAACTTCACCTGGTACCTGAAATGCAGGGAGGAGCCACATGAGCCAGCCCAGACCATGTCAGGACCCCAAGAACCCGAGTGCCAGGGCAGCATTGGGCAATCCCTGCAGTGTTTGGAAGCCATGGGATTTAGGAGAAATCATTCAGTGCTGAAATTATTTGTTGAGCCAAGAGAGCCGTACATGGAGTTTATCCAGATGCTTGTGCTGTGGTCTCTGTGCTCTCAGCAAACCTCACTTTTGTAAAAAACCAAGAAAGAAGGGTCACCCCCCACTACATGTCTGCTGTGAAAAATGAATAGCAAAGACACTTTCCCAAGGTGATACAAGAAACAGGCAGGAGTAACCAAGCCCACAGAGCCTTCCTCATGAAACCCTCTGGAACACCCTCCCCCGGCTCACAAATATCCCCATTCCCCACGGTCTCACTGCAGCATCCTTGCTGCAGGCTGCATGCAGAGGGTGCTGTGCTGTCAGCACCCCACTCCCAGCAGGCAAAACCATGGAGAGGAAGGAAGTGGCCAGCCCCACAGCAAAATGCCCTCACAAGTGCTTACGGCAGATAAACATGCGGGTAGTTTTCCCACAGACTACGGGGGTTTGAAATGTATCCTTCCTGAAAAAGAGAAGAGAGGCAAGGCTTCAGCAAAACAAAACAGCTTATGAGAGGGTGGGGTGATGGTACAGTGAAACAAGGAACTGGGGGTGACACCCAAATCTCATCATAGCCAGCAGGAAAAAACACGTTCCCTGTGAGGGCCAAGGCTGAGCTCTGCATCTGTGAGTCTCTAGCACCCCTCTAAAATTTCACCAGACCCCTTTGCTTGGGGGCTGAAGGCTGCTTGCTCAGTTGCACCCAGGGTCCCAAGTTCTGGAGAGGATATTTTGGGGTTTAGAATGCTCTGGAGGTGTAGGGGTGAGATTCCTGTGGCATGGCTCAGGCAGCCATGTGCACAGTCCAGAGGTTTCTTCCCCACTGTCATTTCCAACTCCAGCAGCCCTTAAGCAACAAGAAATGCTTCTGCAGAGAAAGAGGAACAGAAAACACCAACAAAAATAACTGGATATGAATTGGATGGTTTCATTTTCCACCTCTTGCCTTACAGGATGGGATTGCCCTTCTCACTCCTGCACACAGATGCTGCCCTGGGCTTTGCAAGGAGATGCCAGCATGGGAAATTCTTCCTGCCCAGTCACCATCATCCATTCCCTGTCTGTCCCAAGACCTTTCTTTTCAGTTGGGGAAGGCCAGGGAAGCACAAGGGTGACCTGCTCTGCACATGCTGGGTGTTTGGGGAGCACATCCCAGCAGTGTGAGCTGTACTGGAGGCTCCAGCCCCACAGCTGCTGAGGGATGGATCTGGCACCAGGCAAGGGGAGCCCAAAACCAGCAGGATCAACTGTTTTGCCAAAGTTTTCTTCCTCAGAGCCCTATGGGGCAGAAGCAGTGCCAGCAGATCTCTAGAAATGCTGGCCTTGAAGGGAAAAGTAGTTCTCCAAGGAGGGCTGGCCTCCGAGCAGTGGGGAGGGGATCTGTCCCTAAGGATCCGTCCCCAGAGCCACTGGAGACCACAGCTGGACCCCAATGGCTGCAGGCAGCAAAGCATCATCACTTCACACTGCCAAAACTGTCAGATCTCTTTCATACCACCTGTTCTTCCCTCGCCCTTCCTTCCCAAAATGACAGCTTTCCCTCTGAATTCTTTGGGTTGACACATCCCCAAAGAACAGCATGGTTTCCCTGTTTTCAAAGATTCCCTCACCATCAGTGTGGCAAGGAAGGACCCCAAAATTCTTCCTGTTAGCCCCATGGCCGTGCAAAAGGCACCTAAAAACTTCAAGACACTGAATGTACATAAGAAGGTAAATAAGAAGCTGAGAAAGGCATCAGGTCCTGGAGCAGCGGATGGAGATGATGGGGACAGGCAGGATTTTTGGGGCCCAGCTCCAAAAATATTTCAGAGCCTGTTTACATGTGCCTTGTACAATAGAGGAGAAGGATCTCCCAAAATTGCCCTCACACAGTGGCTGGAAAGATCAACCACAGCTGAAACCCAAACTGACTGAAATGTGCCTGTTTTAGCCCAGAAGCTGGCTGGGGACTCTGCTGCCAGAGAGATTTTGTGCTCCAGAGCCCACAGTCCCCCCTGGAAACCCAAATTCCAGCCAGGCCTTACCGTCACCACGACATACAAGCACCAGATGAGAGAGGTGAGATGGAAGGCAACCAGCTGCCCTGACTCATTGAACTTGCTGTGTTTGACCTTGGAGAGATGCAGACGCCTGTTGATTTTCTGGGAAGGAGCAGAGAGACAGACAACAAGAAAACATCAGCCACCATCAACTCTCTCTCTTCTCCTCCTCATCCCAAGCAGCTTCCAGAGATGAAGGCTCACTCATCATCACCTCAGCCCCCAGACCACCCCCAGAACAGCACTGAACTGCAGCAGGACCACAGCCCCCCGTGGGATTTGAGGTATTTTGAGGACAGGGAATGGTGCTCACGTCCAGGATGTATTCCTGCACCACGGCGTGCAGGACGATGGCGATGAAGATGTAGAAGAGGATGGTGACCAGATCCTTCAGCCCATAGTGATACTGGACCAGCTCCCCATCTGCAAAGAGACCAAAGTGTGGGTCACACCCCCATGGCCCAAAGGATGTCCAGGTAAGGGCTTAGTGGGGAGCAGCTTGGATGGGGACACCAGAGAGGTCTTGACTATGCCAGTGGTAGGGAGAAAGAGCTCCCTGCAGGGTTAGCTCATGGCAGAGGTGGGTGGGTTCCCCTCTAACAGGTACACACCTCAAGGGAGGGGACACTGGGGACACTAAAAGCTTCCCCCTGCTGGGGACAGCTTGGCTGTGGAGATGGGAATTTGGAGGGATGAAGACAAGGGAGGCTGAAACACGTGACAGGGTCAGGGATGCCCCACCAGGACCATCAGGGCTTGGGATAGGATTTCCACCCCCTCAGTTATGATTTAACACTTCCTTATGGTCTCCCACTCCTCCCTGAAAACTTCTGGAGCAGGATTCAGCTGCCTAAATGCAGATGCCTTCTGCTATTCAGAGATCTGAGGCAGCAGCACAGGGCTGGTGGATGAGAAATAGGATCCCTGGGAGGCTGTGTTCTTCTGGAGCAACAGGAGCTGCAACAGCACCCAAAATACCCCAGACATCTGCATTTAGGTGCCTATTTGCAGCCCTGAAGCTTATTGGAAGAGGCAGAGCTGGGAGGGCTGCAGGAAGTATCATCACATGAAGCTCAGCCCACCCCAACCCTGGCTGCTGCTCTCCCTCACCCTGATCCAGTCTGTCCTCTCCTGATACCAGTGCTGGGAAGAGACTGCTCTGTCACCAGCCCTGCTTACCCTAAACAAAGCTTCATTCCAGATTTCTAAGATTTGAATGGGATTTATGAACACATCCTGTCCTTAAGAGCCACTGGTGCTGTGCAGAGCCAGAGGTAAAAATGGTGCCTGAATCCCAGAGCAAGGTAAAAGACAGAATTGCAAGGCCAAAGAAAATAATGTCATGTGCATGTGCTCTGCCTCCTCTCTCCAGGGCAGCTCAGAAGGTCTAGCAGGAGCTGTAGGGGATGTGGGAAAGCCTTGGAAAAAAATTAGATTGCTCCCAAGATGCTGCTGCACCAAGATCTCTCTCCCCACAAGCTCATGTCCTATATTGACACCCCAGTACCCGGTCCTGAGGACGTGTTCCTGTGCCCCCTGGGATTTCTTGCATCAGGAATGAGTAAATCCCTTAAAAACCAGCAGTGGAAGTTGTCTGGACTGTGCCACAGGGGAGAAGGGACTACAATTTAATCTGGATTATTCCTTCAGCCATAACCAAAGCCTTTAAGGGCAGAGCTTTTATCTTCCGCATGTCTGTCTCACTGTAGCTCCACTAATCCCAACACCCTGCTCTTTCTTTGGGTGATTACTCAAACACTCCCAATTAACTGCAGTTTTCTGCCACCAGGCCAGGCTTTGTGCCCCGGGCATTTGGCTCATCCTGAGCCCAGGCCTTTACCCAAACCACCTCCTGCTGTCTCCATGCCAGTGCCCAGATCCCTGCCAGATCCAGAGGGGCTGTGAGCCAGGAAGGCAGCAACCAGCAGCCAAAACTGCCTGAGCCTCCTGGCTGGGAGCTGAGACACCTCCTCTGGTGCCTTTGGTTCCAGAGCTCAGAGCCTCCTGGAACTGACTCCCTGTGAATCAGAAGCTGCCTGGAGCAGGGGTGATGTGCACCACATCTCCACACCCTCCTCTCCAGGTGCAATCCCCAAAAATCAGCAGGACAGGGATGACATGCACAGCCCAGGGTGCTTGGCAAAGACGGAAATCCCTCCTGCACCTCAGGAGGACAAGAAGCTGCTCCAGGCAGGCAATCACAGTTGGATCCTGCCTGACCAGGCTTGGAGCAGCATCCTCACCCTGCAGGGAGCACAGAGTGGCCTGGCCATGGCAGGAAGAGAGAAGAAGCCCCCAAACTCCCTGGAAAGCATTTCCTCCCAACCCTGGCAGCATGAGGGCTGGCAGACATGATCAGAGCGCTCTGAGCCACTCAAACTTTGCTTCTTCCCAAAATATCTTGTTTTTAACATCTCTGCCAAACTGCATTTACTGCCAGACAAGACCCTGAGCACTTGATCAGTATAGGGTGAGCCAAGCCAGCTGGAAATGAGGATTTGGGACAGACCAGACTCATCATTCCCTTAGGATTTGTGGAGCAGAGGCATCTCTCACCTGCTGTAGGCACACTAACATTATATTGAGGTAAGATGAACAGGAAGGCAGTCTTGGCTGTGACCTGTCAAAGACACAGAAGGGAGAAGAAGAAAATCAGTTGTTAAATCCATTCCTCTTGACTATTTTTTTTTTCCTATCACAATGGGAAAGGCAAATCACCCAGGGAGATGTGTCAGCACCAGCTTCACTTGCAGAAACACTGAACCTCACACTGGTCACCCACAAGATCCCAGATGCATGTGCAGAAAGGGGAAAAAAAGCCTGTTATGAGACATCAGGACATCCAAAACACAGGGCTGTGCTGCTCACTCTTCATTTATTGAATCATAAAATTGGAATACCCTGAGTTGGAAGGGACCAACAAGATCACTGAAATCCCACTCCTGCCCCTGTAGAGGACACCCCAAGAATCCCATCCTGTGCCTGAGAGTATTGTCAAAACCCTTCCTGAGCTCTGTAAGGCTTGGGGCTCTGATCATTCCCTGGGGAGCCTGTTCAGTGCCCAACCAGCCTCTGGGGAAAGAACCTTTTCCTAACATTCAACCTAAACCTTTCCTGACACAGCTCCAGCCCTTCCCTCTGGTCCTGTCACTGATCACCAGAGAGGTGGCCATTGGCTAAATTGCTTGTAATTAAAAGGAATGATCTTCTCCAGCAGCAAAGTGGAGGCTTTGTGGGGATGGGGCAGAGAATCCACCCCACAAGACACCCCAAAACTGCACCTCTGAGGGCAAAGCAACCCCAAGCTGGGGCTACAGCAAATCCCAGTGCACAGGTATCCAACACCAAACATGCCTTCATCCCACCCAGCCCCACACTGGCAGCAGGTCACCAGATTTTCCATTTCCAGTGGCTCCCATCCAACCCTCCAACACTCCAGTTCACTTCACTTCACCCACCCTCAAACACAACCATTCCCAAAAAATCCTGTGCCCATCAAACTCCCACAGAGGTGAGCTGCATTTCACACAGACATGGCTGCCACTGCTTCAGAGCTGCAGGCTATTAAAATCCCAGCTGGAAATTGCTCCACAGCTTGTGGGGGAGATAGGGGGACCTTGCCAAGTGTTCCCATCCTGACACCACTGGCATTGAGCAACCGCTGCAGGCTGCCCCAGCTTGAGGACAGCAAACTCCATGGCATGTTTTTGTGATGTTTGGGGATTTTATTGTTTTTTCCACTTAAAAAAGAAAAAAGGAATTCCCACATGTTGTGCTGTTTGTGGAGGAGTAGATGCAGGAGACGGAGACCATGGGCAGAGTTCGGGGTGGGAATGGAAAAAGTGCATTGCCTGGCCTCAGGCTGGCTGAGGGAGACACTTCTGGCTCCTAAAGACCTTGCTGGCTGGGAAAGCCAAGTTGCTTCATCCCAGAGCTGTACAGCACACCCAGGACCTGGAGCTTACATCCAAACCTTGCCACAGGTTGGCACAGGGCATGAAACAAAGGCATGGAGCCAGCAGTGGCTGTGGTGCTGCAGGGATGGGCGGCTGTGTCATGGTCGTGCTAACAGCAGAAGGCACTGATGGATTTACAGCTCCCTGAGCACCTGGCTGCCATCCACTGCTGTAAACACCTGAGAACAAGACATCAGCTCCAGGTGAAGCCTCCTAACCTGCTGGAGAGGACACAGGCCAGGGCTGTGAGTCCAGGAAAATAACCCCAGAGTGTCTCCAGAGTGGGAAGCAATGCCAGGACAGGGCTCAGCCCCAAGCTTCCAAGGATTCTCCTCATCTTCTTTCCTTGCTAGGAAGGTTCCTCCATCCACTCCAGCATCAAGCAATGCTTTGTCCCATCTTCACACCTGCCTTAGCTTCCTGTGGGCTGGAGAACCACCAGCAGCTTTGGAGCCACCCCAGCCACCCTCCACCTTTCCTTACAGAGGGGTAGCAGGTTGTTTCCTAAAGTCTCAGTGAAGTATTTTAACAACCAAAGACAAATGTAACTCCTTAGAAGAAGGCATCTGCAAGGCAAAAACCACATTTCCTTGGCTTGGGAAATAGGGATGAACACCAGGGATGGCAAAACCCTTCAGAGCCTGCCTTGAACATTTTACAAGCAGCCAGGGAAAGCAGAAGTTTGGAGTGGGAAGAGCAATGTGAGGATTATTCAGAGGCACAAGACTCGCTGTAATGTTTGCTCTGAAACAAGATGCTGCCATGGGAAAAGAAGTGCTGAGCATGCTTCTGCCCTGCAGGGCAGCAAGCAGAGCCAGAGCTGCCACTCAACTGCTACTGGCAGGGGCAGAATTCATGAAATCAGAGAATAATTTAGGTTGGAAAAGCCCTCTAAGATCATGGAATCCAACTGCTCCCCCAGCACTGCCAAGCCCACCACAAAACCATGTCCACTGGTGCCACATCTACACAAGTTTTGAACAATTCCAGGGATGGTGACTCCACGACTTCCAGCCTCCTCCAATCCTTGACTGCCTTTTCAGCAAAGAAACTTTTCCTCCTATCCAACCTAATCCTTCCTGGCACAACGTTTTAGAGGATGAGAGAGGGATTTGTCTCCATGGGACACACACAGCAAGGACCACGTAGCAAACACTGTGGATTTCTCATCCACTCCCTGACCTGCATTAAGGGCACCTCTATGCAGAGGGAGATGTTTCTCACTCATTCCAGCCTCATCCTGCCTTACAGGAGGGATGTGGCACCTGGGGACATGGGTTGGTGGTGGCCTTGGCACTGCAGGGGGAACGATTGGATTCAATGACCTTAGAGAGCTTTCCTTACATTAATGATTTTATGATTCTGTGTGCCTGCCTGAACCAGGTAAATTTGGGAAGCATTGTCCTGGGAGCTCCCTACAGCCATGAAGAAGGAACCACATCCTCAGCAATGAGTGACTTTCTGCTGGTTAAAGCCACTCACTCAAGGACCAAAGTGCAAATGGATGGTGAAGAGGAAAAACTCAACATGTCCACCAAGAACAGAGTTTGCTGAGATGCCTGGATCAGCCAGGACAGGGATGAGGCTGTTTCTCATGGCCAGAAATCAAATTAGCACATCCACCTTGCAGCCCTGGGTAGCAGAGCAATAGATAAAGCCAAGCTATCCCAGCACTACCACTTACTTACTGCCTCCCATCAGGCATTCACTCCCTGACAATGTGGTGATTGGAAAAATCCACACACCCCCTAGCCTGGAGAATGCTGCCTAAGACACAGCAGCAAAGCTCTCCCCATCCTTTTTTTAGAGTCCCAGAATGGTTTGGGTTGGAAGGGACTTTAAAGCTCATGTTCCAACCCCCTGCCATAGGAAGGGAGACCTTTCATAGACCAGGCTGTTCAGAGCCCCATCCTGCAATTTGGAAGATGCTGTTTTTACCCCTGCCATGAAATACTCCACATCAAAATCCCAACTCCACTTGTGCAGATGTGCAAGTGGCTTTTAAAAAGGTGTCTAAGCTCACACACCCAGGCAGTTTAGCACCTCTCCCAGAAAGTACCCACTGCAACTCTCAAACACTAACACTTTCAGGAATGAGGGACAATTTTTGATCATCCTTCCCCAGGACACTCTGTGAAACTCCTGGAGCAGCTTGCCCAGATTGGCTGTGGGCTCCTGATCCCTGGAAGTGTCCAAAGCCAGGCTGGACAGGGCTCTGAGCAATCTGGTCCAATGGAAGTTGCCCCTGCCCATGGCAAAGGGTTGAAATGAAATGAGTTTAAAGGTCCCTTCTAACTCGAACAATTTCAGGATTCTATGAAACACCTTTACCTTTTCCAAAGCCTCACCCCAGTGGGATTTGTCTTCACCCCATGTCACCATCCCCACGGTCCTGCTTGAGTTAAAGCCACTCTGGAGGAAGGAAGCAGCTCCAAACCTCTGGCGGGGGAGGCTGGGGGAGTTTTCTGCAGTCGGAGCCGGGAAATATTTCCAAGGCTTGAAAAACAACTCAAACTAATTACGGACAAAACGCTGTCCAAAGGCTTTTCTCACAACTTTGGGTTTCTTTTCCTCCCCCTAGCCAGAGCTTTTTGAAAGACAAACTTGCTGATCCACAGCATGGATTGACACAGGCTCTAAACTAAAGCCCAAACTTTGGACCAAAGTCTTTCCAAGTAAACATCTGGCTTTGACAAAAAGCCCTTCCCAAGGGCGGTGCAGCCCCTCTGCCCCCACAGACAAACTCATCCCTCAGCACAACACGATTTCCACTGCCTCACCCTCCCTCCTGTTTACTCCCTTTTCAAAAGTAAACTGAAATCCTGCTTTTTTTTTACCTTTTTTCCACTCTTCCCCAGCTACTCAACCCTTACGCCTGCGTGCCTCAGTTCCCACATCTGGCAAAGACCAGGGGAGGCAGGAACATATTTTGTTTTCCCTCATTAACAATGGGAGGGCCTTAATTTTTCGAGTACTACGGAGGGGAGCGGGAAGGGGAAAGTATATTTAGCAGGAAGCCTGGAAATAGCAGCTCATTCGTCAGCAGCCTTCTTCTGACAGTGTCATAACCCTGAGTTTGGGAGCCCGTGACTCACATCCCACGATCTGCACAGGGGGAAAGCCCAGCAAGGCCACGGAAGCACTTCTAAAATAATGGTTTATAGCTTTATTTCATCACCCCAGGCATAAGACTGAGCCTCAGTTTCCCCACCTTAAGAGAATAAAACAGCAGCTCTCATCTAATATAGAAACTTCTGAAAATCAGCAAAGTTTCCCCTAAACCTGACCTGACACTGCTCACAGGAGCTACCCTGGTTGGACACAAGTTAAACCCAGCCTTAATTTTTCTGCAAAGCAGGGTGGAAAAAGATATGCAAAGTAATTTCTGCATGAGGATGGGAAGCACCTGTTTTGTGTTTCTATACAGAATCACTCAAAATAGTTTTTCATCAAAAAAAGAGAGGGGAGGGTGGGGTTGTTTCTGGGCTCCAGCAGCCATGCTCATGTGGCAAAATCCGTCTCTGGCACCAGGCAGCTGCACAGCCAGGTGTGTTTTCACACCCTGAAGGCTCAGGGTTGGGTGGGAAGGAAACACCCTTTGTAGTGCCCAGCTCAGGACAGCTCATTTTGGGGAAACTCCATCCAAGCCTGGGGCTTCCCTCCTTGAGCAACACTTTTGATCCTCAAAAACACACACAACACTGGAATAATCAAACCCAACACACCTGTAACACCCAGGAGCAGCCTCACACCACCAAATCCCATTGTGACTGATACTTGCTCCCTGCCACAGAGGAATTACCAGCTTAGTGAATCCATGTGGACAGGGAAAGGTTGTGCACCCAAAAAGATGCTCAAGGTGTAGCTTATGCAGTGCTTGGACAGTGGGAGACCTGTGGCAGCCCCCAGCATCACCCCAAGCAGAGTGCTGGAACAAGGGAGCAGTCTGCTCCTGAGGGGTGCCTGGGAAAAGGTTAAAAATCTTATTTGTGTCTTCCCAAAAAAACCTTCCCTGCAGGAAACGGCCTATTGTGAGCAGGATTCGGCCTTTTCCGCTGAGCCTGAGCTTGGCTGTGGCCACGGGCATTGGGGAAGGCGAAGCCCAGCTGCAGGGTGGGAAGCAGGGATGAGAGGAGAAGGAGGGGAAGGGACAGTGACAGGTCCTCGTCACCATGGCAAGGGATTGGAGCTGCCACCAAAACTCATCACAGAGGTGGCACAAACGGGCACGGATGGTTTGGGGGGCTGGGCAAGAGCAGAGGTTGATTTCTCCTCCAGGGGAAAAGAAAGCAGAAGGAACAAATGTAACAATAAAATAAAAATAAGCTAAAATACCCACAAGGACCAAGAGCTCTCCCAAAACTCATGCCAAGGGGAAGGCAGGGATGATGATGCTGGGCACAGGGAGCACTGGAAGCCACCCTGGCATGGCAAGCGTTGTCTCATGAGATCTTCTGGGAGAGCAGCAAACTGCTACCTTCAGCATCCAAGGGAGACTTAATCAAAAGACACTAAAAAACCACAGAAACACCACAAACCCCTCCCTGCTGCCACCTCCACGGAGGAGTTAGTTTTTCAAAACTGCCCTCACAGCACTGTATCAACCAAAAGCACCACAGCAGCAAGGCCAGGTATCACCTTTCCAGGATGGGGCTCCCAATATGCAATAAAACCATCTGCAGGGAGAAACCCTCAGACAGAGATGCAGCCTCTGTGGCATTTTCTTTTTAAAGAGCGAGTACGAAACTTGCAGCCCAACTTTGCAGCATTTGCATGTGGCTTTGAAATACAGCTGGCCCTCCTGGGTCGGTTTTGAAACCCTTAAATAAATATATATACATGCACAAGGACATTGAAAGAGTGCTGCAAGAGACTCGTCCATTCAATGAGTTCGCAGTAAAAAAAAAAATAAAGGGGGATGGAAAAGCAGGGGGTTCCAGCGGGGAGGAATTAGGGAAATGGATTTCCTCCTCCTGCGATTTGCTACAGAAGGAGCCTTTCCTCCCTCGCCAGGCCCCCCGGCCACCCCTTTCCCATCCGGATTTGCTTTGAAACGTGGCACTGGCGAAGGGGAGGGTTCGGCGGGGGAGGCGGNCGGAGCCGAGCGAAGCCGCACGGAAAGGGGGAAGGAAAGCAGGCGGAGAGGGCAGGAGCAGCTGGACAGAGCGGAGTTCCCGGCACGGCGGGACAGCGGCCTGGCGGGGGCTGCGG
>VXBR01001474.1:653872-689136 GCA_013400215.1 Cisticola juncidis
CCCTCACCCCAGCCCTGGACACGGACTCGGCACAGTCCCAGCACCGGTCCAAGAGCCAGGACCTGGACCCAGCGCGCAGTGGAAAGCTCGGATGTGAACCCAGAGTGAGAGCTGAGACCTGGCCCCAGTTATGGACACGGACATGGACCCTTCCCTGGACCAAACCCCAGCTCCTGACCTGGATCCAGCNTGCACATCTGCCCCCCCACCCACCCCTGAACCCACCTATTGTGTATGTGGGGATGCCCACCTGCATCTGCACCCACCGACTGTGTACAGACCACCTCCCACCTCTGCATCCACCTCTGCACCCACCCCCCTGTGCACACCCTGCAACCCCCTGACACCTTGCCCTGCATCCCGTGCTGAGCCCAAAATCTTCCTCGTTAACCAGGGAAAGGCCTGAGGTGTCCTCCCTGTCCCATGCCCTTCCCAAAACCACACCCCAGCTCGATGTGGGGTGTAGCAATGGGGACAGAGACAATCCAAACAGGTCTGCAGGACAAAATAGTGAAACATTTGCTGTTATTTATTGAAGTCAATCCCTAAAATCCCCCCAAAGCTCCCCAGGGAGCTCCAAGGACATGAGGGGAGCAGGCAGTGCCTTAGGTGGCTTTGCTTAGGAAAATCAAGGTATAAACAGTGTTTTGACTTGAAAGATCTCCCTTCGAGCAAAATGTGGAACCAGGGTCTTGTTCAGCTCCTCCAGCATCCCTGGATCCCCACGGATCCCTCACAGATCTGTCCTGTGTCCCGTGAGGATGGATTCACAGGAGGGAGAAAACACTGCTCCAGCACATTTGAGAGAACTGAGCCGTCTCAAACCTGGTGCTGAGAGCACAAAGCATTTTCCTCCAGCCAAATCCAGCTGGGGAAGCAGTCCCTGGGTCCTCATTAAGCAAGTCCTGATTAGCTGGGCTTACCCTCTGCTCCCCCCCTCTGTGGTATTGTTTAGCCTTGGAGCCATGGGCATGGAGCTGCAGCCTGGGCCCTGCCTTTTACAGCAACACCGAAGGCATCAGAAAGGGATTTGCAGCAAACCAAATTTAATTAAAGGGGGAAAAAATATCCAAAGTTTCAGCTTGGAAAAAAACCAGACAAATAACAATAGCCCCAGGGCAAATATGTCTATTTTCTGTAAAGTCCAAGTATTGTGTTTCAATGTTGTTGGAAGGGAAAAGATTTTTTTTTTTCAGGGAAATCTTTCTTGGGCTAGGTTGGGGGGTGTGTTACATCATTTTGGAGCTGGAGGGAATGTTTTTCACCCAGCCCAAATCCTGGTGCCCATGGAAAGTGCTCAGAAATGGGGCTGCTGGAAGGTGAGATCCCAGCAGGGCTGGGGCAGGGCTGCTGCCCCACACTCAAGCCCTGTTGGTACAACTCCATCCTTCTTTGTTTTATTTCACTTTGAAAGAGGGACAAGCGTGACCCATTAAAAATAACAAGCCAAGGGGACAGTGCCAGCAGTCAGGACAGCCACGTTCCCAAGCCCAGGCACTCACCTGGGTATTGTTTAATTTCTTAGGGACGTAGCCTCTGTTCCTGCCTGTTTGCTCCTTTTTTCAGAACACCACAGTGGCACGGCCAGTTCTTCTGGGGTCACTCCCTGCATTGTCAAAACTCATGCTTAGTTCCTGCTCCCATGTTGCCCTTCAGAGCTCCTGTCACCTGTGGCACTGAGCTCTCCTGGGCTGGGGCATGACTCTCCACCTCTCTGCAGTGATGAAGAGAGTTTCCTTAAGAAACAAAATGGAAAAGAAAAGGTTCACAGGAAGCAAATGAGCAGAAATTTTCTATTCCAGAGCAGGCAGAAGCAGCAGACAATCTGTCCGATGGAGTTATCCCCTTGCTCCAGCCCTTCTGTGAGTGGCTGAAGCCCAAATGTTGGTGATGAGCACCCCCAAAAGCTGTGCAGATCCTGGTCTAGCTCAGGATCATTCCTCATCTGAAATCAGCTTCATGAGAGATGCTGCAGAAGGAGCAGAGGGTCTGGCCAGGCCTCCTCAAGCATTTGGAACGTTTGAAGACAACATCAGCAGCTTGCCTGGAGCAGTTGGTCCATTGCCCCTCTGCCAGTTGCAGTTTTCCATCCTGGGTTTGGACTGGCCCAGGTCTCCATGCTGCTCCACACAGAGCAGTGACCTGGGATTTGTGGGATTTCTGCACCCCACAGGTTGATGTGAAGAAGACCAGAGTGTGCAGTGACCAGGTCACCCACCTGGGCACAGCTCCAAGGGTACAGCACCAAAATCAGGACTCAGCACCACAGTGGTGACAGCTGGAGCCACTTCCACCAAACCCCCAGGGTTCCATCGTGCATCCAGTGTGATCTGGGGCACCTCCCCTCACACACACATTTGAACATGAAGGCACCATGGGATATTTACAGGTCAATGACTTCTCCTGAAGAGGGCAAGACCCTGACAGTGATTTTCAAACATTCCCCATGGCCCAAAGATGCCTGGGAAGTAAAAGGAGATGCCCTGAGCCATGGTCCCATTCCTCCAGGTACTCACTGGAGGACTCCAGTGCACTCCACCTCCAATATCCCAGAGCTCCCCATTTCATTCCCACGGGCTCCCAGTGCAATCCCACAGCAGCACTGCTCCTGACCCTCCCTCTCCTCTCCAGTCATCACCCCTGGAGGGATTCCAAAGTCGTGTGGATGTGGCACATGGGGACATGGGTTACTGGTGGCCTTGGCAGCGCTGGGGAATGGTTGGACTGGAAGAGCTCAGAGCTTTTCCAGCCTTAATGACCCCATAACCCAGGCACTGGAGGTGCACACAGTATCTGGACCTTGAGCAGCATCTCCCTCTGGTGGCAAAGGAGCAAGGAGTTTTGGGGAGAAACTCCACAGCGTGATTTGCCCAGTCTGACACCATGGGGAAAAATGTGGGGGTGCATCAGGTCACTAGGACATCTTCAGTTCCACCCCCCAGAAGACAGGAAGGGTGGGGAAGGGTGTCTGGAGCTGTGATTTGCTTCTGGAGTCTTCCTACTTCAAACAGGGCTTTAGAATTCACTAAAGAATAGGTTTAGATGGGACATAGGGTAGAAATCCTTCCCTGTGAGGGTGGGGAGGCCCTGGCACAGGGTGCCCAGAGAAGCTGTGGTTGTCCCATTGCTGGAAGTGTCTCAGGCCAGGTTGGATGGGGCTTGGAGCAACCTGGAATGGTGGAAGGTGTCCCTGCCCATGGCAGGGGATTAGAATGATGGGATCTTTAAGGTCTCTTCCAACCCAACCCATTTTGGGATTCTCTAATTAAATACAGGTGGAGACCTGTGGCTGGTGCTGGGACTGTACAAGCACGCAGGAAATGGGTGCCACAGGGCTCTCACACAGGCTGGAAGCCTTTAAGGACAGACAATCCATATTGTCCCACCTGATTTCACATTGCTCCCAAGGAGAAAGTGAAGGGGAGCTTGACTCACCAGTGACCAACTCTCATCATCAGGGAGCAAAGCCGTGGGAACACATCCCTCACACAAACACCCTCATCCCCACCCCAGTCCTCGTGCACCCTCTGTCCACAGATTCTCCCCTCCTCTTTTGCCATTCCTTGATCTATCCAGGATTTCCACAACCACCTCATCCGAGGTCAGAGCTATCAGCTCACGGTGCACCTTTGCACTGTGGATGTGCTGTGAGAAATCAAAGTCCACGTTTACGCCTGATCCCGTGCACAAAGTATTCTTTACTTTCTCAAAATTGTCTGTTTCTTTTCTGACTGGCCTGTGGGACAATTTCATGCTGGCTGAATATTTTTATAACACCCATCCTTAACCTTCCCTGACACATTTTCATGCCATTGCCTCAGATTCTGTTGCCCAGGTCCGTTCTTCACCCTCCCACTGGAAATCCTGACAGGCAGCTCATCCTGGCGCTGCAACAGCCAAGAGCAGGAAGAGAGATCCCTCCACACTTATTTCCTCCCCCAACATGAGACACAGACACAGCAAAGGCTGGTTTGGGGTGTTTTCAAGCATAATTATATATTATCAAAAGTAGAAAACCAAGATAGATAAAAATTTTTGTTAATGGCCTGGCAGCACCGCTGCCTTCTGTGTGATCCACACAGTGAGAAGGGCTCTGGAAAAGCCACTGGAAAAGCCACTGGAACTGCTCCTGCCTGCAGAGCACAGCCACAGCACAGGGGGCTGGGGTCCAGATGGAGACAGGGAGCCTTCATCCCCTTGGAATGTGGCTTCACTCCATGCTCAGCACCAACTGGGTTTTCTGTGCCCTGAGGGACCATCTGGCTGGGTCAGCCCTGAGCAGTGGATGCACCATGGGAGCTTTTTTAAATAATCATCACATGCCTGTGCCCTTCCTGCTGCCTTTCCTGCCCTGTGGCAGCATCACAGTCCTGCCCACAGTGGGACAACAGCTGGAGAGAACAGCCAGATGTGCTCCAGCTGGCACTCAGGAGCTTGGTGGTGAATCAATTAGCATGTCAAGCCATGTCCTGGGCACAAACCTGTGCCCTGGGCACAAATCCATGCCCAGCCAGCTTGGTGGGAAGCACTGGCTATTTCTGAGACCGTGGTATTGATGGTTTTAATTCCTGACACAAATAAACCTGCCTGCACCAGGGTTTTTATGGTGGCAGTAGAACTGGTTTGAAATTTGGCCTGAGGCTAAATTTAGGAGGGAGCATCTAGATAGATGTGGACTATAACCTGGTAACCTGGTCTAGTGGAAGGTGTCCCTGCATGTGGCAGAGGTTGGAACTCGATGAGCTTTAAGGTCCCTTCCAACCCCAATAATTCTGGGGTCCTGTGCTCTGTAGCTGGAAGGCAACAAGGAGGAGGCTGCAGAGAAAAGACCATTTCAGGAAGCAGGACAGTGGGCAAGCAGCAGGACATGGCTTTTGGCTGTAATTCCAGGTTCTGAGGTTCTGGTCTGCAGGAAGAGGATCTATGTGACCCCCAAAAATTGAGTTGGTAAAGGCCTCAGGATAAACCCGGTGGGGAAAAAAATCAAGCAATGCTGAGCCTTACTTGAGGCCTTACTCTGCCCCAAAGGAAGGACATCTGAGAGTAAAACCCATCATTTTTCTGATTTAGGCACTTATTTGTCCTGAGAAAACTGCTTTGGCCAGCACTGCAGCCCCTGGAGTCAGTAACCAGATCCCCACACCGGGACAGGCCAGCAGCTTGTGCAGGCACTGGTTAAAGGACACATTTCAAGTTGTTGTCACAAACACACCAAAAGCAGAGGACTCCAGCTCCCTGGCAGGTCTGTGACATAAATAAGCTCAATAAATAACCAACCCTGAACTTTTAGGGCCTTTTAAGGCTTTTGAAGTTCTTCAAGGCTGCCAGTAGAAGATGTACTGGGAGGGAAGGTGATGTCTCAGAAATGGAGGAGCACATCTGCCCCATGGCAGGGGCACTGTGGGGACAGTCTTTGTCCCACCACCTCCTGCCACACCCTGTTGATGAGACAGTCACCCCAAGGCTGACCCAAGGTGACAGTGCAGCCATTTACAGAGTCCCTCTGGTAACCCAGACAGGTCTGTCCCCTCTCCCAGCTCCCCCAGTCCTCGCTAGGATCATTTAGAGCAGGCCTTAGGGGTGGAGGTGAAGCACGGTGACCTCAGCTTGCTCCTTGCCACAGTCCCTGGTGGGCCACAAGGTTGGGTGTCCCAAAGTTGATGGGACCCCACAAGGGCACCCTCTGTCCCTGAGGGCTCTGAGCCC
This sequence comes from Cisticola juncidis, assembly GCA_013400215.1. Taxonomy (NCBI): domain Eukaryota; kingdom Metazoa; phylum Chordata; class Aves; order Passeriformes; family Cisticolidae; genus Cisticola; species Cisticola juncidis. The sequence goes on from VXBR01001474.1 coordinate 659,579, forward strand.
TCTTTGGGGGGATCTACCACCCCACAGCTGCCTGTGTTGCCGAAGGAAGAGCTTCTCTGCAGACACCTGTGGGCACAAGCACCCAGGATTGGGCTGATGCTGGCCATCCCAAGGGATAAATCCCCTCCTCTTCCTCCTCCTCCTTCTCCCAGGCAGCCCTCGCTGTCCCTTTGCACCAGGGCCATGCTTGTGGCTGTGGCTGTCCCTGTCCCAGGGGAGATGATGCCTCCTGCACTTGCACTGAAATACACAGAGGAGCTCTCGGTTGAATCTGGGGAGAAGCCGCTGGGATGGGATGTGGAAGGGGGAAAATCAGGCTCCTGCCCTGCTCCATCCTCCTGTGCCATCTCCAGAGCATCAGCACTGGGTTTGAGGTCTCCTCCATTCCCCACTGCCAGTCCAGAGGGGTGGATGTCCCTCATGGGGAGGGAAAAGTCTGCCCCAGGCTCAGCACCAGGGGGTTTCTCCATCGTCCATCCTCCAGGAAAAGCCTCTCCCACGCCACCATCTCCGAAGGCTGCGTTGATCACGGACAGATCTCCCGTCTTCATTGCCAGCTTCACCAGCAGCCAGTGGTGATGGTCACTCCAGCTGTCCTCCAAACACCCTTTGGACTGCAGCAGCGATGAGCTGGTCTCATTTTTGGGCTCTGTCTTGGTCCCTTCCACTGGCAAGGACTCCTCATCTCCCAAAGTCCCTGAACTCTGCCCAGCTTGGGAGCTCTCCCCAGACACCTCCTCCTCCCCAGCTGCTGCAGCACCGCAGGCTGTCTCCAGGAATCCCTGCCAGATCTCTGTGGACTTGGGATGGAGGAGGCTGTAGTAAATCACCAGTGCTGTGGCACCTGGAAAGGAGCAGAAAAGTGTCACTGAGGAGTCCCAGCAGCATTTTGGTCAGGTGTGGAGAAGAGGCCACACCTTGCTGCACCTCCAGATCGACAAGATCTTTGCAAAGATGCTGCTGAGAACCAGGTGTATGAGCAGCACATCTACCAGGCATTTATGGGGATGCAAGAATCCCACTTGAGCAGCTTCTGGCCAAGGAAGTGCACATTCAACCCCAGATTTAATCTGGATTAATTTGCAGACTGAAAGCTGCCCAGCAGAGAGATGTGGGATGCAGGAAACCTTCCATGTCACAGCATCCCCATACTCTGGCCTTTAAATGAGACATCAGCAGGTTTTTAAGACAGGTTCCCACTTATACACTAAACTCATCAAGACCACAGGAACTGCTCCTTTTCCCTCCCATTTCTTTAACATGGTTGATCTGAGGGTCCGGGGGGTTGCACAACTTCCCTCTGCCCCCATCCCAGGGAAAATATGACCCTGCTTGGCACCAAGATGCTCCAAGGGCTGGATCCCCTCTGCTCTTGAGCCAGGCTGGGAAAGCTGGGGGTGTTCAGCTGGAGAAGAGAAGGCTCCAGGGAGACCTCAGAGCCCCTTCCAGAGCCTAAAGGGGCTCCAGGAGAGCTGGAGAGGGACTTAGGACAGGGGTCTGGATACTCATTTCCTCAGACTACTCTCAAAATGTGCAATCCAGGCTCTAAAATCAATGTTCTCACCTATTACAGACCCTGACATGACAGCCCCAGTCACAGTCAGACTGCTCCTCAGCTCTGCCTGCAGGAAGCGGGTGCCCAACAGCAGCAGGAGCATGTTCTCCATCAGCATTATCTGCAAGGCAGAGGGAAGAGAGTCACCACTTATTTCCTTCTGATGGCTTTACATGTGCCACTGATAACAGAAAACACCCAGTCTCTAGATTTTCACAGATTTTTAGAATCCCAGAATGGTTTGGGTCCGAAGGGACCTTAAAGCTCATCTCATTCCCCCCCCTGCCATGGGTAAGGACACCTTCCAATATCCCAGGTTGCTCCAAGCCCCATCCAGCCTGGCCTTGAGCACTTCTCCTGTTATATTTTGCACCTGATTTATCACTGAAAACGTAGAAGTTGTCGAACTGAACTTTCTGCAAGTTCAGTTTTTTTGACCACTGACATTGTAAGGCTGCCTCCAAGGAATCAAGGCCAGTGAAGAAGGCACATCTGCCTTGGTGACCATGTGGCTTTGTCAGGACACAGTAAAACACCGAATTTTGAGCAAATGGTGACGTGAGAGATGAAAATGGAGAGTCTGAAGCTGTTGTTTGTTCCCAGCAGCTGCATCCATGTGGAACACAAGACATTCCAGGTACTCACTGCATAAAATACAGCCACCCTGGTCTTGGAGGGGCCGGGCCGGACATTGATGTAGCAGAAGATGTACACAGCCCCCAGCAGGCAGTTGAAGAGCCTCCAGCAGCACGGCTGGGCCACGATATCTGTCTGCTGGGCCCCCAGCCAGAAGGACATGAGCAGCCAGTGGGCTCCTGCAGGGAGAAGGGACTGAGCTTGCAAAGCCATTCCTGGGGGAGGCTGCAAACAGTCCCAGCAGCAGGAGCATCACAGGGCTGACACTGGGGTGGGATGTGGGGAAGAGCAGCTCGGGTCTCACCTGCCACAGCGAAAACCCAGAAGGAATAGAGCCTGGCAAAGAGCACCAGGGCCAGGACCCGGGTCCCCAGCATCCCTGTCCTCCAGAGCAGCAGGCACAGGATGACAGCAGCCGGCGGGCTCAGGTGTCCGGGCCTCAGCAGGCAGGTGAAGTGGCTGTAGGAGACCAAAGCCCAGGCCAGGGACAGCAGGGACAGCCCTGCACTGACACCTGTAGGGGGACAGGGGCAGTCAGGGCTCTGCTGGAGGCCCAAATGCACAGCAGGGCCAATCCTCTGAGTGAAGGAGGTGTTGGTAGCACGGCACCCCCATACAAGCCAGACACCCCTTGATCCTGACAAGCGAATCACAGAATCAAGGAATCACAGAAGGGACCTAAAACGCCATCCAGTCCAACCCCTGCAATGAGCAGGGACACCTTCCACCAGACCAGGCTGCTCAGAGCCCTGTCTAACTTGGCTTGAAGGTTACCAGGAATGAAACTGAAGTATTTCAACTAAATCCTGCTAAATCTGGTCTCTGCATGTTTGGCATCCCCCTGTCTGAGTGCTGTCCCCATGGCCAGAGCTCTGCAGCCCCAGGGCAGCTCCATCCTGGTCACTGCCATCAATGATGTGCAAGTGTGACCTTGCACATGCTGTGACTCCACACAGCAACATCCCTCTTGGCACATCTGAAAGTTCACCTGAAAGTTCATCTCTGGGGCAAAGCAGCCACCTCTGCTTTCAGCCAGAGCAGATCTTTCAGCCACACTTGTCCCTGCTGCTTCACACCGAGGCTTCCCAGACCCTTTGCAGCACATTCCTCCATCCGGAGGACACACACATCCCTCACCCAAACCATCCTCCTGGGGACTCACCAGGGATGAAGCCTGCTGGGTCCACGGCCACCACGACATAGGCCTGGAGCAGGAGGTGAGGCAGGGTCTGCAGCAGAGCCTCCAGGAGCCGCAGCACACAAACATCCCCAAGCTGAGCCAGCACCTCCCCGGCAGCGCCGCCCGTCTCCGCCGCCGCCCGCACGACGTCCCAGTACCTGCGGGAGTCACCGTGACAGGAGGCCCACCCTGCCTGGAGGAAGTTTGGGGCTGCACCCGGGTTGTGGGGGTCGGGAGGATGGCGGGGAGGGTCTCTCACCTCTTCCAGAGGCCCAGCTGCAGGAGGTGCAGCGCCAGGAGGCAGCAGCCGGGTGCGTGTCCGTCCGCCCGGAACCAGAGGATGCTGAGGAGCTGCGCGGCGTAGCCGGGCACCAGGCAGGCGATGGTCAGCCCGAACCAGCCCAGCTGCCCGCGGACAAGGTAGTGGATGATGGCACAGAGCCCTGGAGGAGGGCAGAGAGGCGGTGCTGAGGAATGACACAGCCACACCCCCCAGCAACTGAGCGGTGCCGTTCATAACCACAGAATCCCAGAATGGTTTGGGTGGGAAGGGACCTTAAAGTTCATCCAGTTCCACCCCCTGCCATGGGCAGGGACACCTTCCCCTCTCCCAGGCTGTTCCAAGCCCCGTCCAGCCTGGCCTTGGACACTTCCAAGGATCCAGGGGCAGCCACAGCTTCCCTGGGCACCCTGTGCCAGGGCCTCACCGCCCATACAGGAGAAGAATTTCCTCCTAATATCCAAATGTAAACCTGTTCTGTGTCAGTTTAAAGCCATTCCCGCCAGAACTCCATCTCCCAGCCCGCCCTAGGGGTTCGCAGCCCTCGTCTTGGGCTTATCTCCAGCTGCCGGCTCCCGGTGGCTTTGTCAGCTGAGGCACAGCCACCGCCACCGAGGGGCCCAGCCCCCAGGAAGGCTCTGATAAATAGCTCGGGCTCAAAAATAAACAAATAAATAAGCGATGGAGGGGAAAAAATCGATTTTTCAATTACGAAAAAAATCCAAGAGGACGGCTGGACCCGCGGGGATGCCGGGAGCAGAACCGCGCATCTCCCACAGCGCGGGGCGCAGGGATGACCTCCCCCTCCCAGGTACAGGGAGGTGATTCGGGACCCCCGAGATGGCCGCAAAGGCGTCCCCGCCAGCATCCCGCCCTGCTTCCCCCGTCCCCTCCGCCGCAGCGCAGCCCCCCACGGCCCCGCGCATCCTGCGCGCATCCTGCGCGCTCACTCACGGGCGCCGCTCTCCGCCGCCAGCAGCGTCAGGCTGAGCCCGGGGACGGCCCCGCGCATCCTGCGAGCAGCGCAGGGAGGAGGAGGAGGAGGGAGGAAAGGGAGGAGAAGGAGGAGGAGGAAGAAGGATCCACCGCGGCCGGTCCCGCTCAGCCCGCCCCTCCACGGCCTCACCGGGCACCTCCCCCAGTGTCCCCTCCCCGGGCTGTGTGACATCACGGTGCTTGCGTCACCCCCGGGGGCTTGGGGACACAGCCCGAGACCCCTGGAGCTACTGTGCACTGCCACAAGCCCATCCCGCGTCCCTCCAAATTGTTGTGCACCGGCGCAAGCCCACCCCGATGTCCCCCGGGTTCTTCTGCAGTGACGCAAGCCCACCCCGATGTCCCCCCGGGTCCTTGTGCAGTGCCACAAGCCCACCCCGATGTCCCCCGGGTCCTTGTGCAGTGCCACAACCCCACCCCGATGTCCCCTGGGTTTTTCAGAACCAGCTCAAGCCCACACCATTGTTCCCTGAGTTACTGCGCACTAGGACAAGCCCATCCCGATGTCCCCCAAATTGCTGAGCACAGGGACACGCCCATGCCGATGTCCCCCGTGTGATGCCCGCGATGTACCCGTGTCCCTGTGTCGGGGATGAGCACTAGGTGGCAGCTGGGACATGCTGTGCACAGAGCCACAAATTAATCCCCTTGTTTTCCCGCCCTACCACAGAGATGAAACCGCTGTGAAATGGGATCCCAAGCACCGGAGGTTGCAGGGGCCCTCTTGTGTGCATTTGCTTTTTATCCCAATTTCCAGCCCTGCAGCCTCCAGCCCTGATGCTTTTTAGAAAATAATTTCCCAACAGGTCGCTACAGGAAAAGCTATGAAGAGGGAGGATTAATTAAATCAAAATATCACCTCTGGGTTTGGTGATTTTCGCAATACGCTGCAGGAAACTCCCACAAGTTTGCACATCAGCTGGGCTGTTGGATGTATCTGTGTTCCAGGACTTTCATACATTTATTGTTGCTTTTTAAAATTTTATTGACAGTTTTTTGCAACTCTGGCAATAAAGCCCAGGCTCTGCTGTGTAACAGGAGCACCAAACTGCTCAGAAATGTCCTTGCCTGGTTTTCCCCACTCGTGGGAGCATCCCCAGGCTCTCTGTGGGTCTCCAGCACTGCTTTTTACCAGGAACTTGTCATCTTTCCAGCCCCAGCTCCATCTGATTGGGTTTGGGGGCCCCTTGGGTGTAAAGGACAACTCACTTTTCCTGCTGTCCCCCTGCCCTGCCTGTATTTGTGTTTCATTAATTAATGATGTTGGGCTGCTGGGCCCAGCTCCAGCCAAGCATTTTTATAAAGTCAGGGGTGTAATTAGGGCTCTGGAGCCAAGTGAAGCTCAGCCTTGGCTGTCTCTGTCCTCCACAGCAGCAAATACCATGGCTGCCAAGTGGCCCATTCCTAGAAAACCCAATTTTCAGCATACAAAGCACAACTCAGACTCTAATGGGCACCAAAGCCTCTCCCAGACCTGAGAATGGGACGTGGAAGAACCATTCTTGCAAACTCAGCAGTGCAGATGCTGCCAGGCTCCATGCAGGCCCAGTGTGACTCTTCTTGTCACCCACAGAAGACATGAGACCCTCATCATCTCACCCCCCCTGTCCTCCATCACCATCATTCCCACCCTGAGGTGTCCCAGCTGTCTCTCCTCCTGTGTTCCAAGCCAGGAATAAATCCTGTGCCATCATCACCCTGGAACTTTGCCAGGCAGAGAAGGAGAGAGCCAGAAGCCCTTGCAGAAGATATTCCCAGAGCTTTTACCCTCCCCAGATTCTCTGGCAGCTGCCAGTTGCTCTGGCTGCCTCCCAGCCATCGGTTTGGCTGCACTTTTCTCTGCTGGATTTTAGCACCCAGGAACCTCTTTTGCTAAAAAATTCTTCAAGCCTCCAAGAAAGCTACATCCTGGAGGAGAAAAGACTCTGGGGAGACCTCAGAGCCCCTTCCAGGGCTTAAAGGGGCTCCAGGAGAGCTGGAGAAGGACTTGGGACAAGGGATGGAGGGACAGGACACAGGGAATGGCTTCCCACTGCCAGAGGGCAGGGATGGATGGGATGGTGGGAAGGAATTCCTGGCTGTGAGGGTGGTGAGGGCCTGATGGATTTCCCAGGGAAGCTGTGGCTGCTGCTGGATCCCTGGAGGTGTCCAAGGCCAGGCTGGATGGGGCTTGGAGGAATCTGGTCTAATGGAAGTTGTCCATGGCCATGGCTTCAGCCCTTGGCCTCCTCTGGATCCCTCCAGCAGCTCCAAGCCTTTCTTGAGTTGGGGACCCCCAGATCTGGACTCAGTGCTCCATGTGAGCTGCCCACAGGTGACATCACACAGATCCAGCTGTTCCTCAGGTGCTGAGACACTTTTCAGTCCAGGTGTTTGGCTGCACATCTGTCTGCAAACACCTCACAACACCTCAGGGAAGGTTTCAGCAACAGCCCTGCCCTAAAGGACTCCAGGGCACATCTTCTGCAGGCCCTTCCCTTGCCTGTGGATGATGCCAGGAGATGCAGACATTAGATTTTTCCTCTCTAAAATGTACATTTTTCTTGCTATACAATGGTGATTGTTAGAACAGCTGGTCCTGGCATCCACAAGAAAATTTGCCTTCCTGGATTAGCTGCAAAGGACACGATTCCAAAGCTGTTTGTGGGAGCTGCTCTGTAAAAGTGACCACAGCACAATTATGTGTAACCACGTTGTGGGACCAAATACATTCAACATGTGAGTTTTTCATCTCAAAAAACGCCAAAAAATGAGGAAAGAAAAACACCCAAAGGAGCAGCCCAGAGAAACAAGAACCCCGCGGGCAGCCTGAAAGCTGCTGAAAAGGCTGTGCTGGAAACCTCGGTGAAATAGTTGCTTTGATTGGGAAAGAAAACAAAGAGGTCTAAGAAAAATCCCTGCAGGGCACGAAGGGCGAGCCCAGGGAGGCTCTCGCAGGGATGAGCTCAGCCGTGCTCCAGCAGCTGCCGGAGGAGAAGGGCAACTCCCACGGAATGGGGCCGGCAGGATTCAAGCAGGAAAGAGGAATAAAAGAGAAGTGAAGATCCCTTTGCAGCATTTATAAATCTCTGAATTTATAGAAATGTCTGTAAATCCATAAAAAGCAGGGAACTTGTTATGGTGAGAAAGGAGGATGCTTAGGAGTGCTGTGCTCAGAGAACTCTTCTGCCCATGGCAAGAGAGTAAAGATAATAATAAAACTAAAATCGCTGGGCATGGTCTGTAATGATTTCCATAAATGGATATGGCATAAAATATCTTACGTGCCATGCAGGTAACCTAGTAATGAAAATGTTTTGGTACAAAAATGTGAAAGAAAACCAAACCACTTTTTCTTTTTTTATTCTTAACTCTTACCCTCTCCTACTTTTTTCCCTACTATTTCTAAGTGCAGATCTTTTCTGTGTTCTTAATTGTCCAGATTTCCCTTCCAACAGCAGTAATGATGTAGAATTAATGACAGCCTGTTCACCCTCCTCCTGAATTTCCAAAGAAGAAAAAACTTCCCATTTAACACAGGTTTGTTGGGTTTTATTTTAACATAATTCCAGCTGATGCTTATTCTACTTCTATGGTGACACATTGTTCATATTTGTAAGGAAATATAAAACCTCTGAAAACAGATAGAAACAGAGACCTTGAGTGAGCTGCTGTGGCCACAGGGTTGCTCAAAGGGAAGAGGCCCGGGGTGGTTTTTCTCATCTCAACAATTTCCCGAGGCGATGCTGCAATGGTTTGAAAGCCAGACCTTGGTTCCTCTTAGGACAACAGCAGAGAGGATTCATTGGGTGTCCCCAGAGCTCCCCAAAGCCTCATTGGCCACCTGTGGAGGTCAAATCCCCTCACCACCCTCCAGAAACATCACAAACCCACATTCTGCTCCTTCATCCGCGTGGCTGACACTGATCCTGGGACTGTTCCAGCCTAGAACTCCTCCTGCCCGGTAACAACCAAAATATTCTCATTATTCAGCCTCTCTCAAAAGGTTTTGTCCTTATTAATCGGGCTGGAGACTTCATATCTTTCGTGTTTATCTGCATTTTGTTTTATAGCCTTGACTGTGCAGTGATGCCAGGCTGAGTCATGAGCTAGAGTGTCAAATGTTGATAAGGTAGAGGAGATTTTGCTGGCTGCAGGAAATGCAAACACTCAAAAATTTATCCTGGATAATGTAATTCTTGAGGGGAAGAATAAACAACAGCCTCCAAGCAGGAATAAGGAGAAGCTGGCTTTAGAGTTAATTGGGAAAAAAATTGCTTTTTTGCTCTTTTTTTTTTAGTAGAAAAGCTTGAGAAAACCCATGGGGTTGTTTTGTATAAATCTAGCAATAAATTGTCTTATTTTCTGAATTACCAGCTTTAACTAACGTAAGGCAAATGAAATTTATTGCAATGCATTGCAAGTTATCAAGAAATCCATGATAAATCACTGGTCTCTTGATGCATTAATTAAAAGGGGATTTAAAATTTAATTTTTTGCATGGAAGTTTTTTTCCTATGCCATCCTATGCATGCTCCAGGACAATCTTAGGACAAGAGACATGATCATGACAAAAATGTGTAATAACCTCTTCTAGGTAACTTCCAGGTCTTGAGGAACATTTCTCTGTGTCACTCCTGGGACTATGGAGGGACAAGGCTCTAACCAATGTCCTGGGCTCCTTTCTCTGCAGTGACCCGAGATCCCAGGCCACCCTCTGCCATGAAAATCCTTCCTTTTCTTCTTGTTCTCCTCTTGGTGGCGTTTCACGGAGCTGCAGGTAAGGTGAGGGACTAAAGAGAAAATGTTGGAGTCTTGCAAAGGTCTCCTGTCCCCTTTGGGGTGTGGCCAAGCTGCCTCCTGCAAAGAATCCTCACATAAATCATCAAAACTCATTGGAGTTTACAAATGACAAATGAAATTAGCAGGCAAATGGTCCAAGCACCACTTTGAAAGGGGCAACCCCAACATTACCATTCAGCACCAGTGTTTTTCCCCAATAAACACTGCAGTCTTGTACTTAAATCACTTTTCCTCTGAGTCACCCAACAAACAAATTAAATCATATCAAATATTCTTAAATCAGACAGGAAAAAAAAAGTAACCTGGTTCCATGTTCTTCAAATATCCTTTGCTTTAGGGGCTGGGACATAGGGTGGAGGGGCACAAAATCAGGAATTAAGATTTAAATGCTACTGGCAGCATCTCCTTGGTGGAAACACCTGTTCAACCTTCAGTGCTGGTGTAGGTTGTGCCTGTTGGGGGTGCAAAGGAACTCTGGAACACCAAACATCTCTATTGTCCAAAAAAAAAGGGATTGTATTTTAATAACACCACTGAAAATGGCACAGCTACATTTTCAGGGTGCTCTGTGCACAAGCAAGGGCTGCTGGAGTTTTGATCTCTGTTAGAACAGGGTGGAAAGTGTCCTCTGGGGATGTCAGGATGGGAAAAGACTGTGATGAACTGCAGCAGACCAGAAATGTGGGAAAAGTGCCATATGTACCCCTGGAGGGATTTAAAAGCCATCTGGATGTGGCACTTGGGGTGTGGATTAGTGGTGGGATTGGCAGTGCTGGGTTAACAATTAGACTTGATGATCTTAAAGGTCTTTTCCATCCTAAATGAGTCAGTGATTCTATGATTTTATTTGGTTGTCTGATGTTATTCTTACCTGGGCCTCTGCCTGTGCCAGTTCTCCGAGGCAGGACACTGGCAAAGAGTTCCTCTGGTCTGTTTTATGTCCTTATTTAACATATGGTTAAATGTTTGGCCTGTTTTCAGTAGGACCTTCTGGGTATATTAAAGCCAGAAATGTATCTGTGTCTGGGAAGAAAAGTGTTTCTGAGAGCTCAGACTGCTCACAGCCACCTCTGCAGTGCCCCACAGACTGCTAGTTTGAGACAGGGGTGTTTTATTCACCCTTTAAAGCACTCTCTTATTTTTCTCTGGGATTTTCTGAGTGTGCATATATCACTACTCACCTGCTGGGAATGCAGCACACCAGGGATGTGCTGGATGCTCTGCCCATGTGTAATATCCATTATCTGTTTGCTGGAACAAGCTCCCCTCTCTCTGAATACGCTGGACTTTGCGTTGTTCCATAGATGAGCTGGAAACTGGAATTAATTTGTTCATGTGCACTCAGTCAGGTGCATCCAGAACACTTCAGCTGTCAGGCTACATCCTGACTAATCCACCAAACAAGGCCAGGCAACCTCCTGCCTCATTGCTTGTCTGCTCCCTGGGCTTGTTTTGATCCCTGACAATTAGCACCTTTCATGGATAAAACCTGTTCTGGGAATAGCACAGGCTGATGGCTGCTCCCAAAAGGCACTTTGGGTGTGGGTGTCCTGTTTTAGCAGGGAATTCCATTTGGACATGTAGGGAAGGGCAGTTCCAGACCATTCAGCCTCAGAGGGCAATGCCTGGTGTGGTGGGTTTGGTAGTATGGAAATGTTGTTCTGCATGGATTAGTGCATGTATGGGAGGCATCCCTATGGACTGCTGGACACCAGGACCTGTTTGAGACATGGGTGAAATGTACAGGGAGGGAAAGAGCCAAAGCTGTGGAACCATGGAATTGTGGAGTGGTTTGGGTTGGAAGGGGACCATAAGGATCATCTCATTTCATCCTCTGCCATGGGCAGGGACACCTTCCACTACCCCAGGATGCTCCAAGACCTGTCCAACCTGGCCTTGGACACTTCCAGAGATCCAGGGACAGCCCCAGCTTCTCTGGGAAACCTCAGCCAGGGCCTCCCCACCCTCACAGGAAAGAATTCCTCCCTAATACCTAATCTAAATCTCTCCTCTTCTAGTTTAAAACAATTGCCCTCTGTCCTATCACTGTCTGTTCTCATTAAAAGCCTCTTCCCCTCTTTTTTATACAAGTGGGATTCTCCCAGATGAGCTGCTGCATCTCTCCTGAATTGTGACCCACAGGGTTTTAAGAGCTGCAGAGTGCCCGCTTACTGTTTTTTAGCAGATCTCTGTCCATCCCTAAAATCTGAGTTCCTAAGGAAGTCCTGGGCTTGGATTCACATCAGAAGAAGGAATCAGAGTGTTTGCTTGGTCATTGTGCCCACAGACCTCCTCCTCTGAGGGTTGGAGTGTCACGACCTTGTCGGCTCACAGGGATTAAGCAAAATGCAAATCCCTGCCAGAAATAAAATGTCTCTCATCTTTGTTTATTTGTTGGTTTATTTGTTCTTTTTTAAGGTAGAAGCTTGGCAAGACCCGGCAGACCTTACATGGAGTGTGGATATCGTGGGACCTTCTGCCACAGGGGGAAATGCCCTCGTGGCAACGATTACCTGGGGTCGTGTCGGTCTGGGTATAACTGCTGCAGGTGGTAAGTTTAGGATTTATCTGGGGAAAAGGTGACTTCCCAAATTACCATTTGCATCCCAAGCAGCAGGTTTTTCCTCATAATCGTAATTCTGAAAGCCCTGAAATGTCCTTTCCTTTGTGTAGGTTGTAGTGTGGCTGATTGTGGAGAATCTCCAGGAGTGATCGCTTTGGACATCGTTGGATTCAAGGAATTGTTGTACCAGCCAGCAAGGATTTGTCATTCTCCTCTCAATAAATGCAAGATCTGGGGAGGTTGCATGGCTGCCTTGTGTGGTGTTGTCATTCATTTCCAAAAGTAATTAATTTCCCATTAATTTCCAAGTCCTACTTCCATTAAGAATTTTAAACAAGAATTCTGAAATCAATCTAAACCTGCCAGGAATGTTTACCCTTCCTGGGCTCTGATTGAGTGAGTGCTGGCAAGTTCTCCACACGTGCCTACAGGGAATTCTCTGTCACGATTCAGACTGAGATCAGTCACCATTTCCACTAAGAGCACAAAAGTCTTCTCCAAGACACAAAAGTCTCTTCTCCAGCACACTTCAAAGCACCTTTGCTCTGAAAACTTTGGGTTCCCATCTCCTGATCCAGGGCTTTCAGACCTGGGAACAGCATCTTGTTTTATCATGAGAACTAAAGTCACACTGAGCAGGACAAGTTGGTAATCTGAAATCTGATTTTACCCATGGCATTTCAGTCTGATATAAATTTGGAGTGAATCTGCAAAATTTATATTGGCTACAGCTGCAAATCAGGAGATCAGAGTTAGACCCATGACATTGCTTGGAGCAATTATAGAAACATGTGCAGGAGGCCAACCCCACTGTAACTCTGATCTCTTCTGATATTCAGCCTGTCCTGCCCTGGATCACAACAGAAAATCCAGAAGGTGCAGGTTGCTCAGAGAGCTCCTGTCTCTGCAGCTGCTCCTGCATCAGGAGCATCCTTGTGCTGACAAGGAATCCTTGGTGCCCAGAGATGCTGTGGCTGCCCCATCCCTGGAAGTGTCCAATGCCAGGTTGGACAGGGCTTGGAGCACCCTGGCATAGTGGAAGGTGTTCCTGCCCATGGCAGGAGATTGGAATGAGATTTAAGGTCCCTTTCAACCCCAACCATCCTGTGATTCTGTGAAGAGAGGAGCAGAAATGGCTGACTTTTTAAGGGAAGCCACCAAGCCAAGTGCAAAGGACTGACTCAATGCCCTGAGCTGCCCATTTGTTGCAAAGCATTTGCCCACCCTTCACAGAACCACAGAATCACAGAATTTTTAGGGCTGGAAGGCACCTCTGGTGACCTTGCCAAGGCTGGGTCACCTGGAGCATGTGACACAGGAACAGGTCCAGGTGTGTTTGGAATATCTCCAAAGAGGAAACTCCGCACCCTCCCTGGGCAGCTGTTCCAGTGCTCTGCCACCCTCAACACAAAGAAGTCCTTCCTCAAGTAGAGGTGGAATTTCTTGTGTTTCAGTTTATGGCCACTGCTCCTCATCCTATAGCTGGACACCACTGATGAGAGTCTGACACCATCCTCTGACACCCCTTGGGGGTATTTATATGGATTACTGAGATCTTTACTGGATTACTGGATTACTCTCAGTCTTCTCCAGACTGCACAGCTCCCTCAGGCTCTGGGCCTGTTCAAAGCAGATGTTTCTGCAAATGACTGTGGCCCCACTGAGACCACAGCCCCGTGCAGGGCAGGAAGCGGAGCCAACAGCCCCAGGGATCTCCCTGCATGGAAACCTGAGGAAATTGCCAAGTGGAGCCAAACCAGCAATCCACTGGTGATGTCCTAAGAGGGTTTTGCACAATCCACGGTAGGTGAATGTTTCACAAACTGGAATGGCACAAGATTTTTGCTCAAGGACCGAGGACTTTGCAGGGAGGGTTCAGCCCTTGTAATTTTAGATTCATCTGATCTGTAGCCAGCGTCATGCAGAATCCAGTCTCATCATGTTTTTAGCTCACCACCACAAAGAGCTGGGGAATGGCTTCAAGAGCCAGTTTAGAGTGAAACAGGCTGAAACTCCCTAGGATCCATGCTGCACATCTCCTCCCTGCTTCTTATCCCAGCCCCATCTCCCCAGCACTCTACATATTCAGATCCATAGATTCAGAGAATCATAAAACAGTTTGGGTTGGAAGGGACCTTCAAATCATACAGATCCAACTCCCCTGCCATGGGCAGGAACACCTTCCACTATCCCAGATTGCTCCAGGCCCTGTCCAGCCTGGCCTTGGACACTTCCAGGGATTAAACTGATGTGTGTGCTAAAGAGCAACAGCAGAGATGCAGCTAATTGCCACCCTAATGAAGCCTTGTAAGGAACCTGACTACTGGACATAGCTGCTCTCAGTCCCTTGCCTCCTGGGGTTTTGATGCCAAGACAGCTCAGCAGATATGAAAAAAAAAAAAAAATTGGGGCATGGCCTTTTCCCTTTTTCTGGCTGTAGCTGTAAGATCAGGATTTCCTTCAGTGGAAGGAAATAAGAAGCTGCCCTGAGTGCTCTGACTACCACGGCAGAGTAGTAGTGATCCCTCTGGGTACAGATCTGCAAACAGTTTGTGCAATGTCCCTCACTGGGGAGTGAAAAAACACTGAAATATGGTGAGTTGTTTGCATCAAAGACATATTCACATATTGCCCAGAGGAGCTGCGGCTGCCCCATCCCTGGAAGTGTTCAAAGACAGGCTGGATGGGGCTTGGAGCACCTACTGGAAGGTGTCCCTGCCAATGGCAGCTGGTTGGAGCCACCTGGTTCCTTCCAAACCACATCATTATGTGACTCCACGATATTTGTGACTGCTCAATGAATACCCACAAGGCACAAGTGTGTTTTTAACATCCATCCCCACACACGGACCCACAACGCTTGATGAAACTGCAGCAAGGCTGGAAACATTTACAAAGATGCTCCATCGAACAGCAAAGGGTTACAAACCCCACCAAACAAAGCCACAATCAGGGATGTCATCCCGAGTGGCGTCTGCCCAGTTATTTTTCAAGCGGAGCATAGAGAGCGCGCTTCCCGCGGGGGAGGAGGAGGACAGAGCTCCTTTGTGTGCTGAAAGCTGATTGTTTGCCAAGGCCAAACGAACAGGGCTGCTGTGTGTGCGTCCCCGGAGGTGTCCGGCAAACCGCAGCACCGAGCAGCCCTTACGCAAGGCGGGATGACACAAGAGCCCGGGCTGGAGGCTCGGGAATCCTTCTCAGGTGTCAGATGAGGAAAGCTCCGCTTGTTTTTCTCTGCAGGGGGAAGAAACGGAGAAAAGGAGCTTTGGGGCTGGGCATTTTGAGGACTCAGCTGTCCCAAGGGATATTGTGCCACGGGGAGAGACCAAACTGCTGCTGCTGGTGCCGGGAAGCTCCGGCTCCTGGGGTGCCGAGCGCATCCTCCCAGCAGTGACCGGTGACATCCCCTGTCCTCCGTTCTGTCCCCGCGCAGGTGCTGCAGGGAGGGACCCAACCTGCGGGGAGGGACCCGCCCATTCACCTCTGCCTCCTTTCTCTTCTCCCCAGAGCTGTGACTCTGCTGGCGACTCCCAGGCATGCGGATCCTGCCTGTCCTCTGTGCCCTGCTCCTCTTGATGCTCCGGGGAGCGACAGGTAAGAACTGTGGAGGGCTCGTCCTTTGTCAGCGTTTTTTTTATTGAGGATTTGTCACCTGAGCGGATGAGTCACCGGTGAGTTCTGGTGGCTGTGCTGTCCCCGCCGGGGTTCCTCTCACCCCACACCTTTAAGGAAAGACTCCAGCTGCAGGTTCTGCTCTTGGGACCAGAGCTGGGGCATTGTATTAAAACTTTCATCCCTCCAAAACTGGGATTTGACCCCTCTCCATGTCTCCTGACCCCGAGTCAGCAGCACTGGGCACAGCAGCCCTGCTGGAGAGGAGGAGGGGGAAGGGAAATCCTGCTTCCACACTTGGCGTTCTCCCACGTTCCAGGAAGGAGGCAGCAGGCACGGAGAACTCTCCCAGAGCCTGCTTAGGGGTGTAGTGCCTGTCTCCCATCCAAGTGCCGTAAACTCACCTGGATTTCTGCTGCAGGCACCTGCTCAGCAGTTGTGGCAGGGAACAAGCAGGGCTGGGCTAGCGCTGGCCGCACAGGGACCAGGGGCTGAAAACCTCCTCTCTCCGTGCCTTGCAGGGCTGCCCCCGGTTCGAGCATCAGCGCAGGACTGCGAGCGCCGCGGGGGATTCTGCTCCCACCGCTCCTGCCCGCCGGGCATCGGCCGCGTCGGCCTCTGCTCCGAGCGGGAATTCTGCTGTCGGATGTGAGTTCAGGGCTGCCCGGAGGGCTCCTGTTGAGGCTCTCGGGGATAAAAACGGGGAATGTGCAGCCCAAGGGTACAGGGACATTCCCGACCCTCCCTGCTGCCCTGGCTGGGACAGGCAGTGCCAGAGCTCTCCTCCCACAGGCGCTGGTATCCCTGACGGGCTCCTGGACCCCCGGGCAGGACACCAGCCCGTGCCCTCGCTGCGTGCTCGGGACGATGCTGCCTGGAGGCACCGAGCACTGCCAGGGCCAGCAGCAACCCTGCACAGCCAGACCTGGATCCCACGGGAATCCCATCCCCCAGTGTCCCCAATACAAGGTGGTGGTCATTCCCACTGCCAAGATGTATCCTGGGCGTGCATCTCTTTGGGGTGAATTCCTGACAGACGGGGACACTCACACACTGTCCCACCATCCACCCTCTCTCCGTGCTGGTGTGGCCTCAGCCACACCAGCATCTCTGCCTGTGGTGGGAGAGGGGGACATGTGTGACACTCACAGGGACCCCAAGCCAAGGGGCTTGGGGTTTTGGGGTTTGCTTTTGGGCTTTGCTTTTGGCTCAGCAAAGGGACCCCAGCACCTCTCACACTGGGATGGAGGGGTTGCTATGACCACCTTCATTTCAGTGGGGACCTGCTGGTTGTCCACTGGCTCCCAGGCTGGGTCAGGAGTCCTTGTGGGGCTGTTCCATGGGACACACACTGCCTTGGTGTCCTTGGGTCCATCCCCAGCTGTGGGGCCTGGGTGTGGGGCACCGGGAGGTGTTGTGGGGTCCAGGGGGTATGTGGGGGTTGGGAGAAGTCATTCTGCTCCAGAGGGAATAGGGACTGATGGCTGTGCCATGGGGCTTCTCAGGAGCTTGGGATGGAGCTGGGGGTCAGTGCTGGGAGGGTTTCAAGGCCTGGGGCTGGGGGGTCAGTTAGGAGTCCAGTTGGGTCATTGTTGATGATTGGTGGGGCAGATCCAGGATGCTCAGCTCAGGGGGGGCATGGGGGTGGCCCCTGCTCTGCCATGGGGGCAGTGGCCACGGGGATGCTGGGGCAGGGGACACCCACTGCTCCCCTCCAAGGACCACGGCAGCCAGGGGTGGGAGCAGCCTCTCCTGGGGTATTGGGCACTGCTGTGGGTACAGGGAAGGTCAGATCAGGGTGCCAGCTGTGGGTCTGAGTCCAGGTCTGGATCAGCAAAGGCCAAGCTGCAGCTCTGATGGGGTCGAGCACAAGATCCCCAGGTCAGAGCAGCTTCCCAGGGCAGGGCTGGCCCCAGCCATGGCCTCCCTGCAGTGGGGATTATAGAAGTCCTTTCCACACCATAAGAAGCAATCCCTGGCTGTGCTGGCCCTGGGCTTGTCCTGAGTCTGGTTCCAAACCTCCTGGAGCAAGGATATTCCAAGGACCCAGCAATGGACACCCAATCCTACTTCTACAGATTTCCTGATGTGTCCCTTGATGCTCGAGGAATCCCACCATTGGGCATCATCGCCAGGCTGGACAGGGCTTGGAGCATCCTGGGATAGTGGAAGGTGTCCCTGCCCATGGCAGGGCTTGGAATGAGATGAATTCTAAAGTTCTTTCCAGCCCAAACCATTCCATGATTCCATGCACCTCTCTGAGAGATGACACCAGACCCTGTGTCCCTGTATCCAACCTCAAGTCCCATTCTCCTCTCCAGGATCCAGCTCCAAGAGCTTTGGTCTCTCTGAGCAATGGAACAGCACCCTGGAGACACACCACAGACAGATTGTTTGTACAAAAAAGGGTTACAAATAAAGTTTACTAGGGTAATAAGATGGATGTAGGGCATGGCCAGAAAGCAGCAGTGGATGCTTTGCTTCTTTCTCTCTCATGATCTTTCCTTCATGAGCCACCTTGGTCTTTATCTTTCTGAAACACCACAGAATTCCTATAAATCCAAAAGTTCTCCCCATCAAGTCCACACCTTTAAGGCCTGATGAGGCCCTATTCACCATCTTCTACTAATCTCCCATGGACTGCACATTTTTATACAGCATTTTGCTGCGTTTGAACCACATTTGTGGATTTTGTACCAAGTAGGGCAATTTCAGAAGCAGTGGATTCAGACAGGATGAGGTGAGGTGTGGTCTCCCCTGATTGCATTTCCTCTTTGCACTGCTTGACTATTTGAGCAGACATCAGAAAAGCATCCTTAGGCTTATCACTTCCTGGCAGGTGGAATGCAAGTCACCTTGGCAGGGATGAAGCTGTTCTTGTGATGTTAAAAGAGAAGGAAACCAAATTTTTTTTTATGTTTCTGTGTATCACACAGCACCAGCTCCCTAAGCAAACTGACAGGACAGGAAGAGACAGATATTTTGTCAAAGAATCTCAGAATGGTTTGGGGAAGAAGGGACTTTTAAGGTCATCCAGTTCCAAACCCCACCATCATCAGGGACATCTTCCACTCTCCCAGGTTGCTCCAAGCTCTGTCCAGCCTGGCCCTGGACACTTCTAGGGATGAGGCAGCCACAGCTTCTCTGGGCAACCTGTGCCAGGGCCTCAGCACCTTCACAGGAAAGATTGGTTGGGACTGGTTCCTACTTCTGCCTGCACCCACCAGCCTGGTTTATCCACCCCAGGCAGTTCCTGCCATGCCATCACAGCCTGGGTGCCTCTGCTGTGGGTGTCACAAGAGGTGTTGCATGGGGACAACGGTGACATTGATTGCAACAGCCCCAGGACGCTCCTCAGCCTCTGCTGTTGCATCAGAGAGGGATAGGGAGAAGCCCCAACATCCCCATATGGATGGGTGGCTTTCTGATTGGCCAAGAGGAGATGTGTCAGCAAAAATCAGTGAATGTCCCCACAGCTTGCAACAATATAAAATCAGAGTGTTTGGGCCAAAAAAGTGCTCCTTGAAGCCAAGGGCCGCTGGACATAGAGATTCTTGTTGGGCTTGTTGCTGCCTGAACACCTGAACTTCATCAGGTAGGTGACTGTGGGGTCTCCTGGAAAAGGATCAGATGAGGTAAAGTATTTCCCAGAGACTGAAACATCATGGAATGCTCCTGAGGTTGGCAGGGTGGCACAAAACACAGAATCCTTTTTAAGAGGAAAGTAGAAGAAACATCATCTCCTGTGGTTGGGAGCAGCCCATTTGCAGTCTGGTGAATCACAGAGCCCAAGCTTCTGCACCACCTTGGGCTCCTGCATGTCCCCATTGCCTCGGTGTCCCCTCTGCAGCCCTCTGAAGACCCAGGAGAGGCAGCAGCCATGAAGATCCTGTTCCTGCTCTTCCCCCTGCTCCTGCTGTTGGTCCAGGGTGCTTCAGGTGAGAGGGGAAGAGGAGAAATGGGGGAAAGTGTGAGCACCCGGCAACGGGAATTCAAAGTTCCTTGAAGTGGCAGTGGGAGTGATGGGAAGGTAACAGGAGACTGAAGTCAAGGGGTTTCTCCAGTGATAGTTCTATAGGACACAGACTTGGGGTGGAAAGAGCCAATGGAAACAAAATACTGGCATGTTTGGTGGGTCAGGAAGGTGTTTGGTTTCAGGCTCCCACCCAGCTGTTCCTGTCTGGGTGTCTCTGAATGTTCTTTTGCCCTGTGTGTGATCTTTGCTCTTGGGAGGTTGGAGCTGAATCCATGCACTGGTCAGAAATGCACTAACACCATCAGCCTTTTGCAACCACACAGATAAATGCTATAATTGTTCTGTATGTTTCTTTCCCCATGGAAACCCAAAATGCAGCTGGATGCAGGAAAAAAGGGGGATACTGCACTTATGGGAGATGTGACTTCCCTGCGAGACCCATTGGAAGATGCACACTGTACAGTGTGTGCTGCAAGAGATAAGGTCTGGGATCCTGCCTGAGGACAGAGCTCCCTCTTTTGTCCACAATGTGATGTGTAGCAAATGTATTGCCTGTGATTGCCTGCTACATAATCTCCTTATCTATTCCTTGAGGGAGAGATGCCCAAGAAGGGAGGGAAAAGCCCTTGGGGGTTTTGGAGCTGTCCTGTGTGGGGCTGCAGCAGAACAAGGTCAGCCAGGGCCTCCCCACTCTCCCCCAGTCCCCAGGGCCTCACTCAGGCTCTGCAGAGGACTCAGCAAAGCCACCAAAGAGGGAAACATTCCCTGTCCTTGGGCAGCAGCCAGGACATGATCCAGGTCTTGCTGCATCTGCACACACCTGGAGCCAGGGCTGCCAGCACTGACACAGCCCAGCTCCAACCTATCTGCACCAAGGACTGCACCTCACCTCCCCTCAGCCTGAGTCTGCTGCTCCACAGCCTGGGCATTGCAGGGCAGGGGGACACAGGGGCAGGGAAAGAAGCACCAGGTGATGTGCTTGTTTCTTTTCTTCTTATAGTCGCTGGGTTTGAACTCCTGGAACTGCCAAGCAGGACATGACTCTGTCTCCTGGCTCCTGGACCCATGTCCTGCTGTCCCCTCCCCTCCCTGCCTGTGCCCTGCCCAGCTGGGTGACAGCAGCAGTGGCAGCTGCTCCTGCTGGGTGCTGCTGGGCTGGAGCCCTGTGGNTGCAATAGTACAAAGGACCACCAACAGAGTCAGAATGCAAACCTGACTCCCTGTTGGGCAGGGTGTTGGAAGCAGCCTGAAATCCTCCCAGAGTGAGAGATGTGGCTCTGTTGGAGCAGAGATGATCCTCAAGAAAGGGTCCAGTCATCCTCTGGGAATGCAGTGGGAACAGCTCCCTTGGTGTTTGGGATTGCTGTTTTATCCCATGGAAAGGCTTTGGCTCCTCCCACTGGGGGCAGCATCTCCCAATGGGATGAGGGGATGTTCTCAGTCCTGTGAGAGCCTTCAATGGCCCATTCACAGGGGATGTCCCTGGGAGGAGGATGGGTGGAGGCAGAGATAAGGAGGCCCTGCCTTATCTGGTGTTATCAGGTGTCCATTAACAGAAGGCATCGCCCTCTTTTCACCCCTAGAGTTACAAGAGATAAAGAACAATATCTCCCAACCGGCTTCAACAGATGAAAACAGAATATACCTACCAGGCTTCATTCGTTTTTAAATGTGCTCTTCCATAGAGGCGTGTTCAACTCTTTTAAGTGGTTAAACTGGCTGTCAATCTTAAAAACTAGCCAGCTGATTGGTTCTTTATAATTAAGCAGCTGATTGGCTCATCAGAACTAGCCGGCTGATTGGCTCTGCCAGGCCCCCACAGGGAACCGCCCCTGCGGCCTGTGGACTCCCCCACAACTGCAAACCAGACTTGCTTAAACTGCTGGGAAAGAGAATAAAAGCCTTTGTGTGAGTCTGAGAAGACAAAACATGTGGAAAGTGGACCTGGAGTTCCCTAAGTACAGGAGAGACTGGAATGGTGCCTTGATGCTGAAGGAGAGAGATGAGATCTTCTTTGCTAGGGGAATGGGGACATGCCCTAGGAAAGGAAGGAGAGTCTATTCCCATAGCACTACAGAGATTTCCCACCATTTCAGGCCTTCAGTAATTCCAATTTGAAAAGCAATTTTATCTGCCTTTCCCAGAGCTCACTGGTCATTTATCTGGTTTGAATTGGCAAATGTTGGCCTCAGGTTTGTGGTCTGTGCACTGGGGAAAGGACTTTGGAAGTGCTCTGAGGAAGGTCATGGGAACAAAGCTCTTAGGTTTCCTATAGACCAAGACATGGTGGAATACCCCAGGTATTGAAGGGTGGCACAGACCTAAGAATTGTTTTAAAGAAAAAGGTAGAGGAAACATCATCTCCCATAGCTGGAAGCAGCCCCTCTACAGTTTGGTGAGCCACAGAGCCCAGGCTCCTGCCCCACCTGGGCTCCTGCATGTCCCCATTGTCCTGATGTCCCCTCTGCAGCCCTGTGAAGACCCAGGAGAGGCAGCAGCCATGAAGATCCTGTTCCTGCTCTTTCCCCTGCTCCTCCTGTTGGTCCAGGGCACTGCAGGTGAGAGGAGAAGAGGGGAAACAGGGGAAAGATGAGCACCCAGCAGTGGAAATTCAAAGTCCCTGGAAGTGACTGTGTTTGTGGGAGTGATGAGAAGGTAATGGAGTATCAAGGTCAAAGCTGGTTTTTGTGTGAGTTTCCAACTTGGCGCTGATTTGGGGTGGAGAGAACCCATGGGAAAAAAGCCTGGCTTGTTCTGTAGGTCAGGAAGGTGTTTGTTTTCAGGCTCCAAGCCTGCACCCAGCTATTCCTGCTTAGGACTCTCTTGCCCTGCACAGGGATGTCACAGAGCCCCAGAGGGTGTTTGGATGGGGGAGTTTCCTGGGGCACAAAGGTGTCCCTTTCTTATCGAGTGGTTCATCCACCAAGTGTCCCAAATCCTCATCACTCCACGGGATAATCGCTGCTGGGGCTGAACAAGGACTTTCCATCAGAGGTAACACAGCCAGAACAGGGATGTGGGATGTGAGGAGTCCCTGCCTGCCAGCAGGACCGCCAGCACACCCTGTCCTGCCAGATTATTGCTGTGATTGTTCTGTGTGTGTCTTTCTCAGCGGTAACAGGGAGTACACTACAATGCAGACAGAAAAAAGGAATCTGTTCTTCTGTTAGATGTCGGCCCCCTCTAAGAACTATTGGAAGATGTACAGCAATATCTGTGTGCTGCAAAAGGTAAGACCTAGATTTCCTGACTGAGGAGGATTTCCTCCTTTTTTCCTCCTGAGATCCCTCAGAGGGATCTGTTACAAATTTCTTTCTTGACAACTCATGTTAAATACTCTCCTGCATTTGGGCTTTGAGAGAGATGCTCAAGAAGGAAGGGAATAGTCCCTGGGGGTTTGAAGATGCCCTGAGTGGGAATGAAGGAAACACAGGACAGCCAGGGCCTCCCCACTCATCAAAGCCACCAAAGAGGGAAACATTCCCTGTCCTTGGGCAGCACCCAGGACATGATCCAGGTCTTGCTGCATCTGCACACACCTGGAGCCAGGGCTGCCAGCACTGACACAGCCCAGCTCCAACCTGTCTGCACCAAGGACAGCACCTCACCTCCCCTCAGCCTGACTCTGCTGCTCCACAGCCTGGGCATTGCAGGGCAGGGGGACACAGGGGCAGGGAAAGTTCCACCAGGTGATGTGCTTGTTTCCTTTTTTTTCTGCAGAATAAAAGGTTGAGACCCTGAAATTGCCAAGCAGGATATGCATCTCACTTCTGACTCCTGCACCCATGTCCTGCTGTCTCCTCCCTTCCCTGCCTGTGCCCTGCCCAGCTGGGTGACAGCAGCAGTGGCAGCTGCTCCTGCTGGGTGCTGCTGGGCTGGAGCCCTGTGGTGCCAGCCGCGGTGTCTTTGGGGCAGGGGCTGCTTTTGCCAGCTTGAATAAAGAGCAGGAGCCCTTTGGCATTGCAGGGCTGTGTGTGTGTGTGCTGCTGCTGCAGGGGGGCTGTGCCTGCTGCCTGTGGGGCTGGCACTGCCTTGGTGGCAGCACAAGGCCCTGGGGATGGTGCTGGGGCTGAGCAGGGGCTGTGTCCCTGGGGATGCTCCTGCCTGGCCGTGCTTTGGGGACACTGAGCCTGTCAGTGCCTGCTGGGCCGGGCTCTGGGGGGTGCCTGGGGCTGCCCTGCAGATGCTCCCTCTGGGGAATTGGGATCCCTGTGCTGGTCCTGACAGTCCCAGGTGTCCCTTGTCCCTGACAGTCACAGCCTCATGTGCAGGGCTGTGCTGGGGGCAGTGTCCCTTGAGTGGGCCATGGTGACCCACAGGTGCTGTCCCTGCTGCTCCTTTTTGTCTTTTTCCAGCACCACAGCCCTCCCTGCTGTGGCTGTGCTGCTCCACACCCCATCCCACCAAACTGGAGGGAGAGGAAGCTGCTCATCTCTTGGGCTGGATGACCTGTGAAAAGTTGCCATATTGCTGTGGAAGTGACAAAATTTGTTTGCCCAAGGGAATATGCAGAATGTCCTTGCCTCTCTGCCCATCGTAGGCAGTCTGTAGTGACACTTCTCTGTTCTATGCAAGGCAGGGGCCTCTCCCTGTCTGCAAAGCAAACCTCGGGCACTAGCATTTGAATGATTCACTACCTGAGTATGTCCTTGTACTCGTATATGTCCATATATTTATAAGAGTAACGGGGCCCCTGCCTGATTCAGGGACATCTTAGAATTACTGACGTTTGAAAGACCCTTTAAGCTCATCAAGTGCAACCATTCCCCCAGCACTGCTAAGGCCATCATTACACCAAGTGCCACATCTACATGTCTTTTAAATACCTCCAGAGTTGGTAATTTCACCATTGCCCTGGGCAGCCTGTCCCAACACTGATTACTGATTCTACAAAGAAACTGTTCCTAATACCCAATCTAATCCTTCCTGGGGCTGCTGGTGGCCATTTCCTCTGGTCCTGACAATTGCTACATGTGAGAAGAACCAGCACCAAAATTTTTTGCTGCCATTGCTTTCCAGAATGGGAGAGTATGGTGAGGGATGTTCATATCAACCCTACCTGCTGTGACCTTTCCTTTGCTAACCCTGAAATTTTATTTTGTCTCTCTTCTTTACCAACTATGCAGACAAACCTGTTGAAGTGAAGTGAGAGGGAAAGCTTTCCTCTCACGGTACAAAGCCGAGCACATCTGCAATATTCATTCAGATCTTCCACATCCCACTCTGAGTATTTGTAACATCAATAAAATGAGAGGAGAAAAAGAAGGAAACCATTTCCTCATTTCTGCTCTTCCCAACATCCACCCACCTCCCTTGTCCATCCCATCCCTCTCCTGCCCAGCCCGTTGCCGTTGTGCCACGGGTGTCACAAGAGATGTTGCATGGGGACAACGGTGACATTGATTGCAACAGCCCCAGGAGGCTCCTCAGCCTCTGCCCCTGCAGCAGGGAGGGACCAGGGGCAGCCCCAGCACCCCACACACGTGGGGCACTCTGGCCTTGGCCCAGGGCATTTGTGCCAACTGGGGCCTGTCCCACCCACCAGCACTGCTATTAAATCCAGCCTGGTTGGGGCAGGGCTGCATTCCCTGGCCCCGAGGGCATCTGGACACAGCAATTCCTGCTGGGTTTGCTGCTGCCTGAATACCCAGACTTTGTCAGGAAGGTGAGTGTGGGGTCTCTCTGTACAATCCTGCCCACTCAGGGTCTCCACTCAAAGCTCAGCAGAGCAGCCTCCAAAAGGACAAACAACTGGAAGTATCCAGGTGTAAAATTTGGCCATCAGAGATGGCTGGGAAAGAGAAAAAAGCCTTCATGTGAGTCTAAAAGGTCAGAACATGTGGAAAGTGAAATTTTGGTTTCCTAATTGCAGGAGATGCTTGATTGGTGCCTTTGCTGCAAGAGGGAGAAGAGATCGTTGTTGGGAGAATGGGGACTTCCCGAAACAAAATAGGGAGGCACTTTTTCCAAACCAGTATAGAGATTTCCCGTAATTTTAGGCTTTCAACAGCTGGAAGGATTGGTTTCTGTTCCCATTTCTGGGCACCAAGACACTTCCCTGCCCTCTGGCTGCTCCCTGGGTTGGTGCTGCCCAGGCCAGGGGCAGCAAGTGCAGGGCTGGGGAATGTCCTTGCTGGCAATCCTGGGAATGCTCAGGCGTTGGGGATGGGCACTGCCAAGCTGAGCTGGGAGATTTTCCTGAGCCCAGAGAAGCACAGTTGGTTGTTCAGGATGTTGGGGCATGTGTTTGATACATGAAGCCGAAAGGAGGAACAGCTCTGTAGTTCCATTGGCAATTATATCTCTGCATTTCCCAGATTTCACAGGCCATTTATTTTGATTTTATCAGCAACAGTGGGTCCCAGATGGGCAGTCTGTGCTCTGGGAAAAGGTTTTAGAAGACATATGAGGTAGGAAATTGAATCCGCATAGGCTATTGATTTCCTGGAGACTGGGACTGTGGAATGCTCCCAAGGTTTTGCAGGGTGGCATAGACCTAAGAATTGTTTTCAGAGAAAGGTGAAGGAAATGTGATCATATTTGCCTGGAGGCAGTCCCTCTGCACTTTGCTGAGCCACAGAGCCCTGCAAAACAGGCTTCTGTCCCACCTGGGGTCCTGAATGTCCCCATTGCCCTGATGTCCCCTCTGCAGCCCTGTGAAGACCCAGGAGAGGCAGCAGCCATGAAGATCCTGTTCCTGCTCTTCCCCCTGCTCCTGCTGTTGGTCCAGGGTGCTGCAGGTGAGAAGGGAAAAGGAGAAATGGGGGAAGTGTGAACCTGCATTAGTGGGAATTCAGTGTCCCTGGAAGTGACAGTGTTTTGTGGGGGTGATGAGAAGGTAACAGGGGATTGAGGTCAAAGGGGTTTCTCAAGTGAGTTTCCAACTTGACAACGATTTGGGGTGGAGAAATCCAGTGGAGGCAGAATCCTGCTTGTTCTCTGGGTTGAGAAAGGGTTTGGATCCAGGCTCCAAGCCTGCACCCAGCTATTCCTCTTTAGGTTTGGAGGCCATCCTGTACAGGGATGGCAAAGAGCCCCAGGGGCTGTTTGGATGGGGGAGTTTCCTGGGGCACAAAGGTGACACTTTTTATCCAGTGGTTCATCCACTGAGTGTCCCAAATCCTGATTGCTCCAAGGGATGATCACTACAAGGGCTGGACAAGGACTTTCCATCAGAGGTGACACAAATCATGGCGCAGCCAGGACAGGGATGTGGAAAGGGAGGAGTCCCTGCCTGCCAGCTGTGCTGGTGCAGGCAGAGGTGGGAATGCAGCTGGGAGCCAGCACAGCTTCCCCTCAGACTCACACTGGTCCTTTCCACTCTCTGCCCCCAATTTATGGGCACAGGGAGCTTCCAGGGGAGATACCTTGCAATTGGAGATGTGGCTGTGGGGGGCTTAGAGCTGAGCACTTCTCTTGGCCTGCAAAGCACAGGGAGCATCTGCCTGTCCATAACAACACTGCTGTCCAACAATTATTGCTTTAATTGTTCCACGTGTGCCTTTCCCTGTGGAAACAGGAAGTGAGCTTGAGTGCAAACGCCGAAGAGGATACTGTTATTTTGGGAGATGTGTCCTGCCTGCAAGGCAAATTGGAAGATGTACAGGACAAACTGTCTGCTGCAGAGGGTAAGCTCTGGAATCCTTCCTGGGGAAAGAGTTTCCTTCTTTTTCCCCAGAATGACCCGTTATAAATTTTTATCCTGCCAACACCTGAAAATACTCTATTGCATTTATGCTTCAAGAAAGATGCCCAGAAAGAAGGGAAAAGTCCTTCAGAGGTTTGGAGCTGCCCTGAATGGGGCTGTAGCAGCCCCAGGTCAGCCAGGGCCTCCCCACTCATCAAAGCCACCAAAGAGGGAAACATTCCCTGTCCTTGGGCAGCAGCCAGGACATGATCCAGGTCTTGCTGCATCTGCACACACCTGGAGCCAGGGCTGCCAGCACTGACACAGCCCAGCTCCAACCTGTCTGCACCAAGGACTGCACCTCACCTCCCCTCAGCCTGAGTCTGCTGCTCCACACCCTGGGCATTGCAGGGCAGGGGGACACAGGGGCAGGGAAAGAAGCACCAGGTGATGTGCTTGTTTCTTTTCTTCTTACAGCATCTGGGGTTGAGACCCTGAAGATCCCAAGCAGGACATGGCCCTCTCCTGGCTCCTGGACCCATGTCCTGCTGTCCCCTCCCCTCCCTGCCTGTGCCCTGCCCAGCTGGGTGACAGCAGCAGTGGCAGCTGCTCCTGCTGGGTGCTGCTGGGCTGGAGCCCTGTGGTGCCAGCCGCGGTGTCTTTGGGGCAGGGGCTGCTTTTGCCAGCTTGAATAAAGAGCAGGAGCCCTTTGGCATTGCAGGACTGTGTGTGTGTGTGCTGCTGCTGCAGGGGGGCTGTGCCTGCTGCCTGTGGGGCTGGCACTGCCTTGGTGGCAGCACAAGGCCCTGGGGATGGTGCTGGGGCTGAGCAGGGGCTGTGTCCCTGGGGATGCTCCTGCCTGGCCGTGCTTTGGGGACACTGAGCCTGTCAGTGCCTGCTGGGCCGGGCTCTGGGGGGTGCCTGGGCTGGGGCTGCCCTTCAGATGCTCCCTTTGGGGGAACAGGAACATTGTCCTGGTGTTTTTAGGCCCAGGTAGCATTCTGTTCTCAGGAGCCTACTCCAGTGCCACATGGACTAGGAGCTGTGGACATAGTGGCAAAACCTCATCCCTAAAGTAGCCAGATCTTTGTTACAAGGTCCCAGCTCCAGTCCCAGCTGCAAAACCTGCAGCAGGAGATCTTACTTCAAGGAATGGCAGCAAGAAATCTCATGAAGCATGGCATAGCCACCCGGAGAACTCACATGTGACTCATGAGGTTGATAGGAATAAAATAAATACCCGAACCAAAAGGTTTGCTGTGCGTTCTTACACCTGCATTATGACTGTAAGGAACACTCAGTATCCACAGCACAGCTTCACTGTAGCATCACTTAAATCCTCCATTTTCCCATACATTCAATTCATTATTATCTTTCCTGTTGCTCCTTGAAGCATCAGGAGGGGGAGAGGACTGAGGGAAGGCTAGAGTCACAGGCAGTCCAAAAGTTCCTTTTCCTGTTTCTCCCCTTGCACCAGAGAAAAGGAGTTTTCTGTTTCCTCTTCTGACACCTCAGAGAAGGATTCCCAACCCAGGGCCTTGTGTCATCCTCCCTTGTGTAAGAAGTCCTTGTGGTGTGTGGTTTGTAGGACACATCCAGGGACACACACAGACCCTGCTCACTGGAAACCAGCACCACCCTGCTGCTGTGGCACAGAGTGGAACCTGTTCTGAGTCCCTTCTAGAAACCCTCCCAGTAAAACTCACCATCAGCAATGTGTGCAGGTGGCCCCTTCTGCTTCTGTTGAGCATGGAGAATCCATCTCCTGCATTTTTTATGATTGTCACCTTGTCCCTGTGACTTCATATCTCTGGGTTTTGCATGAGAAAAGGCCAAGATGTATCACTTGCAAATCCCCAACACCTTAAGCCTTGTTGTTTTGTAGGGATCAGGTGGCTCTGCCACATTGGGCATATGGCACAGACCCCCCTGCCCAGCATGGACTGTCACTTCTCCCACTGCCATGTCTGCCATCAAACACATTGGATTCTTAAGTGATGGCTGCATCCAGCTTGTATTTATTCACCTTGGCTGGCATTTGAAGGAGGTGCAGTTTTGTTGGCTCACCTGGTTTACAGAACTTGTCATCTATCCTGGTGTTTCTCTCACTTATTCAGAAGAGCCATGAGAGAGAACCGTGTTTATTCCCCTGACATGTCAGGTGTACAGACATCTTGTCTAACAAAATGTTCTTTAATCTTCCCAAAGTTGCTTTCCATATTCTGTGACTATTTACACATCCACACCAACTGGTTATTCAAACAAAGTAGGAAAGACAAAGGATAGGAGAGAAGGCAATGTTTTCACACTGACAGTGTTTAATTCAGGTATTAGGAAGGAATCCTTCCCTG
>VXBR01001476.1:0-12979 GCA_013400215.1 Cisticola juncidis
TTATTTGAGTGTCAGTGGCACTACTGAGGTCTGCTCTACCTCATCACCATGCAACATCTAAATGTCATTAGTTCCAAAAGAAATACAGCTTCAGTAACTGTCACTCACATTCCTCCTTGTTTATCACACCAGAAGCACTTGGCAATTATTTTGAGGTGTGTACAGAAAGCTGGATAATGAAGAAACGGTCTTTCTGTAGAAGGGATTTCAGGGAGCTGTGACTTGCCCCCAGTGAGTCACAGCTATATCCAACAAAGTGTAATAAAAGGGGTGGGTGGGCTGGTCAGGGGAGGACCTTGAGGAACAGGAACGACCCTGAAGAAGGAGATACTGAATGAACAGTCCAGAAGGAGTGGGCTAAACAGGAGAGAGAATCACTGCTGTGAGGTCAGTCTGGGGTTGTGGTTAGAGCCTGTTGTTGGAACCTGCAGTCATAGTCTAGCTAGATAAAAGCTGCATTCAGAGTCTGCAAACTAATCCTGCAGTCAGAGGCTGCAAGGGAAACCCACAGTAGGAGCTTGCTGCAGCCAGAGTCAGTGAATAGCTGGAGTCAGGATGGCTGAGCTGTAAAGAGGAACCTGCCAGGACCCTTTTCAGTACCACAGTATCACCACGCTGTGATAAACAAGAGGTCTGTCTCAGCTCATTTCTACCCTCTAATGAAAGGGCTGCTGCAACACCTTTCCTTATTTCTTTTTCCAGAATTATACACAGTAAGATGAAGTTATGCTGGGCCTTTGGCCCCATTGCCCTTCTCTCCCTTACCTGCAAAGAATAATCAATAAAACACAGTATATTTGATAACATGTATGGGACTACTGAACCCATTCCTGATTACAGGCAAGTATTGAGCAATGTTTTTGTTTGCTCTCCGAGGCAAACTAAAACATGCTTTTATGCTGAAGTATGGCAAGATTTAACAAACAATGCATTGGACAGCCTGCAAAGAGCACAATCCACACTGTTCCCTTTCTAAAGACACCTTTGATCTGTCTGCTTTTGCTACACTACTCTTGTATCAGTTCTCCAATCTTTTTTCCCCATCCACAATCCTCTGGGTCTTGTCCTTCTGCCATCCTTAGAACAGCGAGTTTCACTCTCATCTTGGACACAAATTCAGCATACCCCCTGGGTTTTAGGCTTAGTAGCAATTAAAGTCTATTTCACTGTTGGAAAAAGTCTTCTGCTGACCTGGTGCCATCCAGATGGTCTTCACATCATCTAATGCTTGTAAAGGGATAACATTTGCTAGAAGAATCCTCTTGCAGCTCCCTCAAGTCCTTTTCCAAAAGGTTACCGAGAAGCTTTCCTATAGGCACCATAGCCTGCCCATGAACCTGCCTCAAGCAGCTGTGCTGCATTCCCACTCCAGGGACATGCAGGAAGGAACACAGGTTTCTGTTTCTTCCAGGTGGCTCTGCTTCCCTTTGAGACTAAGAGAAACTTCCTGGTCTCCCTTTCCATTTCTCCACCAGACACGGGACATGGCCACAGCCATCTCAGCCATAGGCTGCCCTGAGGCGATGATACCAGTTTAACACTGACACTGCTACACCAAAGGAAAGAAAGCATCAAGAAGCTAGGAATATGAAAAAGCAGGTGAGAGAAAGGTACTTGTCCTACTAGTAAAATAATACCTAGTTCATGTGCTTAAAAATTTAAGTAACTGTGAGTAAAGCCAAAGAATCAGAGACTAACAGGAAAGTCAATCTGCTGTAAAACTACTGAGCTTGGGAATGAGCAAGCTGCAGTGAGGAGAGGACAAGTGCATTGAACTGTGTCCTGGAGATCTCAACAGTACAAGACAGCTGGAGAGCCAGTCTTGAAAACATGGGCTCCAATACCACATGCATTTGCCCTAAACTTCAGGTTGAAGGGGCTGTAGGAACTATGATGGAAAGAAGGAAAGAACTATGAAGGAGAGAAGAAAACTGAATCCTGGTTGTAGAGTTTCTCAGTGTCTCCTGTTTTTCCCCAGGTCCCAGAGACTCTCAGGCAGAAGCACTAGTAACCTGCTCAGCACATCTTCCATGCCCTTCCCAAACCAGGAAACACACTGCAAATGCTAAAGGGACTGGATAATCTCAGCTGGTGTAACAATGGATAGGAAGAGATTTCCCAAAGGCTGCTGCTTGAACGCAGTTTAGCACAATGCTAAGCAAACAGTTCTGACCACTAGACTGCTGCTCCTCACACCAGTACACTGTCTGAGAATTGTTTAGGCTTTTTTAATGGTTTATTGCTTTCAGTCCAAAACATGAACACTCTAAATGCAATGTGTCAGATTTTACATTTTCCAGAGCCTCCTTTATGAACATGGGCTTCTCAACTTTCACAATTTAAAGCATCTTAGAAGTCAGAGGCTTCTTGTGAGGCAGTCAGTGACTCACTTGATTTGAGCATCCTGTGCACAATTTTCTGATATTCCAGCCCTTGGTGAATATCATCTTGCACATATCAGGAAGTGTAGTTATACTGGTTTTTGGATGAATAGAGGTAATTTCCTTCACAGTGGCTATGGTAGGTCTGTGTTTGATTTGTGCTGGAAACAGTATGATAACATAGGACTGTTTACCTACTGCTGAGCAGTGCTTACACAGCCAAGGGCTTTGCTGCTTGTCACACCACCCCACAAATGAGTGAGCTGGGGTGTACACTAGCATAGGTTAGGATTTCAACCCATAAAATTAAAAGTAACTATTTCCATTTGAACAAAATGGGCCCATCCACTAGTCATCCCTTTATTTTCCAAATCTAAACAAAGAGTTTAATGTCTGATGCTATTACAAATATGAATAAAAGCCAGGGACAAGAGTGACCTTCAACCTGAGTTCCTGAAGTGCTATGGTTACATAACCATAGCCATAACATTTAAACTTGCTAGTATAGCTTTAAGGTATTTACTCTAGAAGAAAACGACTCTGTTCTTCTCTTTTCAGACGTGGAGTTACTTTAGCTATGCCTATTTTTGACTTTTAAATAGAGTCCTGGAATGAGGTGGAAAGGAGCTTAAAGACCAGCTAGTTCCAACTCCCTTGCTGTGGGCAGGGGCATTCCTGCCCATGGCAGGAAACCAGACCAGATTGCTCAATGCCACATCCAGCCTGGCCTTTAACACTTCCAGGGATGAGGTATCCATTTCTCTGGGCAACCTGTTCCAGTGCCTCACCACCCTCACACTAAATACCTTCACAGAAGAGCAAGAGGAGTCCCACTTAAAAAAAAAATATCTTTTCTTTGGTGTAATGCAGTAGAAGCACATAGTAAAGAGTTTAAAATGTCCACTAACCTCCATATGTAACAAGTTGAGTGAAAACAAAGTTAGCTTTGTTGTTTCTGTTTTGTTAATGTTGTATTTTTTTTACCTTTCAGACTTTCATGTATGTCTGAACTCCTCAACTGTTTCTTTTTGTTAAAGCCCGAAAGATGTTTAATTAGTCTTCATTTGTTTAAGAACAGAGCACATATCTGACCAAACCAAGAGAGGCAACACCACACGTTGCAGTTGTGTTGATAAGCCCTCAGTCTGAATTCTCTCTCTAGAAAACTCTGTACAGAATACAGAATGTCACTCTGTACAGAATACTGCCACATCTTTTAATTTAAACAGAGCAGGTAATTAATAACATGAAAGAGGGCCAGCAATAGAAACAAAGGACTGCAAATCACAAAGACCAATTTCAGAGTCACTGGCAAACTCATTTCGTGTACCCTACCATGCTCTTACTGTCCTTGGCACTGGAACAGTGGCCATCAGATGTCTTAGCTGTAACACGTAGAGAATGCCAATGCTTACCTTGTCATCTCTTGCTTCCTATTCCTGAGCTTCCCATGTCCAGAAGGGCCCTCCAGTCGTAAGATTGTGACAATAGGCATAACAGTCAATATAAGGTACACCTTCCAATTTTCAATAAATGTACAAATCATTTATTTAAAATTCAAAACTCAGAGATACAAACAAAATACTTAAGAAACAATAAATCCAAAATGTAAACACTTATAGAAAATATATGAACAGTATCAATTTAACCACCCACCATTCTTCACAGAAAACAGCAAGAAATAGAAAGACAAATCAATACCCAATTGTTTTTTTTTTCTCAAATTCTAGTTTAGAGGTAGAATACTCATGTGAAAGTCTCAAAAAAAAAATCAATTCAGTAGGATTATGCTACAAAGGAATTTGGCCCATATATTTATAAATGTAATGAAGCCAGAAAAAAAGATTTTTACTGAGAGCTCTTGTACAGTAAAATTTGGCATGGCACGTTCCAAGAGATAAAGCACCTTTCCTGATAAATACTGATTTATGTTTTTGCAAGAAAGGGATCCTGTGCTTTTTCCATTACTGACAAAGAAAACATTTTAAAAAAGACAAGAGTCCCAACTTTTTGGTAGGCATATAGAAAGTAAGTGCTTCTCAGTAACTTGTCCCAGAAAGCCAATCTGGGGAGGAAAAAAAAAGTGTAACTATTAAAAGAAGACATTTTGAAAGACTTTATGAATACTTGATGCATACTTATTTGGGTGGCACAGTCCTCAAGGGGAGAAGCGGGGAAAGTTAATACAACAGGAAAGGAAAAAAAAAAAAGTGTCTTTTCCACTAGCAGGGCAACTGACCAGTTTTAACATTTTATTGTCATTCAGTCAGTCTCCCCTAACTGCTACAATTCGATCCTCTCAAGAAAAAGTGTATCTGTGTGAGACACACTAAAACATCAAGTGCAGTAAAAATTATCCAGGTAATCTCAAAGGAACATATATTCCATTCTTGTTCATCAGATAACCTGCTACAAGTAGAAACAAAAATTGGAGTTCTTCAGACAATATATACAAATTCATAAAAAACCAGGAACAGTTTGCAAGCTCAAATACAAACATTATTCTGAAAGAAAACCAAGTTTTTTTTATATAGAGACTGGCTGCTAAGTGCATTATTTAAACTGCTGCATGCAAATAGTAGAACCTATGTTTTTTTAAGAAACTTAACTATCAACAATTGTTAGGCTTCTGCAATTTAGTTTAGCAAGGACTTTCTCAAGTATTTGCTGAAGGACATTTGTGGTTCAGAAGCAGCAAAATAAAATTTGCAGTCTTAATGCCTTCTTGCTTTATGATATACAGAACCACTTGTCTCAGCCTTCCGAAAAAGAGGCAAAAGAATAATTTCTGCCACAGTCTAGCTGAAAATAGGCTTGCAGGTGCCAGCTATCTCATTTGGGGCAAAACTACTTGTGTGGTGCAGTTTAAATAGTCTGAGCTATATTTATCTGATTTTTCTGAAGCAAATTAAAGAAGCATTTGAACTGTACTCACGGCAGAGCTGGCAACATTACCTGGCAAATAACCAAGTTATCTCTCCCACTAACACTGGAGGATCAGCTCAGGACAAAACACAAGAGATAAGCTTTTCTTCTACAAAGTACATTCTTCTGCTGAACACGAAGCCTTGCAAAAGGAAAGGATACAATATTAACACAGGGAAGTTTCAGATATATTTTAGGCCTTCCAATTCCTTTATGAAATTCCCATCACCTCCAAAGGAAAACCGTGCATCCCTATGCAGTTAAAAGAATATCACATACCTAGATTAAGGGAACTTACTTAAAGATAAATAAATGCTAAGCCATATATTAAACTATGATACTTCCACCATCATGATTCTTTGAGAGCTCCTAACAGGGCTGAAAGAAGACAATTTTACATATACATCCAGTTTTATTCCTTCTTTTTCCACTGTATCCCTCATTATGTCTTTCCCTGCATGTATTTTAATGGTCAGGATGAAAATATTTTCTATATATACAAATTAATTACATTTAACTTTGTAAAAACTATTCCAAAACTTCACCATTCTTCGATTTCTCTATAGTTAGGCAACTCCTCTTCTACACATGCAAGATACTTTTCAGAACATTAGAAAAAAATTCTCTATTCTCTCTAGAGTATTTCACTCTTTCCTAAAAAAGTAAGATAAAGCTGGAAATTTGTCGGTACATGCTTCACTGTACCTGCATGAAACCACTTTTGGATATACACATTACACACTAATAAGGACTACAGCTGACCTCACCATGAGTTAAAGCAGCCTTGTCTTTGTGCTTGGAAGTCCTAACAACAAAGGAAATGACAAGAAACATCTAGGGCTTCCATGGAAAATTTGCTTGCACCAGGCTTTCCCCCTCTGACAACTCCAAAGTTAAAGTTGCTTCACCTCTAACAATGCAGCAAAAGTGACAATGCAAAACAGCAAAATAGATATGCTCCCTCAGTGTCTCCAGGAAGTGAAACACTATTAGCCAGGCAGTGGTCTAGTTTCTCCCAGGATCTGCAATAAAACTCTTGGCCAGGAAAGAGAACTTCTAGTGTGTTATTACATCTGACCACTGCCTCCAGAGTGCAAGATCCAACAACTGTTTCACAGACTGAAATAATTCCTCTCGCAAAATCCAAAGTCTCTTTGAAGTTTGGGGGGTTTTATATAACATACTGACATTCAAAGAGCTAAGTCTTATGAACTGCAGATCCCCAGGCATGGCAGATTTAGAGCCAAGTTCAGCACCTTCAGAGGACAAGGATATGATCCTGCTTTGCCCAGGTTAGATGTTGTGATATATCAATGCACCTATATAATTTTCAATACCCAAGCACAACTGTGCTCCAAGATCTAACTATGAACATGGTCATGCTACAGACGTGCTCTAACTACATTCAGTTGGCAAGGGCACATTAAGAACCTACCACCTCAGTTGTTCTGGGTTTTCTTTAATGCTTCCATACTGGCAAGGCACAGTCCAAGGTCAGCCTGACTGCAGGGACAGCTCTTTGGAGAAGTTGGTGCCCTGGAACTTTTTGGACTGGAAGAAAAGGAGGGGATGGCTACTCTATACACAGAGACAAGCTTTATCTTCCAAGGTGAACTTCACCACTGGGAACATGGCTGGTACAAGTCCAGTACACCATGTAATTTCTAATTAAATAAAGGATAAATAAAGGATATTTTGAAGCTTCAAGCAAATATTGGTCTCTTACCAAACTACTGAGTAGTGGTGAATTTCAGCCTGAAACCTAAAGCAGACATGCAACCAAAGCTTTCATAAAAACCCAATTATTTTACATGGCAATGTGGCCATTGGAGTAATTTTAAAGAGCAACAGCTGGTTTTAGTGACACCATAGCACCAGAAGTTAACCTGTGGATCCAGACAATTAAGCATGTGTCTTTGTAACTGAGAAGTAAATATTATGAAACTACTGCAACACTGGCCTTCCAGTACACATTGCAGCATCAGCAAACGCAATGGACCCCTGTAAATATCAACATCAATTTTTATTTCACTAGTGTCCATCACAAGTCACTGTTGAAGTATACTAAGACATTTGATAGTTTTCCATTAAAAAACCCAACACAGCAATGGCTAGGTAAGATAAAAACCTGCTGCTATCCCAGTGTTTAAGTGGAAAGCATAGCCTAGGTATCTCAGCGTATTTGCTGACAGGGAAGAAATAAAACTTTTTATCCACATCCAATTAAAATGTAAAATACTGGACATACAGGGAAAAAAAAAACAACCAAAAGGAGCAACAGAGGTATCAGGAAAGAGTTTAAAGTCATGGCATTTGCTTTTAGAATTTATACCTGTAGACAGAAGTAGTTGTGATCCATCAAACTCCCCCATGTCTTGAAAGCCATGCAAATCCCAGTCTCTCAAGGGTATTAGCATCCTTCTGGATGTTAATATATACACCACCAAGTCTGCTGCTGTACCCAGCGGGACAGTCTTGGAAATGATGTTCCCAAACCACATAGCCTTCTGAAATTCTCATTTAGTCCTGGCTGCTACTGGTTCCATTTTTGAATCTTACCTGAGAAGGAAGGGAAATTCAGCCCCAGGGCAAACAAAGGTCAAGGCTTGTTTGAAACTCCCTGAGGTCTCTCTCCTGTAAGTCCTTGTTTCAGTGTGTATGTAAATAATCTAATTCCTCACCAGCAGCTTCAAGCTATTTACAGAAAGTCACCAACTCAGACATTGGTTTTCTGAAGAGCATCTTTGATACACTGACCAGGTTACTCTTGTTTAAGTCAAAAGAAGTCTGAAAAGCAACTTTTCATCTTTCTCAGCAGGCTGCATGCATCCTGCCTATGACAGGATACACTGCCTGTATTGACTCAATTTCTTCCCATATTGTTTGCTCCTCTTTGCAAAATAAGAACTTAATCTTTCTTTGCAGGAAAAAAACCCAAACAAATACTTACTAACACATTCACTAAAGTGAATTTACAGCAAACATTACCACCACCACCATCCACCCCCTCAGTCTTCAGAATTAATTTAATGGAGGCCAGTTATTAGGATACCAGCTTCATGTTTGAAAATAAAGTGCATAATGATTGTCACTGAGAACTTTGCTGATTTCAGGTTCGCATAGTTAGTGTATATCCTCAGCAACATCAATAAAATAGTAATCACAACATAAATGCATAACATGAGTCAAAATCTGGAACAGCACACATGAAAAATAAGTTTTGTATAAACAGGAAAAAGAAAGAGAAAGTGAAATGGAATCCCTAGTCCTTTATGGAAATGATCCTATTACACAGCTATCCCAACATGCAGCATCTGAAACGAAGAATCGCAGCCTGTTTGGTTCCCTTCTCCTATTCCTGAATTCAGTTTGTAGCTT
This sequence comes from Cisticola juncidis, assembly GCA_013400215.1. Classification (NCBI taxonomy): domain Eukaryota; kingdom Metazoa; phylum Chordata; class Aves; order Passeriformes; family Cisticolidae; genus Cisticola; species Cisticola juncidis. The sequence goes on from VXBR01001476.1 coordinate 8,685, forward strand.
TCTGGTGGTGTCTGACAGATTTCACCTTGGACAGGAGAGGATGTGTCTTGAGGGAGCTCTACAGAGATCGTGTCAGAGGAAGAATCTTGGCTTTCTGCTGACACAGCCATTTGTAGACAGCTGCCCTCCATCTCCTCATTGCAATCTGTGTCTTCATCAGCCTCTTCCAGCTGCTGAACAGATTTTAAATACTGTTGTATCAGTCCTATGTCCTGCTCATTACCAGAGCTCTCTCTGCTTTGCCCACACTCCCCTGGGCCATCCTCTACATCTGAAGAACATGCTAAAACACAATAGCCACGTTCTTTGATGGTTTCCACTGAAAGTGAGCTCTCAGTTCCTTCAGCTAAGCTCTTTTCAGAGCTACACAGGTCACTGGCATGAGTCTGATCAGCTGCAGAAGAATGAAAGCCAGAATCTGGGAACTGCAACAGAGACTTTTCCTGAAGATCATCCTCACTGGGTGGAGCTAACAAAGGAGAACTAACAGCTGGTGGGGTTTCTTGCTCCTCTGTAGATGACTGAATAGGTGGTTTGGATGAACATAAAGGACTGGCTGAAGGGATCCCAGCACCACCTAAATTCTGCATCACTGAAAGCTGCCATTGTTGAAGGGATTTAACCTGTAAAGTTGAAGAGAAAAATTCATTATGAAATGCAGCTAAATGTATTTTGATTTCTAGAGGATTTCTTGCATTCAGTAACCAAGCTCTAGTATAAAATCCAAGACCAAGTGACAAACAAAAGGTTTCCTATAACCTTTAGGGAAATTTTGTTCTTCTCATTGTGAAATTATGGCTTTTAAACTTACATGCCAAACACTGACTGAGCACACAAGCTCTCAATTCAAGTACCTGAAGAAAAAGAAATCTGTTCTTAAAACCAGAAAGAATTTATCTGTTTTGAAGAAAACAGCCTCATTTTTAGAAAGAAAGCTTATTAAGAGGTGTATTAATACAACTTTTCTGCCTCAAAAACGAGTTGCTCACAAGCAACACAGCTTGATAGAATTTCATTTGCCATGGGCATTTAACAGTCACATCATTCTTCACAGTTGTGCTTATATTTAGGTTTTCTTGCATTTTGTCTTCCTTCTCACACCAGGCCACAATTTAGTCTTCAGTAATAAAACCAGTGTTTTGCACTAATGTTCTGAAGGTTATTTCCCCCGCAATATCAGTGTAGCAGACAATACTGCAAGAAGATTCTATTAAACCACTCCAATCATCATTGGAAAAACTAAACCATACTGACTGTCTCTTCGGGACCTACAGTAAGAAATAATGCAAATTCACATATAAGCAGATTCAAATTCAAATTCCAAAATCACATTTAAGCAGAAAAGCAAGAAAACTAAAATTACTTACCTGGTTCCAAAGAAATTTGACAGCTTCCTCCTGTACAAGCCTCTGTATTTTCTCTTCTTCTCTTTCTTTTCTTAGTCTGCAAGAACACACATCCAAAATTTATGCAGCTTAAATAAGCAACATTTGGGCAACAAGAGCAACAAGAATACATAAAAAATGCCTACTTATGTAACAGCACCTTTGAAAGATACAACAGAGCCTAACATTAAGAAGTTACTGCAGTCTGGCTTGCCATAAATACCCAACTGCTGACTTCAAGTTTCTTTTTCAGTTGCATTTAAATTCTGCTTACTTTTTCTGCAGCACACTTGTTAGCTTGGCAATAACATGGGTTTTTTTTGTAAACTGAACCGGAGCTCTTATTTTTTCCTGCACAACTATCACCCCCACACACACCAAATAGTACTTCTTCATTTCAAATTATGCTGTCCCCACAGATACATGGATGGAATATGATGTGCAAGTGTTGGGAGTTCCTAGAGGTTCACAGAGCACTCAGCTTGAATCACAGAACTCTTGCCATATGTGACAGTGCAGAAAAACAGCCTGTTAGACTGACAGATCCAGGCTGATCCAGAAAGACATTAAGTAAAGCCAGAATTTTTGTCTTACAAATTGAGGAACTTTGACCATGATCTTCTTCAAACATGGATTCACAGGATCAAAAATTAAAACAGAACCAAACACAGAGCCACATTTTAAAATTGTATCATACAAGGTAGAGGAAATTCTTTTCACCAGCAACAGAAGAATGACTCTCAAAACAGACACTTGATTTATAGACTCTGTCATTGCGAGGAGACAAGTAAAAATCCCACTCAGCAATTTCTATTTTAGAATATGCAAGTCCTGCTAACAGAGGAATAGAAAAATGTGTTCTTACCCAGTCCACTTATAGAAGGCACTTAGAGTATGAATAGCTATGCACAAAACTGTGCTTACCAACAGGAAGTGATCCTGTAATGTAATCAGTTTTGTATTTCTGATGCTAGGTTCTACTGTGAGTAGTTTTATCAAGGCCCATCTACCTCTGTTCTGAAATCCTCTGGAATGATAGTTATATTCATACAGACTCGAAAATACACAGCATGACCTGAACTTACTTTTCTATTTCAGCTGTTAAGCAAACGATGTGCTCCCGCATTCTGTTCAGTCGGATTTCATTCCGCACCTCCTTGGCTCGAGGATGGTGGTTCCTCGTGTAAAATCCTCTCCAGGAAGCTTGGAGCTTGGTAGCTGCTTCAGTCATCCTTTGCAGTTCAGCTGCACCTTGAGCAGCTGGTGCTGCACCTTGCACAGCCAGTGAACCAGACCTGTCTTCTGTCATCTGGGCAGGACAAAGAATTTTTACTCCTGATTCGGCAGCTAACGAGGTGCTGGGGTGGCTGTGCACAACTTGGCCTTCAGAGGCCCCTAAAGGGATGCCAGTCCTTGCAGCCAGCCCAGCTGTTACTGGCTCAGGAGCAGGCTCCTGCGGGATCTCTTTGATATTCTCCTGCATTTCCACACTTCCTGCTGCTCTATTAGGGTTCTCTCCTGTAACAGACAAAGCTTCTTGCTTGTTAGTTGTTTCCCTGCTATTAACATCTCTCACACGTGCAATCACTGTATCATCATCATCATCTTGTAGGCCCAAACTGATTCCACGTAGCTTCACGTCTGAAGCAGGAGACGCTGGAGACAATCCTGAAGCAACTGGCATGAAAGTAGACTCTGAGGATAAAAGGCTGCTGTTTAGTTTGTCTTCACCTGGCTGTACATCTTCAAGCTGTAGCTCCTTGGAAAAGCTTCTTTCATGAAGAAAAGTGTTCTTTGCTGCATAGGAATGATCACTGTTTGCACTTGGTCCAACCCAAGAATTCCTCTTGATGACAGGTTCTAGATAGACAGAAAGCCACATTACAGTGTTAGGGTATTTCAGCAATAATAATAGTTTGTTTAATTCATAGGGATTCCAAATTTGGTTTTGACAGTTAGCACCTGGGTGGGTAAGATGATCTAACTTGTTAGTAATGAGGAGCATTATTTCTGTATCAGGACAAGACCTACCACAGTGACATCTGAACTTGGTAAATACTGGGTACAGGAAATTGCTCAAACTGTACTTCATTGGAGAGCAAACTTGCATAAAATGGAAAAGTCAAAGTAGTAACTCTTCAGTTTGTTGGACTGGGTTTCTCACCTAACCAGCCTACTAGCATTTCAAGACACAAATAAGCATGGATCACTTTTTTTTTAGAAACTTCATTAGAGAAAATCAATGATCAATAAAATAAAACAATGACAGGGCCTTGTTCTGAAATTCCTTCCACAAAGTTACCTGTGTTCAAAAGACAAATACTTAATTCCACAGGTGTTATGGGTTAACACAGTTTAGTTTTTAGTTAAAGAATAATATGGACTATTGCTTTGTCAGGACCTTGGATTTCTTTAGGAAAGTCGAAGTCCTGTCAAGGACAAGTTCTCGATTATTGGCATGTGGTTTGACCACTGAGAAAACAGAATGGGACTTTTGGTAATACCCATATAAAACTGAGGTTTCTCCCAGTGAATCACCAGGTAACATCGTGGGCAGCAGCAGGGTCTGGCTCAGGCCCGCTCTGCCTTGGGCGGCTGGGCCGGGCCTGGCCGGGTCTCTGGGAGCTGCTGCCGTGGAGAGCGGCCCGGGCGGCTCAGCCCCTTCCCTCCCTGCTCTGGCTCAGCAGCGCCGCGGCAGAGGGGGCCAGCCGGGCCCGGTGGCAGCCGGCAGCGAGGAAGGGGAGCTTGCAGACTCTGATGGCAGCCCCGAGCTGAGCTGTCTAGGATCAGATCGAGGGGTGGAAAAGAAGGCATCCACCAGCCTCCACTACCGGCATGGCTTCGGATCTTGGCAACTGCCGCCGGGCCAGCGAGGCCACACGAGCACCGCAGGCCTGGGCAGGCTTTAAC
>VXBR01001476.1:30275-66763 GCA_013400215.1 Cisticola juncidis
CGCCTCATCCGCGCCGCGCACCTGGCGCCCGACGGCGCGCACCGCACCCGCCTGCAGACCTGGCAGGGGCTCTCGCAGAAGTACTGGTGGAGAGGTGAGCGCCGCGGGCGGGGCGGCGGGCAGCGGGACACAGCCCCGGCGGGCTGGAAGGGACACAGCCCGGCGGGCTGGAAGGGACCGCGGCGGGTCCCGGGGTCATCCCGGAGCGCATGGCGCAGCGCTGCCTCCGCATGGTTCTTGAATGTCTCCACTGGTGGAGACCCCGCAGCCTCTCGGGGCAGCCTGTACCAGTGCACAGTCACCTTTACAATTTCTCCTCGTGTTCACGTGGAACTTGCATTACTTTCTGCTCCTTGCCTCTTGTGTCGTTGCTTGACCAGCGGGACCTTGCTGCATGCTCCTGACACCCGCTGTTTAGATATTGATATACATGAACGAGGTCTCAGTCGTCTCCTCTCAAGACTGACCGGGCCCAGTTCCCTCAGCCTTTCCTTATAAAAAAGATGGTTCGGTCCATCGTTGCTGCCCTCGTCTGTACCTGCTCCAGTAATTACATGTCTCCCTTGTGCTGAGGGCATGTCCATGTGCCCTCCCTGGCGGCACCAGGAGAGGACTGTCACTTGCTGTGTGACCAGTGCCTTTAAACGCCACCTCGAAGCACGTGCTCTGTGGGCAGGGACATTGTGTCACGCTCAGAGGCAGGACTCGCTCTGCACGGTACATCTTGGTGAGCAAATTGTCCAGGGCTTCTTGTTTAAGGTGGTGGTACAGCTGTCCCCTCCAGGTCTTGAACACAGCCCAGGTAAGGCAGTGACATCTCAACTGTGCCCTTGGGATGATAATCCATTCCAAGTGATCCAGGTTAGCTTTGGACCTCACTCATGCATGTGATGGTGTTCATGTTAAAGTGCTACAGCTGCCGGTTGGCAGTCCTGGCACTCATTGTTATATTTGTCTCTTTCTGGCAATGAGAAGCTGAAAAGACCAGACTAATTCTCAGCTGGGTCCTGAGTGGTATCATAGCTGTTACAAATGGTGGTGCCAGAACAGCAATAAATCCCAATTGGGACTTTCTTTTGGCTGAAGGAATGACTTGATACTTTGTTCCCTTTGGATTTGGTGTTCTACTTTTAGCACTAGGTATCCATTAAACAAATAGCCTGCTTTTCACTTGCTGTGGGCCCCATGTGTGTCTGTATTGCTTCTCTTGTTCTCTTTCTTCATCCATCAGCAAGTCTATAATTCCAGCTTTAGTTTTCCTTATTTTGTGTTGGAGGGATTTTTCTCTAGCTGCAGCTGATCCCTCCAGTCCAGGTCTCATTGACTTGAAGATCTTTCCATATGAAAAAGGATTTGGCATCTCAAAGCTGATGTACCAATTCTGGATGGTGGTTTCCTTGCCTTTATCTGCATTTTCATTGTCTGCCCAGCATTGTACTGTTCTGGCATCTGCTCTCATCCTGTGCTGGAAACTTCCCCCACGGGCCTTGGTGTAGCTTCTGTTTGTCAGGAGAGGGCATTCTGTATTCTTTTGATCTAGTTGGTCACCTGTATTTGCACACCCTGTATCCTTTCACTTCTCTTGCACTGAGAATATGAAAATTCATTCCATGCTTTCAGGTCAAGTGTTATGTTTCTTACGTGTGTCTCCCTCAAAGCAATGTTTTCCCTGCCATTACAGTACTCTGGCTGCTAGTGGACAGCAGCTGTGGCCCAGCTACCATCCTGAGATGGACATCAGCCTGGTGTGGTTCTGTGGCTGCAAGGCAATGGGCTGGAGAATGGCCCAGGGGCCAGGAAGGGTGTTAGAGATGTGATTTGCAGGCCAGAGACCTCCTGTTTGATTTCAGATGAAGTCAGGGAGATGTACAAATGTTGACATGGGCATGAATACCTTAGGTTGCCTTTAGTCTCTGTTTTCCTGATCCTTACAGTCATATGTATGTAATGATAGTGCAAGTCATGCTCTGAGGAGACGTGAACAAGCAAGTCTAAGCCTGTGTCAGCAAGGCTTTTGAACTGTGCTGGATTTTAAACCATGGAGGCCCAGCTGCTGTATATGCTTTTATATTGTCCTAGTGAGGAAAACGAGTTTGGATTGAGAGCCATGCATGGAAAATGCCTTGATGTCTGGAGGAGGACCCTGGGCTTGGGACCTGTTGAGTATTTGAAATTATTTACAGACTCGCAGAATGTGCTGAGTTGGGAGGGACCCACAAGGATCACTGACTACAGCTCCTGGCCCCGCACAGGACCATCCCCAAAAATCACAAGAGTCATCCCTAAGAGCATTGTCCAATGCTGTCCAGTTCTGTGACTGCTTCCCTGTTCCAGTGCTCTGCCAGCTTCTGGGGGAAGAACCTTCTCCTGATATCCAACCTAAACCTCCCCTGACACAGATTTAGGCTCTTTCCTCGAGTCCTGTCATTTATAATTGATTCTTCCATTCATTTCTTCCATTTCATATATTTGATTCTTCCGGTTAAAGTACTGGTGGGAAATTGATTTATTTAAATTCCAAAATCATAAGCAATTGTTTTGAATCACTTTTAATAATATTTATCAGTATCAGTATGAGACTAAATGTCTAAATACCTTTTTTTTACTCTTAATAATCTTTCTAGGAGGGTTTGCTTGATGTAACATTCTAAATGTTCTATCTCAAATAAGCAGTAGTGACATACAATATCATACAATGGTGTGAGGGAATCAGAATTGGTAATAATGCATCAGAGAAGGAGAGTATAGCTGACTGAGTTTATTTTTCTTGGTTAGTATGTAATATTTTTAATTATTAATTATTGGTGTTTTGCTAATCACCAACAAATACTCTAAGGCTACTGCTAATCACTAACAAATACTTATTTGTTTATAGTAAATTGAATTAAGATTAGAAGCCAAATCAAGCTCCATTCTCTTTTTTTTAGGTATTCTTAAGCAGGTTAAAGATTACATTAAGGAATGCAGCAAGTGCCAGGAAAAGCTAGATCGCTCCAGATCTCTCTCAGATCCTTCTGAAATGCTGGAGGAGCTAGGACTGGATGCGAAATCTCATGAAGACAGTAATGAAACTGATGATGAATTGAGTAACACAGCTTCAATCCCAGCTGCATCCCCAAAGCCTGTGAAGAAGAAGCCAATAGCAAAGCATGAGCTTGTGTTTGTAAGTACCATGGTTTACATCTGAATGGGTTTGCATTTTCTGTTTCTGCATTCTTGGTCATGTACTTCTTTTCCATTGTTGTGATAGTCTTGTAACAACGAGACAACAAATTTTGCCTAAAATATTGAATATGTAAAAATGGGATACTGGTGTATGTTCATGAAATTAATTATAGGGCATCATTGCTGGGAGATAAAATCACCCTATATATTATGCACATAGAGTCTAAGATAAAATGAATGGCAAAATTGTCAGTAGTAAAACATCACATACAAGATTCTTACAGGCTCTGTATCTTTTCCTTAATAAATGATGCTATACTGATATATAGAATTCTTGTTTGTAACTGCAGGCTCACATGCACATAAAGACATTTGAATTTAGAAACTTTTTCAGACTGTAGCATAGAAAAATACAGTCAAAGCGCTGTTTGAATGTATCTTCCTGTTTTTCCAGTCTGTTCTTATTGTGTTTGGGGGGAGGGTGAAATTTAAAGAAAGAAAACAACAGTAAAGTTAAGCTCTATATTCTGTAGGCTTGACTTGATTGTGTGTTTGCAGAAAATAATCCTGTTGTGTGTTTCAGTGTGAATGCTTAAAAAGGTACAATCTAAATGTAATTAAGTTCTCAAATGTTGTTTATGACAGGTTGACAGTAAGGGCCTTGTGAAGCAGTCATCCTCCAAACATTGTCTGTCTGTCTTAAACCAACTGAATCAGCAGAGGCTTTCCAATCAGTTCTGTGATGTGACTTTGCTGATTGAAGGAGAGGAGTACAAAGCTCACAAATCTGTCTTGGCAGCCAACAGCGAGTACTTCCGAGAGCTCTTCATTGAAAAGGGAGCTGTCACTAGTCATGAAGCTGTAGTGGATCTGTCAGGTGAATTGCCGTGGGTTTCAAAGCTAGAAATCATAATATCCTAACTAAGGTGTACAGCATTTAATTCAGTCTTTTTTGCGTATTGAAGGCAACCAGATTTTTGTCTTGCTTTTTTCTCTTTTTAAATCTAAAAGTATTTTGTGTGGATTGTAATGCAAAAGTGATCACTCTGATTTTGCCTAATCTGATTTTCCATGGACTGTGGTATTTAATCTTAAAATTTCTGAGAAGTGTTCGATGGATTTTTACCTTGCTTAGGTGTGTTTCCTCCTTGGATTAGTCACAGATGTTAAAAAGGGAACAAAATCAAATGCGTAAATACATCAAGCGGGGATGTTGACAAGCTGCTTGGAGAGTTATTTAGCTTCACAAATGCTAAATTGCTTCTTAGTTCTGTGAAGCAGAATTATGCATGTCTGCTTATTTCTCAGACCTGGTACATGAAAGACAGGAGACAATTCTAAAATAAATGTTCTAAAAATAGCTTTGTAGTGATGAAGAACAGTGTACAGAACATATGCCTTCTGCCTTGCTTTCTCATTTATTAACTGTCAGTCTCTGCATGAATCATAGGCATACGTGAACTGGCATTTTCTAATGGGACAGTCCAGAAGATTCCCCACATTAAATATTTGATTTATTATTTATGCAATTGTGGAAAACTATACCAAATTCTTATATTTAAGCATTTCTGTCTGTGTATCCATGTGTTTATTGTTTTCAGTAGCTGCTTTGTTTTTGTTCTACTGCATCACTTGTTATTTAAGACCTGAGTACTTTCTAAATGTAGCAGATCCAGAAAGCCTTTGGTTCAATAATCTGCTCCAAAAGTATTGTGGCTCTCCCAGCATCTTGGAATATTCCTCAAAGAATTTCGTTGTGAAACTATCTATGTTCTACTTAGTTGTCTGAGCTTACCCACACACAGAAACTACACGAGGAGGAAGGTTTAGTGTAAATGACAATTAATTGAGCCCCAGTGATGGGCTTGTTATTGCGAAATGTGTTTTACTCGAAATTTCAGGCTTACCTGTATCAAAGGTGAACTGTTGTATTCATCATGGGATATTTTGGTGTCATTTCAGATCATCATTATTTGCTCTAACATCTTGTTTTATTCCTGGTAGGTTTCTGCAAGTCCAGTTTCCTGCCTTTATTGGAATTTGCTTATACTTCAGAATTAACGTTTGACTTCTGTAGTATGGCGGAAGTGGCAATGCTCGCCCGCCATCTCTTCATGTCAGAGGTGCTTGAAATCTGTGAGAATGTGCACAAACAGATGGAAGAGAAACAAATTACAGTGTACCAAAAGGGAGATATTCAAACTGTAGAGTCAACACAAAATCTAGCAGAGCAGGCTGAAGTGGAGATGCAGCCCGTGGACGGTGTTGAGCAACCTAAACTCACAGCTGGTGAAGTGCCAGTAGCTGTGAATGGGGCTCCTTCCTCTGCTGGGACAGAGGAGGCAGCAGCACCCCAGCCTGACCTCCTGCACCCAGAGCCTCTAGGGGCCACTGCGGGGGATCCTTCCAAGTCTGTGGAACACTGTGGAACAACTGAAAATTACATCAAGATCCAGCTGGTGGGGACCATTTCAAACAGCCTCTTCAACAAACTCAACCCTGAGCCACCAGCTGTGGAAACCATGGACACACAGAGCCAAAGGGAAACTGCAACAGCTGAAAATCAAAGTGATAAAGCACCTGTGGACTCTGCTTCTGAAGACTCCTCAGAGACACCCAAGCAAAGCAGTAACGAGCAGAGCGGCTCCGTTTCGCAGCCGGAGAGCCTCGCTTCCAGCCAGGACGATACCTACAAAAGCAAGCTCCGCCAGCGCTCGGTCACTGAGGGGGGATACATCAGGCTGCACAAAGGAATTGAAAAGAAACTGCAGAATAGAAAGACAAACCCAAAATCTGCTGTGCAGCAGGTATTCTGTCATTAGGCCTGTAGTTACCAGAGTCTTTACTGAGCTGTGACAATTGTGCAAACAAAATGCCAAAAGCATTGACTTGGCATCAGTATTCCTTCCTTATTGAAGGTCCTTAGTATGCTCAGTGGCCACAGTCTGGATTGTGTATCTTCTCACAGTGTCTTGTGGCTTATCATCTCCCCAAAAAGCTTAACAATCTGTGAATTTAAGTCTGAGCTAGCTCATATATGTATCAGTCATAAATACATACATTTATCTATTAGAGAACTGAGATCCTACATTTGTTCAGACTTGACAACAGCATTGCGAATGAAAAATTTTACATCTCATGTAGATCTTAAGATGTAGTCATGAGTCACAATAATGCATTCTTACTACCTTATGATTGGGGTCAGTTAAAAGAAAGGTTCAAAGAGCACTGGTATTAAAAACTCCAGCACCTGAACATGATAAATGTTTAGTAATTGAAATAGTTAGGATTATCTTTTTTTAATGAAACAGTTTTATTACTCTTTCTCCTTTTAGAGCCTCTCCTCTTTCAGTGCCTATGGATAGTTGACAATCATCTCACTGGGCGTTCATGCATTTAGTTTGTGACAGAGTGCACTTCACTGCATGTTGGCAGAGCAATGAGGAACTGTTAATTTCCAGAGGAATCCTGAGAATTTTGCATGCTATAGCCACCAGTCCCACACACAGGACAATAATTTGTTATCATTACAACACCCTGGTAGATAGAAACTGTAGTATTAGTGTCTTTTTACAGATGGACAGCTTAAAGCCCAGATGCTAAAAGTAGCACAACCAAAATACTTGAGCAACCTATTTATGCTGGTAGGAGAATGCCAAGGTTTTTTTCTGTTTTGGGAAGGGGAATATTTACTTCTGGGAATATTCCTGTTAATGTATTTTGCAGTTTTTAAATCCAGCTTCTTGCCAGATGAAGTCCACAGACTTATGGAAAAAAGAAATTTGTTTAGGTGATTGCTCAGGATTGGACTCAGGAATAGGTTTCTGCTTCCCTAACTTGTTCTGTAGCTTTTAGTGTTTTGTCTTGTGCATCCCTCAGCTCCCCCTATGGCATGGGATGTCATATAGGCTTTGGGAAGGAGACACTCTCCTGAGTTCCCAGTTTCAGTGCTGGAGGAATAACAGGAAAGAGATTGCAGGAAAAATGCTGCTGCTTTAAATTACAGTACTTGCACTTGGCATGGAGATACTGGGGATGAGGTGGGCTTTGTAAGAATTAATTATTTTCCTAGCTCTTAGTAAGAGCTAATTTTTGTGGCCGCACCATTTAGCCAAGTTTGCCTAAGTTTTCAGAGCGACAGGAAAATTTTTTAAAAAATACATTAAAGTTTTCTCTCTGTGTCGAGTTTCAGTTAAGTTTTCAGAGGCATGGAAGGGCTGGCATGTTTTAAAAACTGCTAAATACCTCATTTGTTGGGAGAACAGGATGAAGAAATGGGGTTGCTTATAGTTCCTTCCCTTGCCTTACTCTCAGGAACCCAAAGGGGTCACACCTGATGCAGGACATTTCAACCTGATCACTTACAATTTGGCTTTTAAAGAATTTGGCAGCAAGTTTCTACAAAGGAAGATGAGATTATCAGCTCCAGGTAGCACTGCCAATTCCACCTAATAAAAACCCACTAGTGCCTTATTTCTAGTTAAAGAATCTCAGGGAAAGCTGGAATGCTCTCAACTTGATAGAAATCCTGACTGGCAGAACTCTGTGATTATTCTGTAACTATCCTGTAGCTGGGACTTAGGCAGTTACTCGGGGCTGAAGAGTTCATTGGCCCTGAACTGGTAAGTCACTGCATGACCATCATCATCATAAGTTTATGGTTCTGAGAAAAGAATGGTTTTTCACTCACCTTGAGATCTGAAGTTTTGTAGTGAACCAAAACAAGGTAACTTTGGAGCAACTGAGTCAGCTGAGCAAAATTAAGAAGTGTTACAGTAACATAGAACATCACCTTTTAATACAATGCTCTTTTCAGACAAGGTGTGAAGTACCGTGCAGTAAAATTCATTCAAAGATTCTGTTTTTCCAACTTAGGTTGCCATGAAGCTGGTACAAAGAGGGAAAAAAATGAAACAGCCCAAGAGAGAGACCACGGAAAATAACGAAGTGGAAGCTCAGCACAAATGCACTGACTGTGGAATGGTGTTCCAGCGGCGCTATGCACTGATAATGCACACACTGAAACATGAAAGAGCTAAAGAATATAAATGCCCAGTAAGTTGAGGGGTTGGGTTTGTTTTTTTTCCTGTGTAAACCTTCCTCATGAAAATCATTTCAGTAATTATATTAGTAATTATTTTCATTGCCTTTTTTGGTACATATGTTTATTTTCCTTATAGATTTCAAAGTTGGATACAGCCTTGATCTGGATGGGGTGAGGTAGAATGGAGTGCAGCCACTTGGCCTGACGGTAGTGTGCTTGACTTGCTGCTCAAGACAGTGCTAGCATAGGATTTGCTTTTAACCCCATCAGTAAATTTGTAGTTAGTCTCGACTGGAAGTTAGTCTCACTGGGAAGGGATCAGTGGTTCTGTCAGTAACCATAAAATAAACATTTACAACTATAATTTACATATCCATCAGACAAAATGGCTGTTGGGGTTGGATTATAGCTTTAACTCATCATATTACTGTACTTAGAACATTTGATTACTCGTGTTCTTTTAAACACAATTCCGAGTGCTCCATGCCAAGTGAAGTTGTAATGCTCTGTGGCAGCTGTGTAAGAAGGAGTTCCAGTACGGTGCCTCCCTGCGGGCCCACCTGGTGCGGCACACGCGCAAGACGGACGGCGCCGCCGCAGCTGCGGAGGGCACGGCCGCGTCCTCGGCCAAAGGGAGAACCAAACGCGAGTTCGTGTGTGACATATGTGGGAGGACTCTGCCTAAGCTCTACTCGCTCAGGATACACATGCTCAAACATACAGGGGTCAAACCCCATGCGTGCAAGGTAAGGTCCTCCTGCTCTCCAGTCAGAGTAGTAATGTGCTCGATTACCAAGGTTTTGGTATTGATGCGCTGCTCTAAAATTTGTGTTAATCTCAGTCACTTCACAATAGGGAAAACTGGTGTAATATTCATTATGAGATTGCTTGCAGTCCAAGAATGAGAAACCTAGAATGAATTTCAGTTGTGCAAGTTCATATTCTTGTGTCCAGAAGAACGTCTTCCTTCATTCCTTTTTTTTTAACAGACCAGTTCTGTCACTGGTGCAAAATCATATGTTTGGCCATCCTAGTTCCCAAGAGATACAGGAGGTTTTGTTCTGTTTGAAGTTAAACACTTATTATATAATTCATTTTATTTGTCCTATTCCACCCCATATGGAATTTTTTAGGTTTGTGGAAAGACCTTTACGTATAAGCATGGATTAAAAATGCACTTAGCTCTCCATGAAGTACAGAAACAGTTCAAGTGTGACTTGTGTGAAAAGTCTTTTGTCACAAAAAGAAGTCTTCAGGAACACATGAGCATTCATACAGGTAAGTGATGAAAAAGGGAATCCTTTTCCTTTGCTTGGCTTTTGTAAGATGCTGAACTAATGTTGTTCTTCAGTGTCAAAGGAACTGTTTAAAAAAATAAATGGTAGTTTGTTCTTTTTCTTCTGGTCAGGCAGCTGAGATAGAGGTAAGTTTTCTGGGGCTGTTTTACCATAGTTTATTGTTATTATGAGCGGGAATTGTGGTTGGTCTGTTCCTGTGGTTTTATGTGCATATTTAATGCCTGTATCATGTCAGTTCAACAAGAAATGGGCAACAGGCTGAAATGTTCCAGTGCACCTAATCTTCCAGCCTGTCCTCTTAGAGGAGAACATCTAAGTTCTAAGTTAAATCTCTCAGAATCTCCATATACATTTTACAAGATTTTCTGTACTAATACTGACATTTTATAAAGCCTAGTGTCTTGAAATATCTTAGCATGTGAAAGATGACAATATGATAATTTATAAGCAGTTGTAAAACTGTAATTTGGAAAGCTTGTTTGTGTTTGTGGTTTTTTGTGTTTGTGTTTCCATCTGGGCTGGACAGAATCAAGAGAGATATTCAGTTAGGATAGTGTGTACCTGAAATAAAGGAATTTATATTAATAGTCATCATTCCTATGTTGATGAAATGGAGCAGAAACTTTTATTTTAAGGTGTTGTTCCCCAAATGCAAAATATAAACAATAATTCATAAGCAATGCTGTGTTCCTGAAGAAGTTGCATAATACACAAACACAGGCTGCTGTGGTTTTTTGCCACAAGGGCAGTTTTTTAGGCTGCTCACTTTTCATCACTAAATTACAGTTGCAGTAATGTACTTATGTCTAAAAACATTAAATAATTTAGAGTTGCTGCTCCCCAACCTTGGGTATTGTTACATTAGCACATACAAAATACCCCTAAAAATTCCATCAGTGTGTAATTAAACATCTCTTTGTAGTGCTGCTCTGATTGCTTTAGAGAAGTTTTATATATGAATTAGAAACCTGTCTCACTAAGCACTTCAGAGAAATGGAGACCTGGCTTGGTAACATATTTTGTTTTGTTTTGGCTAGGAGAATCCAAATATCTTTGCTCCATCTGTGGAAAATCTTTCCACAGGGCATCAGGACTCAGTAAACACATAAAGAAACATCAGCCAAAGCCTGAAGTTCGTGGATATCAGTGTACTCAGTAAGTCAGGTGATGGGTGGTTTGGGTGGGCTTTTTTTCTTAGCATTAATGATCCTAGTAATTTTCAAGATTAAAGGCAGCTCCTTGTTGTAGCATAAAACTCCTCCACTGGCCTGAGATAAGACTTGTAAAGCATGAGAATAAAAAAATGCATTTTTGTAAATACAAGTGCTGGAGAGCAAAGGCTTGGTTTTAAGCTGTTACCTGGCTCCAGTTCTATGCAGCTGTTCTCTAATGACTTTGCTGTGTAATTGGTGCTGTGGTCAGTAGCTGTGTGGGTATACAGGACAGACAAAAGTGTGTAAGGTTGTAAGAGGCCGAGGGCCTTCAGCCTGCTCTTGCTCTCTTGTAGTGTGACAGCAGATTGCAGTCTGATTTGAAGCTGTCCTGTACAGTCTGCAATGTCCTGCACGTGTGTGCAGTGTTTGCTAAAACACGCTGTGTTTAGCAGACAGCTGTGCAGGGACATCACAAGCTGAGACTCACTGACTGCTGCAGTTCTTTGGATTATAAAACATTTATGACCACTTAAATATTGCAATAAATGGCATTTATTATTATTCAAATGACAGTATTGTGGACTTAAGCAAAGCACAAACTGTGACTGGAAGGTGTGTTCTTAGTGCATTACCAAAACATGGATGCTTTTTCCATGACCAAGCAGACTATAAGGAACCTTTCAAGTGCTCTGCAGAAGGACAAAAAATGTTTAATTTTGGAACTCACAATGAGGTCCCTGGGAAGCTCTGTCAGATATTAAGAGGAGTGGTACAATTTATGTGATTGCCTGTAGCAACTCAAGGTTTTAAAGAAAGCAATAATCTAAAGAATTGTTTAAAGTGTCTCAGTGCTGCTGCATGCTAGCAAAAATATTTTCTAAATTATGAAAACTTACTTTGGTTCTGTCAGCAATGTTTTTATCTAGTGATTTTTAATGCTAAAGCTATTGGTTCTAAAAATACAAAGAACAGAGCTAATATATGAAACATACTATGGAAGGCAATTTTCGTTTTGAAGGTGAAATATATTTATAAAACAAAAATTTTTTACTCAAGGCAGTAGGGCCATGGATGTAAGAGATCACCTTGACAGAAAAGATATTTTGACTCCCCAGCTTCTTCAAAACAGACACAGTCCTTGCTGCTTCTCTAGGGAAGGTCTCTACTAAGGATATAATTTGTGTTGTCACCAGTGGTTAAGAGAGCTTCACTAAGCAATAACCAGACTTCAGTTTTTTAGTTTGGTGGCTTGGAACAGAAACCTCCCTGTCAGGCTTCAGTCTGAACTTCTGGCCCAGCTGAGCAAAGCTGACCATGAGTTATTTTCCTGAAACATTCCTGGAAGTTTTGCAGTGAAGTATATGTTTGATTAAATTGTAGTAATGTGTGACAATGTTAGAGGGTGGTGGTTGCTTGAGTTTTTTACTTCTCTAATGGCTTTTCCAAATACACAATCCTTGAGGAGAGAGCACCAAGTGCCAACACTACTCAAGCCCCTGAGGGATCTTTCTGATACTTTTTTATGTGAATGTGCAAACTGAGGATCCCTGAGAGGCCCATTTGAACTGCAGGTCAGATTTTCCAACCTAGGAGGAGGAGAAGGTTGTTTGGGTGGCTCAAGGACTGTTACTCAGGGGTTTTTTTCTCCCTCAAAAGCAAAGAGGACTTTTTTCCTTTCCAAAATGCCCATTATTCAGGCAGTGTAATATCAAATGTTCCTGTATGGAAGCTTTTTTCAATTTCAGATTCCACTGGATACTGTGACTTCTGAGATTCCCTCATTCCAGTGGTTGATACTATAGAAGTTGAATAATTCACCTTTGCTTGCTGGCATTGCTGTGCTCCTGTCCTTTTTTGAGTCATGCAGCTATATGTTGTTACATGAGGGAGAGAGATGAGCAGCAGAATTTCCTTGAAGGAAGAAACCATGTTTTTGATTAGATCAAACTCTGTCATCCTCATACCAAGAGGAGCTGTATAATCATACAATGGCAATGTATAAGTGAAGGAAAACGGTGTTAAGCCTGGGTTGAGATGTGTACAAGCAGCAAGCTAAAGAGTGAGTGTTGATACTTTCAGATGCTTTCTTGCAGGATTATGAATTTGTTTTTTTTAATCTACAAAAAATCCCTAAATTTAAGCATTAAAAGCAACAAATTCCAGTTATCTTTGTGTCAGTCCTCTTGAAGCAGGTGTTACTGTCCTCATATGTTCATATGGTATAATACAAATTTCTGACGTCTCCCAATTGGTTTGCTTTTTAAAACTGCAGAAAGAATACAGTTACTCATTAACAGATAAAAGAGTTTCAGAGGTCCTCAAATTTTATTCCAGGCTTTCAAATAAGCTGCTGTTCTTTTTAGTTTTTCCTAGTTTGGAATGGGATTGTGCATTAAAGAAATAGTTATGATGCAGTAGGTGTTGTCATTCTTCAGTTGCCATTAAAGAAGAGCTTCCCAGTGCCTTTGAAGTCAGTGCCTTTCGTGTATGGGATGCTAAAGCATTTGCTGTTACAGGTGTGACAAGAGTTTCTACGAAGCTCGGGATCTTCGTCAGCATATGAATAAACACTTGGGTGTGAAGCCATTTCAGTGTCAGTTCTGTGGAAAATGTTACAGCTGGAAGAAAGACTGGTATTCTCATGTAAAGTCTCATTCTGTCACAGACCCTTACAGGTAAGAGGAAATTAATTTAAAACTGAAATGTAATGATCAAAGTGAGGTTACAGAGATCCACAGTCTGTCAACAAGACACTGCCAAGTCCACTTTTAAAATACCAATGGATTGATGGTCACTGGCGTCTTGAGTACTTGAGGATGGATGGGTGACTTTAAATAGCGTGGGTTAGCTGCTAACCTGGGACACAGTGCTGGAACTAAGACAGGAAGTCATAAGAGAATAAATACAGTCAGTGAAGTTAGAAACTTACGTGATCTTACTTCTCTAGAAGGGTAAGTGGAAGCTTTGTGGCTGTGGATAACAGGAAATGTAGCTCAGTCCAACAGTATTACTCCTAATTATGGAAGTACTTACCATATAAGATAGTATTGCCATTAAACTTTGCCTACCATAATTAAAGTGGATTTTGGCTTAAAAGACATAAGCGTACAATAATGGTTTTAATAGATTTCTCACTTAACACATTTTAGGTGTAATGTATGTGGAAAAGAATTTTACGAGAAAGCTTTGTACAGAAGACATGTAAAGAAAGCCACACATGGTAAAAAGGGAAGAGCAAAACAAAATCTGGAACGAGTTTGTGAGCACTGTGGAAGAAAGTTCACACAACTCCGGGAGTATAGGAGGCACATGAACAATCATGAAGGTATGTACAACACAAATAGTCATCACATTGCTCAGCCCCTAAAAACACAATGTGCACGGGGTTATTGTTTCTTTGGGTCTGTCTGCGTCCTCTCTGGCAAGACATGGAGTGTTCTTACAGATTCTACAGTTCTGTGCAAATCCTGGTTTGGATTTGCTACCAGTGATTCCCAGAACTTGCTGTTGGGGTCTTTCTAAAACTCCAGTCATGCACAGGGACTGTGCCAATTTGTCCTCAGAACTTGAATAGAAGAGGAACATTTTTACAAGTTATTAAAAGGGGTAAATCTGGCGAAGAATTGGATTCACTAAAACATTCTCCATTTTCAAAGATGCACACAGTTAACAAACTTAACTCTTCAATAGGAGGATGATTGGTCTAAATGAAAAAAAAAAAAGGACCATTGTTGGAAATTAATCAACTTCTTAATTCATGATAAGCGATAAACTATATGATGTTTGGGGAAAATACAAAAACATTTTATATTTTTTATTAAAGAATTGTGTGCATTTTAATGTTAGATGTAAAGTGTGAAATTGATTTTTGAGTATTTGATTCTTTCAGCTGTTTTAGGAGTCTATATATTCTCCTGTCCTGTGGCAAAACCCACTTTTTTTTTTTGAAGCATGGCTCCTTCGCTCTTAAGAGTAAATCTGAGAGGTGTCTAACTATTGAAATAGAGATTTTGTTTGTTTCTAAACAGAGGAAGTGTCCTGTAGTAGGTACCTAGCCTAAATCTACAGTAACTGTCACAGAGGAAAAGCCAGTAGGGAGATGATGTCTGTTACCACCCACACGCCCCATTAGGTATTACCGACCTCAGAACTCAGATGTTAGGAGGGATCCTATAAACGTCAGGTGCTGTATTTGAATATATGCAGTGTGAAAGAGGAAGGGTAAAGCTGTAGGATTTACAGAAGCAAAGAGTGACTAGAAATACAAGTGACAAATTCTGTGAAGTAAAACATGGCTTCAGAAAGGCATTAAAATGATCAAATTCCATTAAGCATTGTGCACTTAAAATAAGGAAGAAACTGCATTAAAAGGAATTTTGAAAAGTTCATAAGTAAGGTGTTGGATTGGGCTGGGTGCCTGTGGAAAATATCCCCACTGAAAGCACTATGCGTGCATTATACTGATACCCAGAACTGCAGACAGGGTCTCTTTCCCACCCAGAGCCATCCCGGCTGCTCTGCCCTCGCCCTGCTGCTCCCTGTGCTCAGTGCCCTGTGCTTGCCTTGCCCGCAGGAGTGAAGCCGTTCGAGTGCCTGACGTGCGGCGTGGCCTGGGCGGACGCGCGCTCCCTGAAGCGCCACGTGCGCACGCACACCGGGGAGCGGCCCTACGTGTGCCCCGTGTGCAACGAGGCCTACATCGACGCGCGCACGCTGCGCAAGCACATGACCAAGTTCCACAGGGACTACATCCCCTGCAAGATCATGCTGGAGAAGGACACCCTCCAGTTCCACAACCAGGGCACGCAGGTGGAGCACGCCATCAGCATTTTGGCGCCGGACATGCAGGAACAGGAGACCGAGATCAGCTTCGGCGCCGCTGACGGCGAGACTGTGGTGGTGACAGGAGAGACGCTCGAAGCCATCGAAGCGGTTGCAGCTACTGAGGAATGCACGTCAGTCTCTACCCTCTCTGACCAAAGCATCATGCAGGTGGTGAATTATGTACTGGCACAGCAGCAAGGACAGAAAATGGCCGAAGTGACACAGGCTGTTGAAACTGTAGAAGTGGAAGTGGCCCATGTAACAACGACAGAGTCAATGTAGTGTATTAGGGCAAGAAGGGTAAGGTTCTAAAATCTGTAAGAGCCAAGTGTTTAACGGGTTATCTGAGGCCTTCAGTGATGCCTGTTTTCAATGGTTAATCCTCAGAAGTGAAAGCTGTCCTGACAGAATACTGCACCATGCATTAGAGGGAAAAAGTACCAGTATTCCAGGGTGGGCCAAGCTTTGAAAGCTAAGATTTCTGGACTGGCTATAACGGGAAAAAAAATCCCAAAAGAACAAAAACATTAAAATAATGGGTTTGTGTGTGCAGTATCATACTGTATCTTTGAAAAATTAAAAAGAAAAAAAACATATAAAAAGGTTGCACTAAAAACTAGAAATGCACAGCTATTGGTTGCTTTTTTGTTTGTTTTGATGTGCATTTCATCAAGTTTGTGAGCAAATTACCTGTATTGGATTCTGTCTGTTTACTCCCAAGACAAGGGAGGTGGTGGAATGCTTTGTGTAGGCTTGTGCTTCATGTGGCATACAGAAAACCTGAAACGTTTTTTCTCTGGGCAAATGCACCATTGGTAGTTAGTGAATCCCAGTTCTGAAGGACTCGATTAAATTTCAGGCATGTGGGTGGCTGGTCCGAGGTTCAGCAAAATGCTGTAAAATGTTTTATGGGTAATGAGCAGTGATTGCTGAAGTCCAAGGAAGTGATTCTCCAAGTTGACCAGAGGACAGCCTACCACAGGGAGACTACTTAGAGAAGGAAACTCCTTCTCTTTTGTAAGGGAGGAGTTTACACCGCAGCTTCTGTGCACAGCCACGTTTAGCTCCGTGTTTGTTTGGAAGCTATGGCCAGCACTGATGTATGAACCAAATCAGGCAGCATCAAGATGGATGCATCTGATTTTGCTTTACATTTGATGTAGAAACTATCAAAGGAGAAAGGTCTAATGGCACCCTTCTTTGGGAACTGAGGAAGTCCACCTAGTTACAGACTGCTCTTTTGTATCACACTGAAAGGAGGAGCCCTGCTAATTCCCAAGCAGGACACATGACAGTGTCAGGATGGAGAAATACGAAAATGTTAAGATGGAGTAAAAATTACATTTGTCTCAAAATTACCAGAATCTCTAGAAGACCTTATTGCTGCTGCTTTAAGAAAAATACTTCTAGGGCCAGATGTACCTGGTGTTACATCACAGAGCTGGAAAAATCAAGTAAGTGTGAATGACAGCTGTGCTTTGCCCAGGTTTCTATGTCCCTGGTTTAATGCCACAAACAGGGCACACCTTAATCTGTACAAGGTGTGGGTTCCTTTGTTGCTGTGTGGTTTTTTTAAGCAAGCAGCATGTCTGTCAAGGAAAATGAAAGTGCTTTGCATGTGAACAATCAGAGCTGTAGTCTTTAAATTCTTCTCAGTCTATAGTGGTATCACGTTTCCTAACCTGGACAGCAGCAAGATACCCGAGCAGCCAGAAACTTGTCATATTGCAGGGTAAACTTCATAAATAAAGTGACATGCATATAATTCTGCTACCTGTGGAACAGATCCACTGAAAAAAATTTCAGCACGCCCTGTGGCAAAGTAACCACCTAATATGAATTAGTATTTCTAATTTAACTGTGTGGATATCTGTCTACTAAGCTACAGAATGGACTGTTCTTTTTATATTTTGCAGTTCTGTAGATAAGCAGTTGTTGAAAATTTTTTATGTTTGAGTTCCTGTCTTGGATCCAAATTAATTTGTAGATGCCTATTTCAAAAGTCAAGGTCTTATTTCAGATAAATAATGTAGTTATTTATATATCCTATACCCCTTTACAGTTGTTTTATTTTTTAATTACCAAATGGAGTAAAACTAAAATGAATATTTAAAAATAATTACTGCTAGCTGAATTTTTGTATAGTTAAGAATCTGGAGATAGCCATCCTGCTTAAAATTAAAATACTGCCATTATAATGGACAAATATTTAAAAGAGCACTAGGTAAATTTGAAAACTTACTTCAATGTTTGTATCCTAAAAATAATTATGTATTACTAAAGCAAAGAAGCATTCAAGGAAAAATAACTGTAAATAGTGCTAGAACGTTATTTGTATATTAAGTGTGTTACCTTACAAAAAAGAATATTACCGGCACCTTAGTTTAATCTTTGGTGCATTTATTTATTTGCCCAACCTATGGAAGAAGCAAAAGTGAATCTGAATTTCCAAGCCTTCTTATTCACTGTCAGAATGCTTTTACAGACTCAATGACCTGCTGTTTAAAAACAACCACGAACCAAACTAATCACAGAAGGTTGTTTTCTAAACAAGATTCAGCCAGGAATGTCAAAGCTGAATGTTGTGGCACCCCTTTCCTAACCTGCTGTGCCTTACCTTTTCAGAATGGCTGAGGTAAGCAGGGAGTGTCATTCTTGGCTTTGCTCTTCCCATCTGTGTGGAGTTGCCTTATGTTTTTCTCTGGACCTTCAGCACTTAGGACATTCACTACCCTTCTGAAAAACCAGACTGCAAGTACGCAGTTGGTATTTGATTTTTTTAAAAATAAAGTTAATGGGAAGTGTCCATTCATTAAATATTCCTAGTGAATTCCTGTACATAATTAATTTGATTTGTACATTCTGCTGTTTTTATTTAGTGTTAGATGTATAAAGTTATGGTTATTTCCATCATCAAATAAACTGAGCTCTGTCATGAACTGCTTTTTCAAGAAACCTTTTTTTTTTCCAGGGAAAGAAGGTATTGCAGATTCCTCTTCAGTATTTCACTTTCCATATACAGACAGATTCTGGCCTGCATAGTTCTAGTGACACCCACTTTTTAATTTTTGCTTAAGGCTCAAAGAATTACGTTGTATGAGGAAAGGGAACACACAGCCCTCCTGAATGGAGTGTCAGGACGTGGCTGAACAAGAGCACAGTGCTAATGAAACACTGTGTATATTGGTACTGAACTTGCTTTGGCTGCAAGTCCTCGGGGTGGTGAGGTACCTGCTCAGCCCCCTGGTACCAAGTGGAACCATTTTGGCTTGTTTCAGATGTTATTTCTCTTGACCTGGGTGTCACAACACTGCACCCCAGAGCAAGCACCAGCCAGCACTTCCATCTTGGCCTCTGCCCTGGGATGGATATTTGGGCAGGGGTTGTGGTGTGGAAGTTGTCCTCCAGTGTCACTCTCCTGGCTGAAGGATGAGCTGTACAGCTGCCTCCAGGCCTGGGAACAGTGTCCTATGCCTTTCCCTTTGCTGTTACAGGAACTTCATGGCAGTAGTGATGTTGCAGAGTGTCCGATTATCTTCTGCGGTTCATCGTAAGGGAATGCTAGGAGCTTTTTAACTCCTCTGTGGGCCTCTGTAAGTAACCAAGCTACGTCTGTAGTTGAAGAAAAGTGGGGGTTTCAAAAGGCTGAGAGCTGAAGGAGTAAGGTAGGCATCTGCTGAACCACTGCTGCTCCACAGGGATGCAGCTACAGGTGCACAACAGCCAAGTGATGCGTGGGTAATTTTTGCCCCGCTTTGTTTCTGCTGGAGTTTCAACCATGTCCTTCCTCGCTGTTAAAGGAAGCACCAGTGGATGATGACTTTCAGGAGCCAGTCTCAGAGCTGGCTGACACCGTGGTGGAACCCCCAGCCTCTCTGGAGCAGCTCTTAACCGAGGCCTGTTCTCCTGCAGAACAGCTCCAGCTGCTGCAGGTGAGGGGCCCTGGGCACTCTTGTCACCCTCAAGTGCAGCGCTGTTGGGGACCATCCTTACAAATCTCATGTGACCTTTACAGGACTTAGCAGAAAGGAAGGTTTTCTTGTTCCCTAGGAAAAGTTCTGTGCTGCAGGCTGTGTCCCTCCTCAGGGGCCTTCCAGCATTGCTGAGTTAAGTGGTACTTTTAGATGTGGGGTAGTGCAAGCTCTCCTTGTCATGGCTTTAAATGTTGCATGTGAACAAGACAGTCCCACAGCACCTGAGTAACAGAACTAAAGCACCCCTTAGGCCCTGGACTCACAGTTACCTGTGCAGTGCCGTGGCAGCTGCTGTGTGTGGGGAGGGCTCCCACAGCCACGATTCTGTCACCAAGGCATGGCTGTGATTTTGTAATGAGCTACTGAGCAGCAGTCAACACCTTATTCACAGCTACCATGTTTACAAATTAGGGGAAGCTGGGGGAGAAAAGGAGGGATAATTGTGTTTTTATTATAACTTACATTAACTTTAGATTAATAACTTGTACTGCCAGGAAAACATCAATACGGGCTCATGACTTCAAGTTCTAGTGGAGTTCTTGCTACAGCACCACAAACACTTTTTGTGTATCCATCTCATCAGGAAATCCAACCCCAAGAAACAAATTTAAGAACTGAGCCCACACTCAGCAGAGGTTTTCCAGACCTTGTTTCATGCCACTGCATCAGGAAGGCCATGCTCCGATTACCGGCCACTCCTGCCTCCTCCTCACCCAGCCTGAGGGGCAGCTGGCATCAGTGTCCAGACCTCAAAAAGCTGCAGGGGGATGGGCAGTAAACCTTGGGCTCCCACCACTGCAGACTGCTAAATGCAGGTTTGCAAACACAAATGGAACGTGCTGTGTCCAGAGCTGAAGTGTAACAATTGATGTTCCGTGCTTTTAATTCCATGGATAGCTCTGCACCTGCCCCTGGCAATGGCTCCACATCATTAGCCACCAGCAGCTTTCCCAAGTAAGCATTATGTAAGATGCCAATACTTCAAAATGGTAGATCTTTTTGTTAATGAAACCAGAAGAAATAAGGGATGTGTTAACAGGATGAAGTAAAAAAGCAAACTGTTAATTATCCAGCATTTATAGTGTTCTAGTGAGTCGTGCCAGAGACACCAGACAACAAATCCTGGTGAGTTTAGAACATAACTTTCCCTTTTGCAGCTTAAGGGCAGAACTACTCACCATTCATCAACTTTTAGTTATATAAGGAATTCAAAAAACGAAACCTCTTTGCAGAACACCCTTTAAGGCTACCAAATACACAGACAAAAAGCCTTTCTAAAACCCTGTAGCTCCTCCAAATGGATTCACTTTACAACAGCCTATAAAGAGTTCTATGACACCAGTGAATTCCGATAGTTTAAACCCCATTTGCCTCTCCAGGGAACAGAAGCTGCCATTTTCTCAAGAAGCTGCCTTTTCCTCCCCAGTCTCTTCGGAAAGCCAGCTTCGGAAAGCCAGCCACTGCCAGCCCACAGAATTCAGCAGAGTCCTGCGAGTTCTGACTAAGGGTGCTCCACAAACCTGGCAGCCGTGGAGGTGAAGCTCACCAGGCCTGCTGGCAGCTGTAGCTGCTGCCGCGGTGCTCCCAGGACCACACTTGGTGTGCCAAGTTCAGTGAATGCCGGGATTGGGTCATCGCTGACGTGGTACGAGCTGTAACTGGCACCCCTCAGTTGCCTTGGAGCCAGGCTGGAGGCTCCTTCCTGCTGATGAAATCTTCGTTCTGAGAATCGGGACAATGCACCTCCCATGCTTAAAGGAATGCCCTTAGTAAGGGTTACACCCAGCATTGTCTGGAACAGCCACCAGCACTTCACTGCACCGTGTGGTGGGGCTGCTTTGGATTGGATTTTTGGGTGGGGACTTCTCTTGCCTTTTTGATTTTGGTTGTTTTGTGTTTGTTTGGGGTTTTTTTTGGAGGGGGTGTGTTGTTGGGCTTTTTTATTTTAATATAGTTCGATGAGTTTGGATCCCTTTCCAAGCAAGCAGGCTCAGGAGCAGCCCAGCTGCAGGGCAGCACAGAGAAGGCTGCTGGGTAACTGCTCACATCTTCACTTTATGTCACCAACGTGCTGCAGGCTGCGCAGGTGCCATTTCCTGCTCAGCAAGCATGAGCCCCATGGGATAAAACCACACACGCTGCCACCTCAGCCACTGCCAGGCACACACAGCGTGCTGTACCAGACAGCTCAAGGTCTCTGCATACCTCCTGCAAGCACTTCCACACAGCTACATCAGATCATTGATCATGAGTTTCAGGAATCTTGAACATCCTTAGAAATAAAAAGCCAAACCAACCAACCAACCAAAAAAATCACACCAAGGCCAAAAGAAAATCAGGCTTTCTGCATGCAAAAAACATGACTACTCTAACAAAAGCCTACAGCTTCAAGTTAATCCCAGCTGTTACTTGCCTTGCCGATTGTTCAGATCAGTTTGTTCTCACAAGCATCAGATGCTAAACACCAGCAGACACCTGGGAGTGACAAAATCCAGCTTGTTTGGCACCCAGTCCTCAGGAGACTGAGGCCATCCTGATGGATTCGCTCCCATGAAGCACAGAGAAGGAAACTTGCATTGTATAAGGCAAGGATCACCTTCAGCTGAGATGCAGAAGCTTCTGCAGTCTCTCACAAGGCCTAGGATTATTTATTGACCATGGAAGTAAGAAGATAAATGTAGCTTTTGCTCTCTCAGTTGCATGTAAGGTATTTCATAGTATGTCTGCTCTTCTGCCCAGCAATTTCCCAAATGATACTGAAATACAAGGAAATTCTGGGTCTGAACATGTACTTGAGGCAAAGATGTGGAAGGAAGTGAGGGTAGGTTAACTGAACCAAGGAACAGATCTCTAAGTCATTCTCTTATTTGAAGTTCTGTTTTGCTTTGTTCTTAATACAAGCAATTGATATTCCTATAGGCTATTGATAATTCTATAGGACTGATCTAAGAACCAGCTATTGAGAAGCACGAGAAAATAGCTATTCACTGTGGATTACCACTATCTTAAAGGGATTTATTTAGACAAACATAACCACATCTGATGAAAGTAAGTGAAAAGTTTGTCTTGTCCCGTTCCAGTAATGCCCAAATTGGTTTTGGAAGTCCTGGAAGTCCGTTTTGAAAGTGTGCTTTGTTTTAAAGAAACCAAATATTTCTGCTATGGAAGAAAAATAATGTATACATTTTTATGTTAAGTTTATAACAAGGCTTTTAAAAGAAAACAGTTACAGGAATTCAACTGCATCAGACTTCAAAAGAAAAAAGATTACACATACAATACAAAAATACAAAAAAAATATTTTTAGAACTTACAAACTCAAAAGTCTAAGTGGTCAGAGCTTTCCTAAAATAATAATAAAAAAATACATTTCAAGATGCACTTTCCTTTCTGCACTTGAAAGTTCAACTTCAGCATGAAGACAGTTTTAGAGGCAGGATAAAAGCAATTAATGTACTGAATGCTACAACCATTTCCCAGCTGCAATTAATTTAGGGGGTGACACTATCAGGTATTTGAGTTTTAAAAGAGCCTTATATTTGTTTGGGGTAGGGAGGGGAGGTGTTGCTGTTGACAGTGTTCTATTTAACCAGTTCTGTTAGTAAAATATTTTACAAATATGCAGTCTAAACTAGATTGAAAATCTATATAATCATTACTAGCACTGAAATCCTTCAGCACTCTCCTGCAATATGGGAGCTAAGAAATAAACTGACCAGATTCATGTCACTGCTGAAAATCACTGCAAAAGGAAGACAGGAAAAGGTCAAGTTTTATTTCTGAAGCTGACATTTGTTAGAAACATCAGGACTGCAGATACAGCATTCTTCCACCTGATAGTGTCCACTGAGGTCACAGGCATCAAGGCATTTTGTCTTAAATGGCCAGACAGGGAAAGTGCATCTTAGATTTTTCATACTTAAGCAGTGAGTTACTGATTTTTGGTGTGGCTTTTATTCCTTCTAGGCATAGTAAAGAAAAATATTTCAACCAAAAGTGAAGCTTAATGTACATTAGCTTGTATTTTTGGTGGTGGCTTTTGTGTACCACTAGGAAATGCTAACAAGCACTACTCAAGCTAATGATTTAAAAGGAGCACACTGAAAATACTGATTTACCTTTGTAGTGACTATTCTTTACAGACTGTATCTAATATACAGACAAGGCCCATTTCCTTAGGACAGAACAAGCCACTGAAGGTTACACATCCTACATGAAATTTTAAACAGAATCAGAGCTAAGTTACCAGAGCCACTCAGAGCAACGTAATTCCTAGTTTGCAGAGACTTAACAAAAGGTGACTGCAGGGAGAAAAAAAAATCCATGTTCTTATTCTTTCCTGTGTAAGATTATATTCAAATTTATTGTCCAGTAACACTTCTCGCACAAGACAACGCTCACTCTCTTTAGCAGAACTCCTAGGAGTCAGCTGTTTCTCCTGTTATGAAGAGGGAGCCAGAAGTGAGAATGCAAGAGCATTCAATTTTAACCTGATTAAAGAGACAGTAACCTTTTCCATCCACCTTATTTAATCACTGACAAAAAAAATTATCTTAAAAAGGTACCACTCCAATTTCTTTATTATCTGTAACCTTTTGAAACTAATCACATGAACTACAAAATTAGCAAATGCCTTGAAATCTGTATACAAAACATAAATTACCTCTAATTTCAAACTTATTTATTAGTGTACCACTCAAAGTCTTAAAAAAGTGGCTCCAAAGATAGTCTCACACCATCCTTAAAAAAGGAAACTGTTCCTTTAATGTTACACCCTCCCCTCCCCCCAAAACACCCAACTTGTAATCCACATCATTTAGTTATTTTCCTGGTCATGGACATTTCCAAGATGAGATTTTATATTTCGTTCCCATAGCTTCTGGTTGTCAGAAAATCCATGCTTTCCTTTATTGAATGAATTTGGTCCTGCTGAGGTTGGTGTATCCCTGTGAAAAGTAAAACAAGAGCACTTGAGCCATGAGACACTGAAAATACCAATTTCAAGCCCAGTCTGTCCCAGAAACTACCACACATTTCCTTCTGTTACATCAGGAGCCCTCACTATTGGCAGCTGTAAGGTGGCCACAGAACTGATCCTTACACACCTGAACATATCTGCATGTCAAAACAGAGCGATGAGATGGGGCAGGAGAGGAGGTGGCAGTGGCAGTAGCTGCTGCCAGCTACGAAGATTAAGAAACTGCGGATCCAAATTTGCTACTGGAGAAAAAGGAAAACCACCAAACTAGACAACTTCCAGAGTGACTGACTTTAAAAGCAGTCTATCATGATAAACATCTCTAAAATACAGATTCTCAAAATTCATCTCTAATTTAAATGAAGCCTCCTCTGAAAAGGTCCCTACTTATTTTAGGACTGGTCCCCTACCGTCTCAAATCTGTGGCAAGCAGAAGAATTACATGATCTATTATAAAGTCAAGAAGCAATTCTTTGCCCTTCTGAGAGATGATTCTTTTCTTCCCCTTGCACGAGTTTAAAAACATGACCAGATTACCTACGTCCAGGCAATTTACAGAAGGGAGAACCAGAAATATACAAAGTAGAGACAAGCAGGAATTCCTGCCTATTACATTTACAAGAAAAAAATGAGCTTCTATTGAATTCAGACTCTTCTTCAAAAAAGGTACATAAGATTCAAAGTTCAAATGCAAATGCACTACTTTTAACATGCAGATGACACATTTGGAATCTTGTATCTGGAGAAATGCTGGTAGGAATGCTATTCTACCTCCTTGTATTCCCAAAGCACCCTCAAGCTCTGCCCTGCGCTGGGGAGGAGTTTCACAGCTCACCCTTCCCCACAGCGTGGCTCAAGGCTGCCCTACCTTCCGATGTTCTTCATGCGCATCTTGGCCTCGGGGGGCATTTCCTCGGGCTCGCTCTGCGGGGACAAAGGAGGTCAGAGCACTTCAAACGGGACAAGGCAAACGCTGCACTGCAGCCCCACAGGGCGGCAAAGTCACCCTGGACACAAAGGAGGTCCTGCACCCTCACACAACAAAATACAAACTCCTTTGTTCAACTCTATGTGAGAAGGACCAGTAATATGACAACAAAACATTTAGCAAACCAGAAGCACAACTTTCCTTTGCCTCCCTCTAATCCAGCCTAGAGAAAGCAATTAATTCAAATTATGCTGAGCATCTTATTTTCAGGGAGAAGTTATCAACATTTTAATGACTCCTTGAACCAACAGAGTTATTGTATGTTCGTAAACAGAGTCAAAAGAGATGCTTCTAGGTTGAAAATTCATTTATGTTAAGAACCATAAATAACCCACTCTCTCTGCTAACCACACCAATGGTATTTTGTGTTGATCACTGGCTTATTACTCACATCTTCATCTTCATTGAAAGCTGCTGCTACAGAAAGGGTTTTTGGAGCCAGGGTTGGAACAGGCTCTTTAGGCTTCTGCAAAACACAAAATTCACAAGTAACGTAAGTCTACAAACTCAAAAAAGCTACCCTTGGCTTTTTAAATATTTTAAAATTAAGTCAAACATCTTCACTGAAATGGGCAACCAGGTTGAAAAGTTTTTGTCTGAATCAAGCACATAAAGGATTCTCTAATGAAAGAAGGAAAATGACTGCTCATTTATGTGTGATCACTCTGAGCAGGAAGCTGAACCTTCTCATATTACAACTCCCCACATGCAGGTCCTTAACATGGACCTGCACACTGCAGGAGTACTCAGGCACTGGTGCATGACATGAACAATTAAAACAGAACCTGAATAATCCATTGTATTTAAACACAAGTGTCACTATTTCCATCACTCTTTTGGGATATTCTTATCAATGAATGAGAAAAAAAATAATATATTTATTTTCTTCCATTTTAACAACATGACAGCTTCCTGGCTTAAAACAATTCAATGCTTTTAAACTACAATCACTATCTATCACACGGTCTGATTAATATGAAGTTCCTTTAAAGAATATTTATTTCCAATTTTTATTCCTCTATTTTATTCCTCTAAGTGTAGGAAGCTGTAAAACTCACAACTGTTACATGTGATACAACAGTGGTACCAAAAGTTACTTCAACAGCACTGAGAAAAAATTGAGTTACCAGTAACAGATGGCTACTGTGGTGCTAAATCAGTCCTGGACAGTGCTTTCTCCACTTTGCCTTTATTGGCAATTCTTTCATACACACTTTAATACACACTCCTAGAAGTTGGTACTGCAGCAGAGCCCTTATGCAACTGCCTACAGCTGTTCTTTATGATACTGCACAACACAGAAACACCACACCACTATTAAAACATCTGTGCCCAAGGAATGGGGAGTGTACTAGGGGAGCAAAAATGACCTAAAAGAAACAGAATAAATTTCAGCACTGTCCCATCTGGTGCACTGTCAGTCACCCACTGAAATTCAGTGAACCAGAAATCCTGAGCCAAGTTTATTGCCGTTTTGGGCATGAGAAACTGAAATATGCTAGAAGCTCAAAGGAAGCCTTCTCTATTTTCCAGTGTCTGAGCTGACCTGACTGCATTTATACCCTAGAATGCTGCCAGCCCACATCTTCCTTCCATCTCAAAGTAACAGAGCACCCTTTTAATCCTTTGCAGGTCTCCAAAATGCATTGCAGGTGCAAGGCTTGCACCCTTAGAGTTTGAATTTGGTGCAGACAATTACTCATAAGGTACCCATCACCGTGACAGGTGGGAAATGTAAATGAACTATTAAACAGAGAGGCAGCCCTGGTTTGTCCTTGGCCAAGCCAGTGGAGGGCTGCTCTGGAAGTACAGAGTCACCAGATTCCCATCTGAACAAGCACAAGGATACTTTGGACAATCAAGGAGATCAAAATTCTTAGGAACATATGTAACAAAGCCCCATCTCTTGCATTTAACACAAATAAGTCATACTGACCTTGCAAAGAACAGGCAAAGTCCTACAAATATGCTACAGTTCCCCATACTAAAGTAAGATCTTTAGAGGGGAAGACAACCTATTCAGCCATCTAGATGCTGTTTCCTAGCTTTAAGCACACTGTGCAATGAAGCTCCCAGCATGCATTTCAAAGCAGCCTGAACAGCTTACCAAGTCTGCTCATCTCCCTCAGGAAATTATTGCAGACTTATCAAATCTCATTACAAAATTATTCTGTATGTTCAAAGATCTACAGTTCATTTCAATCAAGTCTTATGATTCCTGAGACTGCTGACCTGTTATTAATCACCTTGAAGTACTTACACATGCATGGCTAGCTGGCCCTGCAACGCCTGCCTAAAGTTACCCTCATGGGAATTCAAGGTTTCTTCTGCAGGGAAGCCTCCCCAAAATACTTCCCTTTTCCCTCAGTTCCCCTAAAATTAAAAGCCCCCAGTAAACTTACATTTGCTCCCAGTTTGATGGATATTGCAGATGCCTTCTTTGTTGTCTGACTGCCTATGGAAAATCCAAACTTGGACATTTTGGCAGGAGCAGGCTTTGTGGTGAAGTCTTCAGCTTCTTCATTAGCCGCCCGTTTCTCTGCGCTGCGACTCGAACTTTCTCCTCCATTACTGGAAGAAACAGTCTTAGTTTTCACAGGTTTTTCTGCCTCTTCTTCAGGTCCTGGTGAAGTCGAAACAACTTACCAAGATGAGCTACTTTTACTGAGTAGATTGATGGGAGCAGCAACCTCAAAAAGCATTATACTTTGGGTGCAATAGGTAAGATGTTTTTTAGTGACATCAGTTTCCACCAATGTATATTTAGTGGACAGCAAAATACAAAGAGGAGAAGAAACTGCAAGCACTCCACTACTTGTAAAGAACTTCTTGTATGAGCCAGGAAAACAATCTTGAAGCACCATCTCTTTATTTAGTATAGAAGTCAAAGTTCATGTAGTAAATTATATGTAGATGACTAAATCTTTTTAAGTTTTTTAGTTGCAACAGATAAGCGTTCATAATTGGAATCCCAATTCCAAATCTAGAGTAGGTAATCTAAGTTAAAATTAATTCTAATAAATGTCTACAAAAGCACGTCCATGCCAGTCTCTAGGCTTGTCTGGCCCAACTCTAAAATCATGGGAGTGACTACTGTGAGGCCGGCTGTCTCAATCATGTTTCAAGTCACTGCTTGTCCACATCTCATCTGAAATAAATCTGCCAAGCTCTGCTTGAGGAAGGAATCAGCACTAAAAAAACATATATATATATATATATATAGATTTCATCTTTTCTGGTTTTGTATAGTCATGGAAAACATAGCAGCTGAACAGAGATCCACAGAGAAAAAACATTCAAGTAACACTTGCACTCCTATAAAATCAGCTTCTTCAGCTACACCAAGAGACAAAGGTGTCCTTGGAAAACACACACTGACCAGAGTAAATGCTTCAGCAAAAAGACACTTCCCTGCTGCTGAAATAAGCAAAGCACTGCAGTAGCAGAAGGGGGAAAAAACCAACACACATTAAGGAATGGACAGGGAAGTGCTCACAAGAGCAGTTTAAAACAGCTGGAGCTAGCACAAGTTGCTCATCACATCAAAAGGAGAACAGCACCTTCCATGCCCAGCAAATTCCCACCATCAGGGGATAGAGCTCTTTGCAGTGCTAATGCAAAAAGCTACTACATAAGATGAAGCAATAGGAGAGAAGAAAGTCTGAACTGGGGGTCAACAAGATTGTAGCTCTGAGAAAAAAAAAAAAAAAGAAGCAAACAACATCAGGAAAGAGAAAAACTAGGGGGTCAATCTATATATATTTGTCTGCTCTTTCCCAAATCATAAGCAGCAGAATATACCACTTCTACTCCACTCTGCCAGGTATCAAGACAATAAGTGATTGAAACCAAACTGGATTTATCATTCACCTTCAGAAATATGTCAGATCACAAAAAAAAAAGTAACTTTAATCAGATTCACTGATTAAAAAATGGTACTAGAAATTTGATTCAGAAAATATGATATAAAAATGAAAAACAAAGGAGGAAAGAGAAACAATCAAAATTCACACAAGTGACCTTGGGTCCTGATAGCTGTCTTAGCACAGTTTAGCAAACAGCAGTCTGCAGAGATTGTGAGAGCATCCCTACAGCTAGTCCCTGAAATCACATTAAACAGAATGTTCCAAGTCCAGCCTCAGTACAGCAGAGACTGTGATTCAAGGGTAGGTAGAAGATTCACTGGCCTTCAACGTGCTGCAACCACAGGGCTAAATCTTCTTTCTCACAACATACAGAATCCACAGCAGCCCAAAATTCAGGGCACAGGGAACCAGTCCAGGCTCTTAGACTAGTGCTAGCTTGAAGGTTATTACACTACTTCTTACAGCTTCCTTCTTTTGAGTGCAAATTCTCAAACAGTGCTAAGCCCAAGTGAAGCCTAATACAATCTACCCACATTTCTCACCAAAGCCTAGAGAGCATCTCTCTCAGAATCAGTTGCTATCAACACTGCATCCTGAGTGTTACTTCTACTGGGCTTGACAAAGGATGAACTCCAGACTAATGAAAGAAACGCTCTTGTTTGCTGAGAGAGCTGTGAAGGGCACAGGACAATTGAGGAAGGTGGGAAGGGAGCTGTTGTGCTGTTTGATTTCTGCAGGAAACAGAAATGCAGACATATTAACCCTTTAACAGGTCTCTACCATCTCCCATGCCATATATATATTCCAAGACATCAAGGCTGCTTTATTATTTCCTGGAGGTCACACTTCATCTACAGAAAGCACCAGCACCATTTCCAAACTAGACTGGCTGGTGCCCTTTTCATAGATTGCATAAAAAGTTGTCCCACTCCACAGCTAAGTTTTATTCATGTATCCACACACCACACGAGTGGACGACTTGCACTGTTCCAGGTGGCTGAAGTGACAAGAGTGACAGTGCCAGCTGCACAGCCGTTCAGGATCTTTTGTCCCTGTGCGACCACTGGGGCATGTGGGAACAAACCACTCCCAACTAAGTCCATTTTAAGATAAACCTCACTATCTTGGCAAAAGCTGAAGACTACAAATTGATTTCAAAAATCCTCAGGGAACAACTATTTTTCCTTAAGGCCAAGGTACCTCAGTTCATTCAGATCATGTTCCAGCACACAAGGCAGTATGAATTACTGATGCTGCCCACTTACTGTATTACTAATACAAAAAAACCCACGCAATACCACCACCAAAATGCCACTAAAGCCCAACAGAGAACCAAGAGTCAAGGAACGACCTAAAATCAATACTGTTCAAATATCAGCTATTTTCAGAAGTAACATTCACTGCTGAGGCTATCCTGATTGGTTTAAAAGACGGATTCAATTTTTCAACGGATCTAAGAAGTTCCCAATCCCTAAAAAAAAAAAAAAATCTAAAAAATAAAAACCCACATGAAGCAAGAAAAGCTTTGCAAAGATACTGTCCTCTCAACTTTAAGTTAAGGGAAGAAAGAAGAAAAGAAACATACAATTGAAATTTTAGAGGCAAATAGTGCAGAAATGACAGGAATGTCCAGTCACAATATAAATACTGTAAGACCAAACAGAAAACATACAGATTGTTGTCAAGCAAAAATCTCTCAAATGCTTAAAACAGCAATTAAAGAATATTCACTGTACCCATTTATAAAAAAGGTACCATAACAGTTGAAAGTTAATCTTTAAGACTCTGTCCTCATCCTTGCAGACAGTAACAGTCGTATTTCTCTCAGAACACAGCGTAAGTAGTCCGTGTATTTTTACCAGAGAGAAATAGCGCATTTGCACGGACAAGGAGAAGCTGGTGTGTTTTTACAAAAGCGCGTGTAAAGCTGAGCGCAGCAGGCCCGACTCGGCCTCTCCTCCAGCGCAGCCCCCTCAGGCCCGGGCCACCCACTCTCCCCGCAGGGCCGGGCACCGCACGGCCCGGCCCGGCCCGGCCCGGCCCGGCCAACTCACGGGCGGGTGAGGCCCACCTGGACCCCCGCATCCCCGACAGACCAGCCCGGACCCCGCTCCCACCCCACAGCTCCGCGGCGAGAGGCGCTACATGTTCACCTCCTGCGGGCTGCGGCCGCTTCGCCTTCTCCCCCTCGACTCTGCCGTCCGCNGACAACGGAGGCGCGCCGAGCGGCGCCGATGTGACGGTCGTCCGGAGCGGCTGCGCACGTGGGCACGGCTTCCATTCCCTCCCCCGGGAAAGCGGGGGAATCAGTCGCCCCCTGCACTCCCGGCATCGCACCCTGAACCCCTGCGTCGCGGGGGTGCGAAGGAACCACGTGCGCTGCCGCGCTCTCCTCACTGCGCGTGGTTTCAGCATTACCTTCCGTGATTCACAAGTATCATTACCTCACTGCCTCCTCCGTGTGTATAAATATCTACAGTGTGTGGAGGTGGTGCACCAAGAAGGATATCGGTGGTACCAGGCAATGGGACATGCAGCAACGGCCACAAACTGATGCACAGAAGTTCCACCTGAACATGAGGAAGAAATTCTTTACTGTGCAGTGGCCAAGCACTGGAACAGCTTGCTCAGAGGCGGTGTGTGGAGTCTCCCTCAGCGGAGATATGCAAGAACCATCCCAGATCCTGGAGATGCAGCCCTGTGCCGTGTGCTCTGGGACAACCCTGATTGATTTGGGAGGCTGGACCAGATGACCCACTGTGGCCTCTTCCAGCCTACCCAGTCTGCGATTCCCTAACACGAGTTCAAGTGAGCAGTGACACCATCTTCCCCCACCCCAGCATGCAAGCCAGTTTGCAATCAGAAGAGGCTGTTCCTATGGAGGAAGAGCAAATGACAGAAGGGACATGGCACTCAGCCCATGGCAGGGGGTTGGAACTAGATGAGACCCCTTCCAGCCCAAACCATTCCGCAGTTCTGTGACACTCAGCAGCACATAGCTCCATTGTTATCTCTTCCCTTGAGGAAAGAGTCTGCCTGAGTGAGGCACACACACTCACACTGTCAGTCCTTGCACTTCAGGGCTGCCCAGCGAGCTGAAGGCAGCTCTCAAGTATCACCTGGAACAGCACCCTAGGGTGACACTTTGCGTACGTCCCAACCACACACAGCTGAAGGGAACCAGGTCCTTCCCTGCACCAGAGGTTATCCATGCTTGGAGGGCCCTGTGCACCTCACAACAGGCAGTGAAGGGCAGTACCAAGGCAGTGAATCTTCTGCCTTCGAACCCCCACCTTGCAACAGCATGGAGGAAGAGGTCACCAGGGAGTGGGGCACCACTCATCATCTGCCATCACTCACTTTAAGCATCACCCACAAAGAAAGCCCTCCTCGTCCCACAGACAGCAGACCGGTATTTAGCTGCCCGTGGCAGCTCTGCAGCCTGAACACAGGTCTTCAGAGAGACACCAGTATATTTTGAGCTGTGAGAAATATTAAACGGCTCTCTGCTCCTCTAAGTATTTACTAATAGGACTGTTTGCCATCTCAGAAGTTCCAGCACTTTGGGAAATCTACATTACATGGCCTGGAAACACGGGCACTCTGGGATTAAAGACTTACACAAAAGTAGGTAAGATGTTTTTTTTTGCGCAGTCAAGAAATTTGTCTTATTCCTTCCAAACAGGGACTTGATTTGTGCCAGATAGAACATCCAGAAATAAATGGTGCAGTTGCCCGAACTCACACAATGTTTTAACCATTTTAGTTCAGCTATCAAAGGTCAATTCATCTGCACACAAGAGGATTCAGGAAGTAATGGGAGAGGTCTCTTCTACTTCATCTTAGCTATCTTTTAGAATGAAACTTTAGACAGCCTTCAAAGCAGTGAGCTCTGAAGATCTTTGCATTCAGTAACAATCACCCCTGTCCAAGCACAGTTCAGTTGAACAGACTGATAGTCTTCATGTAGAGTTATTTTTTTTACAACAGATTTTCTCATTTCTCTTACATAATTTCAATAATGTGTTAATAAATTTAAACAGCTGGACTACTAAAGTAATTAAAAAAACATAACTCTTAACAATGGTCATTTCAAACATAAGCAACAAAACATGTTCTGAGATTAAGAGCTGAACAGATTTCCAGATGTACCGAGAAGCCTGACCATTAAAGGACACAGTTTGTGTGTAAAAAATTCATGCTCCTCCCCATCACTCTACTTTTGCTTTAGTCTATACTTCTTGGGGTGGTTTTTGGCAAATCGCTTTTCTACTTCTTCCTGTCCTTTTCCAAGTTTAAGTGTGTGGATCATGTCTAATGTTTTTTTCAGTTCATTTACAGGTTTGTTTACAAAGCCACAGTATTTCCTTTTTGGAACAAATTCCAGAGCCTTCTTCCAGTCAGCAGTATCTTTCAAGGTTAATAAAATATGCATCATTTGATCCAGTGTGAGATTTTTGGCACCAGTATTCCAAAGCAAATACTTCTCTAGTGGAAGGGCTGCAGTCTCCAGTCCTAATCGCTTTGCCCGTGCTAAAGAGATTCCTCTTTTGATGCTCCTGTCAACCACTGACCCAACAATATAGATCTTGTCGTGATCAAACGTTTTCATTACTTTGGGAGAATCAGCTGTCAGATAGATGAGCTTATCCTTTGGAAAGATTTCTGTGTAGCACTGGTCTGTCACTGTGATAAGCAGTTTGCTCCATGCCTCCTTGTACTGCTTGACAAATTCCCTGTGATAGAGGCTATCATCTTTGAAGTTACAGAAGTGGATGTGGAATGGATCCACAGATCTCCGATTGCAGCTTTCACTCATTACTATCTGTTTCACTGTATTTGTCACTTCTCGCAGAGACATTTCTTTTTCGTAAGACATGTCAAATACTAGAGGCTGACCAAAGATCATGGACTGAGCAGCCCTCCAATTGTATGCTTTGTCCATAGTGCTGGACCACAAACATATGAATGGACTCTTTTTGGTCTCCTCTGTATTTGAAGTTTCATCTCGTGCTTCCAGCCTCCTTTCCCTTTTCTCAGCCATCTTTCTTTTGTCATTTTTCTTGTGAAGTTCTTTGAGATGCAAATATTTTATATACTTCTTTTTGGCTGACTTAGAGGGACACTCCATAAAAGTTTTTAGCTGTTCTTCACTAATATGTTCTGGGACTGCTTTGCCAGCTAGCCTCCACATCTCCAAAG
Source organism: Cisticola juncidis (assembly GCA_013400215.1). Lineage (NCBI taxonomy): Eukaryota > Metazoa > Chordata > Aves > Passeriformes > Cisticolidae > Cisticola > Cisticola juncidis. The sequence continues at coordinate 64,769 of VXBR01001476.1, forward strand.
TCTCACGAGCAGCAGCCAAACTGGAAAGCTCCTTAGGCTCCGAGACCGTCTCACTGACCTCTTCTTGCAATCCGGATTTCATTACCTTCTTCCACTCATCTAAATCCAGTTTTTCTGCGGGTTCACATGACTTGTCCTGCTTCAGATAAAGTGATAAGCTCAGAGTTCTACTGAGCGGAAACAAATCCTTTTTCATCCCATGCTGTGCAGCAAATGGAAGGGCAGAATTTCTTACAATTTTTCTCAGAAGCATATTAGCACACTGCATACTTAGACATGTGCTGGGTTGCAACACTTACCTGCAAAACATGAATAAAAGGGGAAAAAAACTTGTCAGAAATCACAAAGAAAACACATGCAGATTTTTATTCTTAGGAACACTGACAGACAATAGCTTACTTCTTGGAGGATGCTAGAAATTCCTCCTTCTACTATGAATTCTACTAAGAATTTTTACTGTTTTCTAAATAAAAACAGCTTAAACCAGCTCTACTTACTCGAATTCAAAATGTAGTCAAACAACCTTCAAAAACTGTCCAAGATCTCTTTATCTGTATCCTATGACGAGCCTTCACAACCAAAGTCAGTGAAATGCTGCACAGAAACCAGAAGTATTTTTATATAATAGATCTATCCTGTGAAAACAGAAAGAATAGATGGAAGAATAACAACTAGTACAAGAAAAGACCATCTTTTTACTTTTTGCTTAATTGTCTGTGAAGTTGGCATAGGCACATAAAGCTGAAGACATAAAGCCCCCCAGTCCCATTAATTTTATCCACACTGGTATTTAAATATGAAAAGTCTGCAGAAAGAAAAACGCCCAAGCACATTTAATAGTTTCCTTGGCCTATGCATACTACTGAACTAAGCATCAGTGACGTTTCAGTGCTTGAGGAAACATGATTTGGACAAAAGTAGAACTAATTCCTGTTTTTTAAATCAAAATTCATAACCTTCCTAATAAACTGAAAATAATGTGATATACAGTAAAAGAAGTTAAAAATAATATTGGGTTTGTAAATATGTACCTGCTTAGAGGCAGAGAAGGAGCAGTGTATTATTTAGAAATGTTATATAACCTGGTATATGTTTTACTGTACAGTAATTGGTCAAATTGGTGGCTGACCTCTCATTTTCTACCATTATTAAGATAAAAGAAACGAGAACAAGCAACCTAACAATGTGAAAATCTGTAAATGTTACAAGAGAAGTATGCCTAATTTTACAGTGAAGCATTAAACCTACTGGCAAAAGTAATAATCAAAGAACCAAAGAAGACCAGAGAAATCAAAGGATCAGTTCCTCAATTAACTTACATTACTCAGCCTCCAATTAAGTCAATACTGAACACCAGATTTACACCATCAGAATACTTGATGACAGCTATTGATAGAGTCAAACTACCTCCCAGTGTGTCATTCAGGCTCACATCATTACTGCAAGAATTAATATAAGGCTCTTTGAAGAACCTAGATTTCTAGTGCTGAAAGTATTTTTTTTTTCTTTTTGAGCATGACTTCACTGCAACTCATGTCAGTAACAGAAAGGCTCTTCACTGAGTTTTCAGACTGAACAACTTGCTTTACCTTTCCAGCACAGCTGCCCACTGAGAATCACAGAATCACAGACTGAGTAAGGCTGGAGAGGGCCACCACCAAGGGAATGCATCCTCTGGTCCAACCCCTCTGCTTAAGCATCCCCAAGCACGTGGCACAGGACTGTGTCTAGACAGGTCTGGAATATCTCCAGTGAGGGAGTCTCCACAACCTCTCTGGGCAGCCTGTTCCTCTGCAGAGGAACGTTCTCCCTCATGTTCAGGCGGAACTCTGTGCATCAGTTCCTGCCCGCTGCCTCTTCTCCCATGGCGTAGCACCACGGCGCAGAGCCTGGATCCATACTCCCGGCACTCCCTTTAGACACTCACTGATGAGGTGGGCTGCAGGGGAGGAGCACTGCCCGTGCACGCTGCTTAACAACTTCTAAACCAGCCCC
>VXBR01001476.1:74774-224020 GCA_013400215.1 Cisticola juncidis
TGAGTGCTGTGTGTGCTGCCGGGGCCGGGTGAGCAGCTCCGGCTGTGGTGGTGAGTGCTGTGTGTGCTGCCGGCCGGATAAACAGCTCCGGCCGTAGCGCTGAGTGCTGTGTGCTGCTGCCGGGGCCCGCCGGGTGAGCAGTGTGTGCTGCCGGCCCTTCGGAGGGGGAGCACGGCAGGGCTGCAGCCGGCAGCGTCTGCGGGGGGCCGTGGAGCTGCAGTCTCCGCGGTGTCTGCCCGAACGAGCGAAGCCGGCACCGAGGGAGGGAGGGCTGGTGGCGGCGTTGCTGTGCCCCTGGGAGAAGGCTGAGGAGAGAGCGTGAGGAGGTGGAACTGCTGGCTCAGGCCCTCGGGATTTGGGGGTTTGTCCGAAGGAAGCTGTTCCCCTCCTCGCGGGGGAGCGGGGGCTGCTCGGGGCCCGCAGTGCTCGCTCCGCGGGCGGGCAGCGCTGTGCCGGGCTCAGGCGCTGGCAGCCCGGGCGCTGCCGCTCCTGGGTGGTGCCTGCTCCCCCGCGATGTCAGGCCGCCTCCGTTTGTCGGCGTCGGAACTGGCAGTACTCTGGCTTTCCTTTATCGGTCTGTTCCTCACACTGGGCGACTGTGGCTCTAAGTTAAAGCAACCCGCTGAGATAAGTAAAAGTTCCCGAAGTTTTTTTCTTCAGAGACTCCAAACCACCTGTAATATTTGGAGGTCTTGTGCCAGAGTCATATAGACTTATGTATAAAGAGAATACTTACAAATGCTGGAAGCTCTGAGGCTGTGTTCTTCCAGTGATGAAGTTTAGAGATTTAACAGGAATCCTTGTCTTTTATTTTTTCTTGGAGCCCTTGCAATGGTACTGATGTGCTCTTTTACCCCTTTTCACTCTACAGGCCAAGTGTGAACTGCTTATTAGTTGTGTGCTTGCAGCAAGGAGTTAATCAGTGAATGTCTTCTAGGACAATTTCAATAACAATCCAGAGCCTTCCCCAGGTGTGTGTTTGTCTTGTATTGTGGCTGTCAATTACTTTTTACCAAGGCCTGTAGTGACAGGACAAGATGAAATGGTCATAAATTGGAAGAGGAGAGGTGTAGATTGGACATAAGGAAGAATTTTTTTTTTTTACAGTGAGGATGATGAGGCTGGAACAGATTGCTCAGAGAGAGATGCTGTGGGTGTCCCATCGCTGGGAATGTTCGAAGTCACATTGAAGGTGTTGAGCAACCTGATCAGTTGAAAGCTGTCCCTGCCCATGGCAGGAGGGCTGGACTATAAAATCTTTTAAAATCCTCACCCAAGCCATGTTGTGAATGTGTTTTCTTTGTTCTAGTTTCTCAAAAATTATTTTCGTGTTCTTTCTTAGTGCCTACTATGTTTCCACTTTTCTCTTAATCAATACACCAGAAATTGTTAAGTTTATATCTTTTTTTTTTTTTTCAGTAGAGAAAACCATGTCAGGAAGAACATCATCTTCAAGTCATGTCAGTGTAAGTGAAATGAAATTTTCAACATTTTATTTTGAGGCTGTGGGTATCCTACGGTGTTCTGATGTGTTTGCACAACCAAATTTATTCTTCACATATTTAACTTTTGCTTTGTTGGAACATGCTTTCCTGGGAAAGTAATAGCAGTCAATACTAATGTCTACTGTTGTACATCTATTAATAGGCTTAGCATTTGATTACTCATAAAATAGGGTTGTTTTCCAAGTTATTTGAAGGGCTAGGCTAATACCCAAAATTTTAGAGTAATTTGAACTAAGTAGGACAGCTGCAAAACTGTGTAAAACTTGGTTATCTGCAGAGATGTACTCAGAGGCTTTGCTGGTGTAAATTTTTTTCCTAAAATATCCCTGTTAGAAATAATGGGAGTACTGGTGGGAACAAATGGTAGATATAGGAACTGGTGTGAGTGGGTAAGGTCTGGGTGACTTAGTGGTTTGGAAATAAGCTGTTTCCAGCACTGTGTTCATGTACTTTCTCTGGCCCTTGCTTCTACAGGTAGAACCTTCAGGAAAGTACTGCTGATTTAGATGAGTCTGCTGAGTGCGTATGCACCATGTTGCGTAGAGTTAGTCACTTTGTATTTGGGAAAAGCTGAGGCAACTGCATACCTTGTGTCTAGCATAGATTCAGACCTCTCTTTGCCTGTTGACTTTGTGCTTGTTCTGTAAGTTGTGGGCACTGTAAACCAACATCATCTTAATGAGTGCAAGCATTGGGAAGATGCTGTGTGGTGACCTGGAAATGTTGCTGGTTAATGTATCTTGTGCTTTAGATTCCTTTCTGTTAATTGTCTCTTCTTTTTAATGAGTATGACTTTATCTGTCCTTAATGTTGTCATTACAGAGGTTATCAGAACCTCTTTAATTCTGAATGTATGTTAAAATTCTAGACAACTATGTGTTCTTTGGAATCTCATAATAGAAGCTGCTAGTCAGGCAGCAGGTGGAGGTCTGAAGTAAGAAATCTGTTCCTATTTATTACAGTGCATATCAGAAACATGCATTCTGACTGATAAATGTGTTTATAGGCCACTTCTAAAACAAAACAACCAGCCAAAAAAATTTGAAACAATCTACTTGTAGAAGTTCCTGAATAAAAAAATGGTTTTTTTCAATCCTTTCATGTTGATTAAAAAGGAAGGAAGGTACTTGTATGAGAAGTTGTTGCCTGTGTGTGACATTTGTATTCTTTACAGTCTGAGGAATCTGTTACTAAAGGTGTGTTTGAATGAACGTTTAAAGAATGCAGTTAAAGTGCTAATAATTGTTAGTGTCACTGTTCTGGAATCCCTGTGTGTAATTTCATGTTACAATGCAAGGCATCTGGTGGCTTGCAAATCAAGTTCATAGGACACTTTACAGTGTCCATCATATGGAGTAGCTTCAGCTTTTTCCTGCCTGAACTAGACTCAGTTGTCTGAGAGGTGTAAATGTTGCATTCCCTCTCTGATTGTATCTGGTTGTATTTGCAGTGTCAGGTTTTGCTTCTCATGATGCCTGCAGCAATAGCAATGCTTGCACTCTTATTCTTTCAGGTGATATTATTTTAACTGGTTTAATAAACTGCTAGGAAACATTATCCTGTTCCCTTGTCTTGATGAACAAGTACAAATTTAGTTTGATTGTTTTGGGTTTAATTTTCAGTGAACAAACCTTTCCTACATGTCTTTTTTTCTGAACTGGTGAATTTCTATGGATTACTGACTCCTTTCTGTTTCGATAATTACTTTCAAAATTCTGGTTCCATTTCTGTGGGAATTGGCAATGACAGTAGCTGATGCTACTTTGAGTATATTAAAGTCTGTTTGATGCTAAATTATCATACCAAAATACTTGTACTATTGTAAGATGATGTTGTTCTTCATCTTGATTTTTTTCTTTTGAGAAAGCAAACCTGGTCATGACATTCAGCTATCTACTTTTCTCTTTATCATTCTCTAAGCTGAGACAGTTAAACTAGAGTGCAAACAAATCAGAATGAACTAGGAAAACTGTGCCAGTGGATTGGTTGCCACCTTTTTGTCAAGTTTGCAGATGTAAGTTAAGAAAATAGAGCTTTTTCAGATGGTTCATGTGTTAAAACGAACTCATCATGTGGTATGACACATGATTTGGGATCCAGCATTAATGAGGAATGCATTTCAAGTAAAGTCACAGTCAACATTATTTTGCCCAGTTAAGACAACTTTGTACATGGCTGTATGTCAGCTCATAGCACCAGTGGATAATTTAGTTTTACCATGTGTAACATCATCTATTTTCAGTTTCGTATACCAAAGAAGAAAACAAACACCAAGTCAGAGGATGTCCAAGTTCAGTCCCCTTTGGCAAGGCTCGCAGGCTCCCACCATTGTGACTACCCTTTAAAAGAGGTAAAGAGAAGCTCTTCAGAGTGTAAAGTGTGTAGGACAATGTTTCATGAGGTTTTGGTTTAGGTTTTTAAGTTTTTTCAACACCAAGTGCTGCCTTGTGACTAATAACTATTGCAGATTGTCTTGAGAGGGCTAAGTGTGTAAGTCTGAAATCTGTTTGCAAGCATACATGCACAGAAATAGGAGTCTTAGTGCCATGTTTCCAGCCTGAATCACTGAGAAGCACTTTGTCTTCAGGTGTAGTTTGAAACTATCTTGAAAATCATTAATTTAAAGGTAAATATGATATTTAATTTTTTTAGTTGATTGTCTTCTGACTGCTGAACTTTTAGGTTATATTCAGATCACTTATCAAACTTTGTTATATGGAAATAACCTTTACACTGAGTTTTTAATTATCAAGAGCTTAAGCTTTTAACAGAATATATGAAGCACTGTATGACTCCTGACAGAGTTCTAGGTGCTCATACAAAAATTAAGTATTCAGACCAAAAGACAGTAAGACAGTATGGCATTTATCATAACTGAGTGTCTGGATCATCTCAGTCACATATAGAAGCAAATATTTGCCTCTACAAATCCATATCAAATGTAGTAAGCATTTCAAATGTCAAGCGTTGGAAACATATTTTGTTACTCTTGTTTCCTTCAGCTCAGCATCCAGAGTTTGCTGCTGGCTTTAGTGCTTTCAGAATCATGGGCCTGGCCAAACAGACCTCCTCCCCCTCAGAAGAGCTGAAAGGTGTAGTGAGGGAAGGCAGGAATTTTTTTGACTTACAGTAGCAGTGGTAATGTGATCCAGGTCTCTTGGCAGGCCATGTCATTTGAGAATGCTGCAGTAGAGACTCACTGTGGGGTTGTGTTCTGTACTGATAATGCTCTCAGTGAGCAGAGAGCATCCAGTTGCAGTCAGGTTTTGAAATGGGAGGTGATGTCTCCTGTGGCTACAAGCAGCAACCTCTTGGGCAGATTCAGACAGCACTTGCATGGAGTTCTTTCTGTATTTCTCTCTGCCTCTATAAAAATAATGATTTGAATGAGTGAATCGAAAAATACTTTATTTCCTTGTTATTTCCTTGGTATTGTCTGGTTTTCCAGTTCTTATTTTTCCTACTATGTCTATATATTTCAAAGTTTTCCATGCATTGGGTGATTTCAAATGCTTTAAACACTAATTTTTACCTTCTACTTTAAAAAAACTTGGTGGTGAGTTGTCAGAGTTTTCATCATGTTGTTTGAGAAGCTTTCTGCAGTTTTCAGTTTGGATGTCTAGGTCTCTCCTGTGCTTAACACCAGTGGTATGAGGTGAATGAGATGATGCTTGAAGGAAGGAAGAGGGGAGAGACCCGTCAAGTCAAATTCTTGCTGCCAGCTTTAATAAGGGGCTTATTTTGCGTTAGAGTTAGTCCCTATGATAGCAAAAAGTTTGATTTGGGATGTACCTTTCAGACTTCACTAAAGTTAGTAGAATATGAATGGGCATGAACTTTTCAGATGCCATTTCAAACCACACTTGGTCAAAAATGAAGATCTATTTGTCTGCTTTCAGTCTGAGTGGCATAATTTTCAAGCTCCTCTTGGGTTTATTATATTTTGAATTTTAAGAAATGAGGAAGATTAGGAGGAGGGTTGGAGGGCTGGAGGTTTCTGGAATTGCAGCAATAACTATGTTGTGGTGGGGCTTAATTTATTTAATTGGAAAATGTAAATATTTTCTGGTAAGGTAAGAGAATGTGGAAGAAAAATGAAGTCTTGCTGTTCTGGGGTTTGCCCCCTAAGTACTAAACATTCAAATTGCTTTTCCTTCTCAGAATTTTATATTTTTTATATCCATATTGTAACCTGTAAAATTTGCCTAAATGCAAATTGAGTTAGCCTCTACTTTCTCCCATTTCCTGCATTTGTCATTATGTGGAACAGCCATAATATTGAAGTCTGTGTTTGGTATAGTCCCCTTGAAATTGGGAAATAATAGAATTGTCCTGTATATTTCTTCAGAAGAAAAAGGTTTTTTTTCAATATCTGGTGATATGTGGATTCTTTAAATTAAACAAATTAATCCTTTGCAAAATTGCTGTACATGTTCTTCATACCTTTGATATATTTGGTCAGCTGCATTGTTAAAGTGTCTCATTTTTCTAGAGCATTATCTATTTTGACTTATTCAGGTTGTTGAAATCTGCCAATTTTATTTGTTTTGTTTCAGTGGAGATTAAGTGCCAACAACAGAAAGCCTTCCACAAAAGGAAAAAGACAAAAGGATTGCAACAGGCACAGTTCTAATGATGAAGAATCAATTGGGTAAGAAGTCATCTCAAAATTGCATCGTCTCTGTTTGCATATTCAGAGTTTCAGAGTCTTTCTTGAAGATGAGTGTCTCTGGTCTCTAGCTCATTATTTGTGTCCTGCAGAGGTGGTTTAAGCTGTTGGGTGGCTCACCTTCAGAGAATCATGCTTCAGTGGTCTAATGGCAGCTGTAACCTTTCCTGTGTGTAATCACAACACAAGACTGTGACACTATAGAATGAGAGTGCTTACCAGAGGAATTACTGCTTGTTAACCTGCTTGGAGTCCTGGAAGGTGTTCATTGCTCTCTAAGTGTAAATTGTCTTTCTCACACCTTTAGATGTGTAAGAAGCTTCCCAGAATTCTTTTTCTCATCCCTTTTTGTTCTGTAGTACATACTCATTAGCCTAAGCTTTATCAGTTCTTTAAAACTATTAAAAATCCCTTAAACAATATGGTGATTAGTAATGGAAGGAAGTAAACAAAAAGAGAGCTTTTTCACCTCTTTTCTTTTTATTGTGTTACTGTTACTCAAGGTACTTGAGTAATTAAGACTGCTGATGTGCCACTTCTTTATTCTCTGTTGCCAAGAGCGAATATCTTGGTTTCTTTGAGATTATGGCAAATTACTGATATACTATTATAAGATAAAATAATCATCTGCAGAGCTGTCAGCTACATAACTGTTTTATCCAAGAAAATTTTGAAGCTGTAATTTCTGTAGTTGACAAATGGAAATGAAAATGTACAACTAGATTTATTAGCAGCTAGGAAACATAATGACATTGTGACAAAATGAGTGTGTTTGTCCTAACGAAACAGTTGTTGCTTCCAAATCACTTAATTATAAATAAATGAGTAAACATTCTCTGCCCTGTTTTCTGACTGCAACTAAACTTGCCCATAAGTGGTTTGTTATCAGGAGAGGCTGTTAAAAACAAAGTGCACAGGTAATGAAAATGCAGGTGATTTTGACACTGCTGAGTTCTGTAGGTTTGGGGTTTATGAATAGACATTGTTTAACCTATTCAGAATGCATATTCAGAATGCTTCAAAGTGATGCAGGGAAGAGCTGAAGTTGTAAAAGATGCTGACTTTATTTTTTGTACTTCCTCAGAGGCATAGCTGCCAGTTTACATATACTTAGCTCAAAAAGCTTCTGTCAGTAATTTTTAACTGAGGGAACAGCTCACAGGGTCAACCTAAAAAAATTTAATTGCAGTTTCCTGAATTTTATTTATGTTGTGACGTGGTTGATATCTGATATCAAGATATCAATCTCTAAAGGTCTTCCAGTAAACTTTGAACTTATCTTTAAACATTTAGATGTTTGCCTTTTTGAAGCTACCTTTAAGTCTGTTGTGTAATAATTTTCTGTTGCATATGTTTATTTCAATATGTAAGAGACTTCCAAATAGCATTTATAGGTGTTCCATAATTTTTACACAAATTGTTACCAGCACAATAGTGAGAAATTATTTAGACTACAAACAGACAGCAAATATTCAGGTATTAAACCTGTACATTTTTCAGTTCTTTGAAAAAAGGATATGTGTCTAGAGACTAGGTGGAGCCTCTTTGTAAAATAAATTCACTCTCCTGTCTGCAATGAAGCTTGTACAAATTGTTTCATTTGGGTACTCAGTGTTTCTCAGTAAGTCAAAATCAACATGGTGACCTCATTGCATAATAACTGGGAAGAGCACACGGGTTCTACAGAGGTGGTGTTTGTTGAGCAAGAGTCTGAGAACTGACAGAACTCACAAGAGGAAAGAGTGAAGTTATGTGCTGCTAGTCTTTGTGCTGCAATAGTCTTTATTCCCAGTGAGGAATTTTTCATTTGCATCGCAAAGCAGGAAGTAATTCTTAATGGCAAACTGCTATTAGCAGCTGATAGTTTAAAAGCAATCACTTTATTGATAGGAACTGATCCCAGATGTTTAGGGAGATGTGTTTCATCTAAAGTGTTGCTTCAGGACTATTACTATTAATTTTAGTCATAAAGGACAAAGTAGATATATTGGCACAAACCTACACCTTCACATGGGGTTTTTTAAACTTATGTATTACAAAATTTTGCTGTAGTTGATTGCTTCTGTCAGTTGTGCTGTGGTGTGAGATCATGGGGGTTTGTAGCAGCAACTGCAGCTGCTCTCTTGTACAGCTGTGTTCCTGGGCTTGTGAAAGGGGAGTGTCAGGGGGTTTGTCTCTGACCCCAGAGAGGCCTCCTGGGGTAGGTTAATTCCCTAGGTAGGGGGGAGGGTGGAAGGAGTACTCAAATCAGATGTGTGCAATTCTTTCAGGTCAGTATTTTAAATGTTCAGTAAAATATATGTAGCTGAATTAAGTACTGACTCTGTAGCAGTCAGGTTTTCGTGGCCATCATTTCCATATGGTCCCCGTTGCCCTGACAAGTGCATTTGGTCAGTGATAACCTCCTAGTGCAGCAAGGCTAGGAAGTTCAGAGGAATGTGGATGTTTGCTGTTTGTTGGTCACTGACTTCTCATCAGTTGGTGAAAGGTCAGGACCTTGAGGCTGAAGGAGGACAGTCAGAAGCTTTCCTCACATTGGGGTGTCATCAGTGATCAGTGAAGATATCAGTCAGAGTTCCCCATTAATGACAGTGTATCACATTATTCCTTCTGGCTCTGAAAGGTCTGGGAGCTCCTAGGCTGTGCATGTGCTGCAGAAGCTCAGATAGCTGAATACACATCAAATCTATCAGTGGCTTTGTTTTGTTAACACAGGACAGACCCTCAGCTTGTATGAGAGCTGAGGGAACAACCCTCAAACAGTACCTGACATTCCACTGCCTAAATATTTATTTCCCAGAACCTGTGTTTACTAATAAAAGAATCTAGCCATGAAAATAGTGATGCAGACAATTAATAATAATTTAGTCCCAAATGAGTCAGTAGTCTCCTTGTCTCATTTTGATCACTTTCTAATACAAATTAATAGCTTTTCATCCTGTGGTTTATAAGGTAGGATAATTCCTTTCTTGCCTGTGAAAAGCAACATGAGGCTTGTCAGCATTTTTCATAATACATTTTTTGTTTATTACATCATTACATGCATGTTTTCATTACCTTTGCTTTTGTATTTTTTTCAGTTTGGGGGAGGTAAATGAGAGACTATGGTAGGTACTTGTTTTAGGAACAAATAATTGGCTTTGATTTTCCTTCATCAAGATGCCTCCAGTGTTACTATTATGCAAATTGCTTGCTGGGTCTGCTGCTGGGACTTGCTTTTAATGTATACTTTGCTTTTTTCTGTTTGACACTTTATCTTTTGAAATGTCTTTTGCTTGAGTTGCTCACTTTATTCTGTGGACAACTCAACAGATAATTGAGGGATCTGTGTCCCAACCATTGTTTACAGATGTACAGACTGGCTCAAGTTTAGATGTTTCCCTGAATCTATTATATTCCCAGTCTTTATGACATGATTTTCAAGGAACGCTGCCAGAGGCCATACCCTTTTTAGAAAGGGAAGCTCTTGAAAGCTCTTGAGCTCTTCTGCTCTGAAGGTTAGGTCATAACCAGTTCAAAAATTTCCACCAAAACCTAGTGCCAGATAGGAGGTGATGCCTTGGCCTGGCACTGACAAGTGTATACCATTGACCTCCTTGTTTGTTGAAAGTTCCTCTCCTTTGCATAGATTTCCAGTGCAATGCTTGCATGGTGTGTGTGTGTGCTTGAAATTATAAGATCATTTTTGCTAAAGTACTTGCCCCAAATCTATAAACCCAATTTAAATCAAGGGAATGGGGAACATTAAAAAATCAGGTCCAAGTAAGAATCAGTACACCAAATTATAGAGGAGCCTGGAGCCTGTTAAGGTCTAGCCTGATGTAAGTGTGAGCAAGGGATGTCAGGTCTGAATTTTCAAGGTGGCCAGCAAACTATAGGTAGTGAAATTCTGTTTCGGATTCCTTTACCTTCTGCTGTGACTTTTTCCGTCATGTTGTTTAAACACTCAGTGTTGGAATATTTTCTTTACAAATCTTTATCATATATGGTCACAGTGGCTTTATTTTAATTGTGTGCTTCCACTGGACCAATTACCTTGCTCTTTGAGCCTAAATTTAGCAAAATTTCATTGTGATGTCATATGTTTGAGAAATAAAAAGACAGAAATGTAGTTTCTGTGAGGTGGAACAATGAAAACTGAAAGAGGTGAGATCTGGGAAATTGATAGCCTTGGTTTGTTTTTAGTCAGGAGGGCTGAAGTGTTGTATAGAGAATAGCACATTTATATTGTCTCATGATCCCCTGCAGTAATGATTTTAAAACATATTTTTTAAGAAGCAGTTTTATGGTTCATGTCTACATACTGCTGGGGCTTACTATTACGACTGTTCTCAATTTGGAGGAAAGAACACCATTTAGTTACTTTAAGATTTGATTTTTAATTTTGAGTCCTACTGGAGGAGGGGAAATAGCTGTCTTAGCCTTTCATTGCATCATCTCTTCTGGCATCCCAAGAGCTAAAGTGACTTCAGTTCTTTAGTCTTCAGTAACTGGCCCTCCAAAGTAGTTTGAGTGTTTCTTGTCTTTAGAGAGGAATTTTAAAGCACAAGAGTGAATGTCTAGTTTCAAAAGATAACTTGTACAAGTTTTATTGATAACTTTTATCTTGCAGTTTTCCTTACCTGCTTCAGTGGCTGTAAATTTTCTTAACAGCTAATAAGTTCTTGTGTAGCTGAATTTTTAATTGATCACATTTCTAAAATATATATTTTTTCTATATCCTTAGGTACTACTTATTTATTTCTAATATACATTACAGTGGACAAACAACAAATTATATAGAAGTCTGATTGATGTAAGCTCTTCTGAGGTATTAAACTGGTTTATGTGTGAGGTCTATGTTTGAGAAGTCCAGAAGAAAGCCAGAACTTCTGATTTAGTGGGGATTTCTATGGGAAAATAACTCTTCTTCCTGTGCTGAATTGAGAACACTTGCCCAAATTGGGATGTGCTCACTAAGCTGCTACAGCTGAGCTCCACCATTGAAAACATTAATGTGTTACTTAACTGACCCTCAGGACCTGTGTTCACTTCCCAAGCTTTTCAGTAAATAAAACATATTTCGAAATAAATCTTCAAACTCTGGAGATCCTCAGAGTGTTGAACAAGCCTCTCTTACATCTACAGTATCTGAGGCACATTCTTGGAACACTTTTTTGCATTAGCATTCATAGACTATACACAGAACAGATGAAAGCCTTTTCCAGACAGCATGAAACATTCTGGAGCACTACTGTGCTTTAGGCTGGTGTTCAGATGAGACTGTTTGCACATGTGACTTTTTATTGCCTTCACAGAGCCAATGTCTCACTTGATAAACCCTGGATTGTTTTTCCAGGAGCTAATTAGAATCAATCTCTTACATAACACTTTGTCCTCTGTCTATGTACTTGGCATAAGAGTGCCTTAAGTGAATTTCAGGTTTCTTTTTTATTGGTGCCTTTTTTTTTCCTTTTGAGATAGAGCCTTAGCTCTTCTCCACCAGTTTTTCTTTGGGAAACTTCTGACAGAAGTTCAGAGAGTGAAGGAAACTGCCTTCACCTGAGCTTAAGTTACTTAGGTTTGAAAAGGAGCCATTTAGATTTATTATGCATTGTCTAGATAGTGGTCTCCAAAGTGTGGTGTGTATGAGATAATTCACAGGGATACAGAAAGGAAATGGGTTTGTACAATTACTAAGTGTTTATATCTTTATTGCATCCCTTTTTAAATTTCTATTTCTGTGTTTTATAATCACAGAATTGAGGTGGCAAAAGACCTTTAAAATCAGCCTCTTTAGTACCTCTTTGAAGATTTTAATTAAATAAATTCTGTAGAAGGTACATGCTCAAAATACTGTTGGTAGGGATGTGTGATTAAAACATTTTGGAGACTGCTGGTCTGGGAAATGTATAGCAGAGCTCTAGGAGAAAGCATCTCATGGCATACCCATTGTGGCATTCAGGGGTGCAGAGCTCTCATCATGTTGACAGCATTATGGGCAGGTTGTCCAAGCTGTGGGTAGGAACATTTGTCTTGGCAGGTTCAGTGAGGGGTTCTGTGTCTTGTGAATATGCTAAGTAACTAGGGAGAGGACATCTCAATGGCAAGATTGAAAGAGCAAAATAAAAGGCTTATGTGGAACATTTGCCCCAAGTTCGTTGTGCTTCGCTAGCATGATGGTTCCAGATCTTATTTTAGGTCTGAGCATCTCAAAAGTTTCCATGCCCTACCCATATTTGCCACTAGGTCCCATGTAACCAGGCTGCTGAGCTGAATGCAGCATATCTGTGGGACAATTACAGCTGCTTGAAGAGTTGTAAACCCACTGAGGAATGTTACTGTAGCAAGTGTGTAACAGCTAAGTGAATAGTAAGGTTTCTTTCCTAGCTATTAGAAAGAGACACGCTTTACAGTGAGAACAATTTGGTTTTTGTTGCGCAAGACATGAGTAGGAAAAAACCAAATTCTCTCTCTTCAGTAATTTTTAAAACCCAACAAATTAGCCTGAACCTTAGTGTCTTCATAGGACCAGCTGTTGGAAAACAAGTCCAGCTCTCCGAGGTTTAAAAATTAGGTAAATCATGACAAATTATCTATGATCTATAACGATTATCAGCTTATAAATTCAATAAGCTGAAGTCCTGCCATTAGGTCACATCCACCTTATGCAGCACTACAGGCTGGGGAAAGAAGGGCTGGAAAAGGCCTTAGTGTTGCTGGTCAACAGCAGGGGAAGATGAGCCAGGGTGCATCCAGGTGGCTAAGAAGGCCAGTGGCACCTGGGCTGTGTCAGCAATAGTGTGGCCAGCAGGACCAGGGCAGTGATTGTCCCCCTGTACTCACCACTGGTGAGGCCACAACTTGAGCGCTGTATCCAGTTCTGGGCCCCTCATTAAAAGAAGGACATTGAGGTGTTGGAGGAATCCAGAGAAGGACAGTGGAACTGATAAAGGATCTGGAACATAATTCCTATGAGGAGCAGCTGAGGAAACTGGGCTTGTTCAGTTTGGAGAAAAGGAGGCTGAAGGGAGACCTCATCATTCTAAAACTACATGAAAAGAGGTTGTGACAAGGGAGTGTTGGTCTCCCCTTCAGGAAAACCAGTGACAGGACAAAGGGACATGTACTTAAGTTGTGCTGGGGAGGTTAGGTTGGATATCAGGAAAAATTTATTCACTTGAAAGAGTGGTTGAGCACTGGAATAGCTGCCCAGGGAGGTGGTGGAGTCACAGTTCCTGAAAGTGTTCAAAAGCAAGTAGACATGACACTTCCACAGTATGGTTTAGTGGGCATGGTTCAGTTGAAGACTTGATCTTGGAGATCTTTTCCAGCCCTTATGATTCTGTAAGAAAACCGTCCAAATTAGTGGGTATAATGCAGAGTTAATTCTTTATGTGAAGACTTCAGTATTCATCTAGCAGAAGTACTGAAGTACAGATACTTCTTTGAGGAACTTCAGTAGGGCATTTTTACTGACACTGTAATTCATAATTTTAGAGTAATTTGTTTAGTGAAGTTGAGTAGAAATAGTTGGAGCTTCAGAACTGGGAGATTTGTAATAACTTCTTTTTTCCCCAGCAAGATCATAATTAATCTGCTATATAGGAACAAATAATATTCATGATTTTAAAATAAGACTGCACAAAATGCCTATTTCCATATCCAGCAAATGGTCAAGTGTGCACTTTCAGAATAGCTTGTAAGGCCATAGTGACTCCACTTCCAATGTTTTGTGATAAGAAGATGCACCAAAATTTCCATTTCAGTGTTCCTGCACTGAAAGTTTCCCTCTTCAGAAAGGCATATGGTTATGGTAGTCATTCATGCCAGAAGAGGAAACCTTGAAAGGCCATCCTGATCAATGGATGAGTTTGCGATTGCTCTTCTCCAAAGAGAACTGCTTTGTAAATTGCCAGGGCAGTGACCTTAATTCTGTAAGGTATGATGCAGAGACAGTGAACTCATAGAATGTCTTTATTGAATTCATGTGACTTCAAGAGTGCTCTGCACCCTACTATTAATGTATTGTTATATGTATGGCAGGCAACCCAAAGTTATCTTGACGAATATCCTGAGGACGAAAATAGGAAGAAAATATACACAGGCGCAACCTAAAACTGGTGTTAATTTTTCTGATGCTGGCAAGTTGCAGTCACATCAAGCACCTTCATCATCTGCTGCCAGCGTAAAGATATGGCAAATTTTAAACCCTACTCTCCAAAGTCTTTTTCTGTCTAAAAGGTATGTTGTTCTTGCCTCATGTCACTAAACAAAATAATTTTCCTTGCAGTTATTTCTTCGTGAGAGAGTGTTCTTTATTGTACCGCAGCTTCCTTGTTCATGAACTGTATTTTATCTCACTTCACTGAATTCACTGGTACCTGGTTCCTTTTGATAATCATTGAGAGAGATGGTACCAGGCATGCTGTAGTGTTTTTTTCTGATCAAATGGCTTCTAGATATTCCTGTACTGTCAAGACCAATGAATTATAATTTAGCCATTGAATTCTCAAAATGTTTGGCTTTTTTTTATTCTTATGAAAAGAACATATTTGAATTTAACTGCAGCCCTTTTCTCAGAGAAGATATCAAGGTGTATTTTCACTGTTACTGCTTAGACTGCTTACAAAAATAGGAAAATTGGTATAAATGATCAGAAGAAAAGCATGTCAAGTCCAGTATCCTCTTTGCACCCCTGCAAACTGTGGTCAGTTGTAGATATTCAGGGAGAAGTATGGCTAGAGTGAATGCTTTATTCTTGGGTTTTCTGTCTGAGCTTCTGATGACAGACAGTTTAGGGGCTTCCTTTATTGGAGGTTATATCCAGTCTGCTTGTTTTTCAGTATTAGAGTTTTCCTCTTTAAGCTGTATCTCTTAATTTTTATGCCCTGTGGGTCTCTGCAGTCGTGTCTGGAAGGTAGCCTCCTGATGAAAAGCAAATTTACATCTTGGTGCCCAAGGAGATCTGAGTGCTCTCCAGACACCACACAGTCTGTGCTGCAGTGTGTTCTGTGGATAAACACAGACAACAGGAGAATTGTGCAATACCCAAAAGGCAGTGTTGTTCAAAACACATTCAAAAAGGCCACGGCCTTACAAGCTAATCCAAAATAAATTGCGATGGCAGTGGTAGAATTTAAATCCCAGGAAGGAAATGGATATGGGCCATACAGCAAGCTGGCTGCCATGATATTTTATGAAGTGAGTTGTTCTTACACATCACGTGTGTGTTCAGGTGGGAGTTGCATCTTTGTATTTCTGCTTGGCTTATTTTCGATGCTTGTCTGTTTTAACACCTGGGGGTATTTTTCTGGGTCTTGCTATACTGCAGAGTGCCATGTCGTAGTTGAGGACTGGAATAAATCCTTATGCCACCTTTTGTGTACATGCTACTTTTCTACCTGTTCACTAAGTGCTTTAGAAATTTTGCTCTGTTTTACTGGAGGCTTCTTGTTCACAGGAAAATCAAGATTGTTTGTTCCAGAGTTCTGAGAAATGTGTACAGATACTGCACGAAAGCTGTTTAGAGATAAATATTTACCAGTTTTTAAACAAAACTGCGTGATGCGTTAGAGGCAATGCAGTGTGCATAGTATCTAGCTAAGGTAAAATTACATGGCTAGCTTTTCTTACTCTGGTTTTATTTTGTGTTTATCTGCTTTCCTTGTATTTTAAGTTTCTTAATGAGGGTTTGTTGTGGGGTTTTTTTGCCTCTGAGGGACTAAAAATATTGATGTTTAATTATCAAGCCTCTAGGATACATGAATTTAACAAGAAGTTTGTTTCTCTAGATTTCAGTGCAGTACTTATGACTTGCTGTTATATGTATGGCAGGCAACCCAAAGTTATCTTGACGAACGTCCTGAGTACGAAAATTGGAAGAAAGTACATAGACAGCCACGTAATAATTGATGCAAATTTACCTGCTGCTGACAAATTGCAATCGGGCCAACTACCCTCATCAGCTATTGCCAGCATACAGACATGTCAAATATTAAGTTCTCCTCATGAGAGTTCTTTTCTTTCTGAAAGGTATGTTACTACCGATTTTGCCAGTCTTCCTGAAATGACATAACTTCACAATGGAAAAGAATTTCCCTGAAACAACTTTTGTTCTATTCTTTTCTTGAATCAGGAGATCAGTTTCCTGAGTGCAAATTAACATGCTTCTCCAATGAGGCATTTTAACATTACATTTGTTGTGGTTTGCTGGACCTGATGCTAAAAGGCTACTTTTCTTTCTTAGAAGGAATTTCTGTTTGCAGTGCTTCACTGTTTTGATTTGGGAAGATGCACAAGTAATTCAAACCTATCTAAGTTGGCTTTGTGTCCAGAACCAAAATCTTGCTTTCCTGTTGATGTTAAGGTGTTCTAGCATGTATTCAAATAACTTCTTTCGCAAAATATCTGCAAAAACCTCTCTGTGATAATTAATTTCTTTCCACATTAACCCACTGATAGTCTCAGTATTCCTCACAGAGTGGCTTTGGTTAAGGGCTGTGTGTGTGTCCTCTTAGCACTTTAACATCTACTTTTCATCTTTTCTTCCTATATTTAGGTGGACTGAGCATTGCAGTAATGTTTGACATGTAAAACTAACAGAAATCAGATATTAGATAACATTTGTTTTGATCTAAGCTGGCAGTTACATTCAAAGCAAGCTGTCTCCTTTTATCTATTATAGCTACATCTTTGCTCAACAGCAAATTTTCCACAAGAAAAAATAGCAGGGAATCTTGAGGAAGACAGTAGAAAGATGAAGAAGAGAAGAATGATGTGGGGGATTTTTTTGAAGGCAGGAGTAATTAACAGTTTCGAGGTTAAAATTGTGAAAAGTCAGTATATTCCTCATTCTGGTACATCAGCATCTTAGAGAACTGAAATTAATAGCAATTCTTTTTTTTCCCCCTACTGAGTTGCCCATTGCTGCTTAAATTAACCTGACAAAGCTGCAATTTAAATGAGATTTAGAGAGAACAGTTTATTAGGCTGTCTCATTTTGAAGTATCGTATTTGTTGCTAATAATTTTCTGTAATGTAAGGTTGGCTGAAGTGTGAGATCTTTGGATTGTTGTGAGTTTAGGTTTTTTGTGGTTTTTTTTGGTTTCATTTTATTGCAAAATAAGACTATTTTTTTTAATATCTGATTTTTTGACTTTGTAAAGTTTTGGATGATGGGAAGTAGTGGATTTATAGAGAAGAAAACATGAACTCTTGCGTTTAATGCCCTAAATCTGGAGGTACATCTTGTGTATTTTTCCCAGCTCATATCTGGAGCATAATATATTAAGCACAATAATGGTTTGAGCTATTAGGTTTAGTAGTTGTGAACTCAACTTGCTCTAGATTTGGAGTGGTTTGTTGTTTGAATGATTGATATTCTGTACCTGTTGCATGCTTTTCTAATGTACTGTGTAAAAGGCTTGCTGTCAGGAACCAACATTAGGATGATTTTTGACCTTTCCCCAGTGACTACCACTTTAGTGCAATTTATAAAAGATACCATGTGGGCAATGGAGAATTTAGGAGTTATTTCAACAAAATCATGGCTTGATCCTGGTCACGTGTCTTTAGTCAGTGCATTACATACACTTAGCACTGATTCTTTTGGGGTGTCTCCTTTGGAGGAGAATAATAAAATCTCTTCCCATGTATTATGCATATATATGCACATGATCATACAGAGAGTCTTTTTTACAATCAGTAGCTGGAGTGCATGCTTTGCATTGCTGAAAGTTGTGCTAGTTTTGTACTATGGAAATTTCAGATCAAGTCAAAAAAAATGTGTGTCAACAGAACAGGATGGTAATAAGTTAACTTCTCTCTAGAACTTGGAGAACAGCTAGAACTTACAGCACTTGCCCTCTTTCCATCCTTGCTCTTTGTATTGCAGAATTGGTGGATTTTTGTTGCCTTACTGCAACCCACTGTGTAATGCATTTATTTAAGTGAGCACTGACCTGTCAGCATAACTAATGAATTGGAGGCAGGTTTTAAATATAAAGAAACTTGGGGTTTTAAAGTGTTTACAGTATTAGTTTCTCATGGTTGTTAAGAACATTTTACAATATACATTGCCATAGCTTCATAGGTGATGCTGTTAAGAAATGCATTTTAAAAAGAATTGTCAGCAAAGCTGGAATTGAAAATAAAATGTGTGGAATTTATGTATAAAGCAAATATGTTTAGGAAAATCTATTAGCTGCAACAGCTCTGTTCAGGTGCTTTCTGTTGTTAAAATCCTCGAATTGTTATGTTGGTGTAAAACAAATGCTGAAAAACACTTGATGGTTTTGTATGGTCTTTTAAGACAGTCAAATCTATACAGCTGTTATCCATACAAATATTTTAGTTGAGAGAGAAGTGTGGGTTCCAAAGTAAAGTTTTCTATAGTGACCTGCCTAGTTTTTGGAAGACTGTCTAGTTCCACATACAGAATGAACAGCACTTGCTGGAAACTACTTCTGTGTGTGGTCCAGTTAATGATTCTTTGTGAATGGAAAGATAATCAGTAATTTTTGTCACAGTGCTCATCACTGTGGAATTGGAGCACTCTGGAAATCTTTGTTTGTACATAATTCCCAAAGAGCACTGATACTCCAGTTTACAGATAGGTCACTAAAGGGTAGTCATCTGTTCAAAAAGTGTTCAGCAGTTTTGGTTGTCTGGTTAGAGGTGTCAAGGATGTTTTTTGCCATGGTGGGTGATAATCTTTAGGAGTTGAAGCTCAGTGATACCAGGCATTGTGATGATCACTTGGCTCTGTGAAAATTTGAGACCACAGCATTCTGAGTTGAACACATTTTAAAATGATGAACACAAAATCCATTTGGATTAATTCCTGTAAACCTTTTCTGTTTCTTTCTTTCTATGTCCCATCATTCTCCACCACTTTTAAAGTTACTATTTCAGGTCCTTTTGAGCAGGAATTTCTATTTCAAATAATATCACATTTCAGGATCTTAGTCAATGGATTCTATCAGCAGTTCTGAATCTAAGTTAAAAGTATACTGCATTCCCACCACATTCATTACAAAGGCAAGGATAGGCAACTGACTGTTCTTTCTTTTTTTCTTACCTGTTCTTGTTGCAGTCATTCCTTACAGCAAAATAACATTTCAGTGTGTGATCTCAAGCATGTCAGATTCTCATACTGTGCTTTTTAGAAGTGTCTGATTCATTAATAATATTAGAGTATCTGACTATTTCCACAACTGAACTGAATTAATTTGTGTTTCATTTGGCAAGGTCCACATGTTTATGGGAGAGGCAGAAGCTTGAAGTCTGACCAACTCTTGTTTCTGCTGGGATTTTTATTCAGTATTATTTCAAAATTAAAGCTAAGTCAGTTAAAATTATTTACAGGACTGAACGTTGTCTCAGAAAGACAGATGATGAACTGTGTAAGTTGACCAAGGCTTCTAAGGAACTTGAAAAAACTAATGCTGTCACTTTGAGAAGACGAGAGCTGCAGAAGAAAGGTTTGTAGTAAGCAGTCATCTGGCTGTTAAGTATGAATTTTGAAGAATATTGGGATATTTTCCTTTTTTATTCTAGTATTGTGAGAAGAGCACAGAAATAAATTGAGGTGCTGCACACAGTGTATGTATTTCTTCAGAAAGCATTTTTTTTTTTTACAGATACAGTAAAAATATACCAAATGCTTGGTTTTAAATGGCAATAAAGCTATGGTGAATAAAATCTGAGGAAGAAAAATGAGACTGAGTGCAGCCTCTCTGCACTGTTATAATCTTGATTTTCTAAAAAGTCTTATAATAAAGAATGTAATCCATTAAGAATACTCAAATGTTTGTGAACCCTGCTAAAATATTCATGCTAGACAATATTTGCTTTCACTGCTGAAGAATTATGACCTCTATGCACACTCTCCAGGGATAATGTGCTGTCTTTTTATGCTGGTTACTAATATTTGCAGATTAGAAGAGGAAATTGAGAATATTGCATTTAGCAGAAGATAATGAAAGACTGTGAAGTATGAAGTGCTAGTTCTTGTTTGGAAGGAAGCTGTGAATTTGGTTATACCTTCAACTAATTATGCAAAAATAATAATTTTAGAGAATGTTTTGGCAGCCGTATACAATTAAAAAAGGAAAACTTATTGTGGAAGATACCTGCTTCCATGCATTTTATTTAAAATATAAACAATATGAAGAAATGTAAAGGTTTTAAGAATAATATTTTAAATTACTTCTTTTTTTAAACAGAAAACAAGCACTGTGGAGAACTGGAGAAGAGGAGCAGACACGTGAACAGCACTACTCTTAGTCAGAAAGAATCAGGCTCTTTTGATTCTGAGAAAAGGAAAAGAAGATATAGTGGCCATATTTCTGATGATTGTAACACATACATTCCACAAAAGTCACTTGTACTCTCTGTAAGTTGCACTTCATTGTAGCACACATTAACACACACTTTAGCAGCAGCAGTAGCAACATCCCAAATGAAAGGATTAGGGCAATAAATAGGATTTATAATACAGGTATATTAGCAGGTATTACCTGTTGAGGGAAAGTAGCTCTGTGATGCATCACAAGGAGTGAATAAATGTTCTTCTGTCCACATCATCACAATGTGCTTATTGTAGCAATAAAATTGTGAAGGATGAATGACAGTGTTTCTTTCACAAAGGAGCATAGATTCAAACAGTTTTGAAAATAAAACATCTAGCTACTTAAGTGAAGCTTCTTTCACAGATGATCTAGAATTAGGGACTAATTAGGGGCACTAACAGCAAAACTGCAAAGTATACCTGAGGTTATTGAAATCCTGCAGATGTCATCTTTTTCTTCCTCCTTAGTTTATTGAACTTTTCTTCTTATCCATCATTAGGTTTTGAAAAAAAAAACAAACAAATAAAAGACTGAGGGAATCAGTCAGGTACAAAGTGTGATTTATATTCAAGCATTTGAATATAAACAAAAAAGGCATCTCTAGCCTTCTGATTTAAGCCCTACAGAGACAGGCAGTTACCAAACCTGTTAAACCCAGTTGACCAAGCCACTTTTCTTTACTTTTGCAAAGTAAAGAACAGCATTGATTATTGGCCTCTCCATATCTGACACTGACTGGGCTCTTAAAATTCAGAAATAGTTTTCCTTGTTCAGTTTGAATAGGAGTCATTGTAGCCTTTAAAAAAGGTTGTCCCTCATGTCTTTGTGTAATAAGGCTTTGGAATATGAGGAGGGAGAAATTATCCTGAACTGAATATTAAATTTCACTATGTTAAGCTATAATTACTGTTTCTAGCACACAGCTAATATCAGCGAGCACTGATCTGAGCTGTCTAGAAATGTCAAGTAATAAACTTACACCCTGTCTCTGATTTCTGTTTCTAGGAAAAGCAAAGTTTGAGTTCAGCTCAGTCTCCTGGCTGCAGAATACCCTGTGAGGATAGACAAGATCACAGATCTGATCCTATTCTGGTGCCAGACTGTCCAGCAGAGAGAGACTCTGAAGACAGTTCCACCCATAATCACTCACCTGCTCACAGCCACACAGAGGACTGTGCCTCAGAGTCTCCTCCCAGAAATCTGTCAAGGAAACAGCTTTCTGCCACCAAAGAGGATGTGATTTCAGCACAAGTCAGTATGATCAGGAGATTAAAGATGGACAAATCAGAGTACCTGAGCAGTCTGCGGAAGAGAATCTGCAGGGGTAATCAGCAACTTGTTTCCATTGACCCAAGTATGTACTGTGTCTGTGCTGGTGACAATTCCTGGTGTGCTCTTAGGTACTGGGAGAACTTGAGAATAACTGCCTAGTTATGAGACATAAGGAGGAAGAGATTGAAGACTGCCAGCCTGTTGTTTGTAATGCATTGTGCAGGTTAGGGAACAGTGCCTTGTGTCAGGATCTTGTACCTGAGAAACAGAATAGACAGCAAGATTCTCAAATTCCAGTCCTCTTTTTTCAGCTGATTTTGTGGCTATGGAAAAACTGAGCTTTTACTTTTTAATACTTTTTAAAAAAAATATGAGAAAAAAATACTCTCTTCTTTGAAGCAGCTGTACTGTGTCCTGTTTCATTTAATAGCCAAATAATTTTGAGGATCTGGTTTAAAAGGTGGTTGTAAAGATGCAGAGCAGTGCTTGTTGCATACAGTTCCATGTACACAGATCTTGACTGGTTTGAGCAGTGTACTTTGATATCACGTACTGCAAGACTTCTTTACTTGTCTGAAATCCACAAGGAATGAAATATTCCCAAGTCTGTAATTTGTATTATATGTATACTTCTTTTTTCCTTTTTAGTTATCCTTTCCAGTGATGATGAAGATGGATCTTCTCAATCACAATGCACAGAGCTGATGCAGGATAGTATCACCGAAAATAAAGAAGCAGACCAACAGTCTGACTTCTGTTTCTCAGCCAAGCAATTAGAAGACAAGATGAAAAGTCACACAGATCAGGTAGTCCAGTTTTTGACCTATGTATTATAATGCCAAGCCTTTATTTCTATAATGTTTATTATGGAAGGTGATTATTATGGTCCCATCCACAAGCAGAAGCTGTAGTAATTTATTTCACAGATAGAATACTGGACAGTCTTCAGAAAATATCTCTGGTTCTGAAGCTTGGGTGTTTTTGCTGCACACAATGTATTTCTTATTTTGACAATAAACATTAGGAAATATTTAATATCAGAAAACAGGAAGATCAGATAGTAACTTGAGGTAGAAACAGTCATGATGAAGATGCACTTGTGAAAAAAATCGTTTCCACACACTGCTTTACGCTGGTCATAGTTTCTTTTTGTCATCCAATCCTCTATTGTAATTAGGTGCTTAGAAAAGTTTAAGGATCTTTGTTGACAATGGACAGAGGTAAGGTGAAGTTTCCTTTCCTGTAAAGCTGGCTGTAGAACTTGAATCTAAAAATAGCCAAACAGGTTGTTTGCCCCATTTTGGACGTGATCAGCCTTTGGCTGCTTGCTTTGACCTGGCTCTGGGTTATCTCTGTAATTCTTAAACAAGTCAGAAGAGCCATTGCTGCCTCTTCTTACAGGTGCATCAATTCAATCATAAGCATTGAATTGGAGCCTAAAGCTTTGCTATGAAATAAAGAGTATTATTTAGTTGCTCTGTTTGTTTGAGTTTTTACTAATTTAGAACCAAGTCAACAGCACAGATCATGTCTTGGTAATGCAAGTGTAGCAAGGTACTGTTAGACTCTTAAGGAAATTATCAGTAATGAATGTAATAACACTTGGAGCTTTTGAATATGAATTTTTTTATGTGGAAGCTGGCTTTGTCAGTTGTTACAAGCATGAAGAAAGGTATTCCTGAGGTTACAGGAGGGGTGTATCTAACAAGTCCTACAGTAAATACCCCTTTTTTTTCCAGTTTTTAACAGAGTCAATTGAAGATGAATGTCCTCTCAGCTTACCTTCTGGAAGCACACCTAGAAAGCAGACAAACTTGGCACTGGATATTGAATTTGACAGACTACATATTGGGAAGTTTAAGTGTTTAGCAACAGGTCCTGCTAGGGTAAGTTGTTCTATTATGCTATTTTGAAAAATTAAAATTCTGGTTAAACAAAGTCAGTGATACTTAGTGGTAGCACAGAGTTTTTATTATTGTTGCATTAAATTCCTTCAGCTAAACAGCAGAGTCTGTGGTCCATTGCCTTGAACATTTGGATTGCTGTAGATTTCAGTAGAAAAGCTGACTGTGATTTGCTGTGGCCACAGTTTTCATGTGTAAAAGCTCTGTATAAATGCTGTACTGGAACACAAGTCATACTGAGTTTTTAATTAATTCTAACAGACAACAATGGCCATGGTAATGGCCAATTAATGTCACTTGAAATAAAGAGCAATTACTTTTCTCAGAAATAATGATTATGTTCTGATAAAAGTAGTTCATAATGATCAGAATTCAGATATATACTATGCTCTTGCGTTTTAAACAGAAAATTTCTTGCTTTGTGGCTTCAGAGAGCATCAAAACAATACTAAAAGCTTTAGTGTGTGACAATGTACTACTCACAGAGTATAGAAACATAAGTGAACATGTTCTTTAAATGGAGCACCAGCTCCAGGAATTTCAATGGATCTTTGACCAGGTTCTTTCTGTATATTGTAACTGAAAAAGATGTTGAACTTGCATCTCTTCTTTGGCCTTCAGTAAGAAATTTTGAAGTCTAGGATTGTAATAGCAATTTCAGCTTCTCAGAAAACAGCAATTACAAAAACATTTCATGGAAATTTTCTTCATTAAAAGGCAAAAATAATTTTAAGGATGAGTTGAAATAATTTTAGAATCAAGGCTCTTAGGTGTAAAGTAGAAATTTTGCTTGGGAAACACAACTTGGTGCCTGTTGTAGTGCCACAGGGGAAACCTCCCTTGTTAACATACATAACCTTTTCTCAAAGTGACAATAAAGCATTTTTCATTTAGCAAAGTGTCTTTAACATAGCAGCAGTGCAAGTGGAGTGTTTAAAGGCCTTTAACTCAAAGATTAACGTAAAATAATACCAGCATGAAGTTGCACCATTTCTATTGTGTCCTTACTTCAGGCAATGCATCTGACAGCTTCTCACAGGTTGCTTTAACTCCTTCTGTCCCAAGTGTGCATCTTTTCCTTTGATTTTAAGGGTTCTAAGGGCACTTTTGCAGCTTTGTGCTTCTCTCTCAGTGCCCTGCATCTCTGAAAGTTACTTGCTATTGTTCAGGTTCTGCAATGTCTTCAGGAATGTTTTTTAGGTGATATGGAATAGGAAGTCTCAAACTAAGCTTATTTGACTTGAGCTTAATGGTGTTTTCCAACCTGAATTGTTCTATTATAGTCAGTTGATTTCACTGTAAGGAAAGATGTGCAGATATTTAAAAATTCTTGTATTATTTTAATCAATTTTTAAATTGCAAACTAATTTATATATTTTTAATCTTATTTCAGTTTACAAAGAAAAATATTGTGATCCCATTTGAGGGTAAGAGAATTGTCTTTTCTTTAGCCTTTTCTTAATTGTATCTTTAAAATATTGCATTAAAACACTGAGTATGTATTTCTGTTATGAATGATTTATAATCTTTCACAAAGATATTAGATAGTTTTCATTTTTTATATTTTTCAGTAAAGAAAAGTTTTGGTGTCTATAGTGTAAGCATTAACAACTTAGCAGCTTCTTGTACTTTAGAGGTGAATTTGTAATTTTAATGGCTTGCCTCCCATATACCTTCATATTTTAGGTGTTGAACTATAGTACTATATGTGACTAGATGTGACTATGCATGTTGTTGAGTTGTAACATTGAGCTTTTCAAATTAGCATTTTAGAGGTTTTTGCTCATTTGGAGCATTTTAGAGCATCCTTAGGTTTAGAAAAATGTGTTAGTAGACTAAAGCTAAGAGGAATATAACTATAGATTTGCATTCAGTTGATTGTCCAAGATGATGTGTGGTAGGAAAAGGTTTATAAGTAGCTCTAAGCTGAGTCGAATAGGAATTAATGATTTGCAGTATTATTTTTTCCATATTTATAGGTATTACCTGTGGTTATTTTGGGGAAAAAACCAACTTTTTTTCAAGAAGAATCCTGCACCCAGGTTTTAGATTTTTGTGTTGCAATTTGGTAACTTTGTTTTACAATTTGATGTAACTGACTTAAGTATTGAATTCTCAGTATTTTATGCAATGCAAGGAATAAAATGTTTAAGTACTGTGCTAATACACTTCCATCATACCTCTCAGCATGTCATTACTGTAACATGTATGACTATCTAAGGCTGTTAAGAGCATGTTTTTTTTGATTATGTTTTCTACAGTGTCTGTTAAGAACCTTGAGCTGACAGTGGATACACTGGATCTGAGAAGATTTGGCTGGTGGAAAAGTGATGGTGGCTGTTCTTCAACAATTATTTTTCTTTGGTTGTCTGTGGATTATGTAGAAATGATTGAAACCCAGATGGGAAAGTTAGTTACCAGCAAGCCATGTGAGTAATTGCTTTCCTTAAGTGCAATGAAAAGATCATGTCAGTAAAGTGGTTGTTTTACAGCTGTATTTTCTGAATGCAGAGGAAAGCTTATAGCATTTTAAAGATCACAGAATCAGAAAATATGCTGACTTGGAAGGATCACAGAGTCCAGCTCCCAGTCCTGCACAGCACCTTCCCCAAGAATCATACCATATACCTGACAGCATTGTCCAAATGCTCCTTGAGCTCTGTCAGGCTGGTGCTGTGACCACTTCCCAGGGGAGCCTGTTCCAGGGCCCAACCACCCTCTGGGTGAAGAACCTTTTTCCTAAATATCCGATCTACCCCTCCCCTGACTCAGTTTCAGGGCATTCCTGTGGGTCCTGTCACTGTCACCACAGAGAAGAGATCAGTGCCTGCCCCTCCTCTTCCCCTCTTGAGGAAGCTGTAACTGCAGTGACGTTTCCCCTTAGTTTCCCCTTCTCCAGGCTGAACAAGCTAAATGATCTCAGCTGCTCCTTGTATGACTTCCCATCAAGGCCCTTTGCTGGCTCTGTGGCCTTCCTCTGGATGCTCTGTAGTAGCTTAATGTCATTTTTATGTTGTGGTGCCCAAAACTGCACACATGTATTCAAGGTGAGGCTGTACCTGTGTAGATAAGTTGGTTAGTTCTGCATTTTTAATGTGTTTCATTGTACTTTTATTTGGAAGAAAAAAACCTAATGTAATGTGATTCAAAACTACTGCTATCTAATAAAATTATGTCAAAACAGTTTATTTGTAGTCTCTGTCAGGAGACCTTCTGAAACTAGACTTGTGTACAAAGCATCTCTCCCTTTAAAATATATGGATGTTTTAAATATCCTTACTCCTGAGTATTGTATATGCTATGCAAAAGGTTTGGCAAGTAAAGATTGAGTTGGCAAGACTGCAGTGAGCCATTGCATTATTATTGAAGAAAATTTAATTATGACATTTAATAATGTGTATTCCCTATATAGTCACCACCTGTATGAAGAAAAATTATAAGTAATGGCTGCTTTACATAAGAAGTACAAGTAGTTTGAAGGAAAGTACTGAATGTAATTTTAGCAGAGAGCTACCTTTAGTTGATCCAAGTTTATTGAAGTTACTGTACCTTCTGTAGACACAGTTCTGAGTGAAGTGAGTGAAATGTGAGCATGTAGATGCAAGGCATCTTTTAATATTAAGTTTATTTACATTCTTGTTGGAGAAACCAGCAGGAGTTTTTATTAAATTTCTATGTTTGACTGTTTGATGCCTTTTAATTTTACATAGTAATGTGAATGTTTTGACATGGTTTTAGAGACTTTTGAAAAAAGTGTCAGCTTTGTGGCTTGTGGAAATGGTTACTGTGATTCTGCTCTGCTGCTTTAGCGTGTTAATATTAGAGGAAAATATATCATCTGACAACCTGAAAGGGGTCAGAGAAGTTTCTCAGCCAGGAAAGTTAGAAAGGTTTTTAAGAAGACAGGATGCCACATGCTTGTGGCATGGCCAGACAAGTGCACAGACCAGCAAAGTATTGAAACGTGGCTGGTCTTTCTTATGCCCTTAACCCTCTCTTTACCCATACTACTCCTTCCCTGAATGACCTGAATTACCTCTCTTTGCTGCCTTTAGGTCTTGCCTATGTTGAGTCGTGTGCAATCCCAAAATACTCTTCCCCTGCATCACATCGTGTGTGCTGTACACCTCAGCAGAAACCCCCTTTCAGTCCAAAAAATGCTCTGGCACTGATTTATCTTGATGGGTTTTGGGTCTGGACCCTTGGGCTGAGACTCTCCTGGGACAGCCCTGGGAAGGGCCCTGATTGTATGTCTCTTCCTCAGTCCTTAGTTTGGGTTCCTGTGAAAGCAGGACTGCTGTGGGCTGATGGCCCCTGTGATGAGCCTAACAGGGTATTGTTTGGGCTTCTCCTTCTGCCATTGTTTCTCCAAGTTCCTTTGTGGTTGTTCAGACAAGTTTCTATCACATAATCTAATTGTTAATATCATCCATTCTCTTCTTTTTCCAGCCAAATCCAATGAATTTGTATTTTTTGAACTGTCTCAACCACTCACAAAATGGGAAGAAGACAGACTGACTGAACTGATTATAGGTATCAGCAAGAGGAACAGAGCACCAGATCTTGCTGAGTTTTTGTCTTTGAGACAAGCATTACCCTTGTTTAAGGATCTTTCTCCTGAAGAAAGCTCTTTCATGAGTTGCAATAAGGATCTGCTGAAGCCATACATGCTGAAAGAGAATACCTCAGATGCTCATGAGCCTGTAATTCAGGTCAGTGGCTAGCTGTTGCTTCATTCATCACCCCTGTCTGGCATTCACATATTTGAGTAAATTTTAGATCAGCCTTCTTTCTTAATCAATTAAAAAACCTCCCAGACATGATTACTCCAAAACTTACAGCCTGCTGAATTGTGTCCACAGAGGGGTAGTCTGTAGACCTCATCAGTAAGTGGCAAGTACCAATGCTTTAATTCATGGCTGTGTAAATTGAGAACCACAGGGTGTTCTGCCCCTGTGGTGTCTCTGGGACAGCAAGAAGGAAGTTAAGCAAGTACTGAGTAATGGAACCATTTTTTGGTTGAGCTGGAAATGCAGCAGAGGAGGAGCTGTGTAGATGTACTTGTGGGGTTGCCACAGCCTGAAAATGCTGAATTATTCCTCAGACTGCTGGGGAGATGAGTCTGTGCAAGTTAATGTGTTGTCTTGGTTTAATCTCTTGAGAAATGTCTAAAGCCAACCCCACATCATTGTCACACAGAAGTTACATATCTTTGTTTCCACCAATAAAAAACCAAGAGAGACAGCAGATCAGTCTGGTCCATGCAGCTGGGTACTGCAAAAGGAAGCCAGCCAGCTGAAATGTGTATTGGTTTTAGGCAAATTGTTCAAGGGCTAGATTTTCATACCTTCCAAGCATAAACAGCTCCTGGTAAGACAGTCTGATACTTGTCTCCACTCTTTTGTGTTTGTTCTCCAAAACAATTTCTGGTTCACATGGCTAAAAAATGCTTGAATAGTTTTAGAGAGAGATCATGAACTAAGATCTGTCATTTTTTAAAATATTCATAACTTTTTAGTTGTCTGAGCAAGGGCATGTTTGCCCAAATACCACATCTCCAGCAAGAATCCTCTTCAGTGATGCAGGGTACTCCTGTGGGTTTTAGGCTTGAGTTTTGTGTGTTGTGTTTTATGTATCAAGCTGTATCATGTTTTTTACAATTGTTTGTGTTCTTCTGGTAGGAATCAAAGCTAAAAGTGATCAGGCCCAGTTATGCCCTTGCAAATAAGCAGAATAGTGGCTGCTATTGTATCTCTTTGTCCTCTGCACTTAATGAAGAATGGAAAGAAGTAAGAGAAATGGGAGCAGTTAAGAAGTAAGTGTATTTCATATAAATGAGAAAGGGGAAATATAAGACATTGAATAAATAAATTACTAGAACAAAAGCCCTCACTTAACTGCCATTCTCTCGTTGATTTGAAAGTGTTGTATGAAAGTCACTCTTCAAATCTAAAATATCAGCAAATATCAGTGTAGTTACCTGTTAAAAGACAATATGGATGTGTTACAGGATGAGAGACTCACAGAAATTAGAGTAAATCTGATCTATGAGTACAAGGCCGTATCATAGGTGCATCTACAGGTAGAGTGGGAATCTCTGGATTCTGTCAGTTTCCATTTAAGCCTATCTTAGCAAAATTTACTAAGTTAAGCTAACTTTTTATAAAAACTGAACAATATTTTCTGTTACTGTTCTGTCACACTCAATCTTTTTATAACCACTTGTCTTCTAGTATTTCTTCACGTTTTATATGGCCATTTTTAAAATACCTTAATTGAAAATACAAACACTGGATGAAGGCCAAAAATAGCCTGCTTTTCAAAAGTTTTTATCAAAGTTTCAGGGTGCGTTGGGGTGATATTTCTTTTGCAACACCTAAATGTTGGAGGAGGAAGTGGTAAAGTAGTTTGAGAACTACTGCTTTTCACAGGCTTTCCAGAAAATCTTCTGCATATTAGACAGCCATACTCAGAACAATGTCACATAAAACATTTTATCACTGTTATGACATGATTTGTTTTCTAGTTTAATTGTTTATCCACCCCCACCTGCAAAAGGAGGACTGGGAGTTACAAGAGAAGACCTAGAGTGCTTAGAATATGGGGAGTTTCTCAATGATGTCATCATTGATTTCTATC
Source organism: Cisticola juncidis (assembly GCA_013400215.1). Taxonomy (NCBI): domain Eukaryota; kingdom Metazoa; phylum Chordata; class Aves; order Passeriformes; family Cisticolidae; genus Cisticola; species Cisticola juncidis. Next base: position 105,097 of record VXBR01001476.1, read on the forward strand.
TGAAGTAAGTAATCTCAGCCCTTCTTGTACCTTCCCACTCTGTGAGGCATGATGTGCATTTGAATGTTATGGAAATGTTCGTCACTAAATACAACAATTTCAGAAGTAATAATGTCATGGACTGGACCTTGGACTTTTTTAAAAGTTTTTTTTTTGTTCTTAGCAGTTTAATTTGTTTTAATTTCATTGGATTTGTCCCTCTGAAGGGATGTGATAAAATCCAGACAGAATAACTGAAGGATAAAAGCTTCTTGATGGCCTTACAGACAGAAAGTGTTAAGTAGGCAGTTGAAAAAATTAGAGGGTCTGTAGTAATATTTTATTTACGAAGTTTGCATCCCCTGCTATTCTGTGCTGTTTCAGGTATTCTTCTGCAGATTTGCAGAAGGGAGCACAGCTGATACATCTTGAGGAGGTTGTGCTTGGCTTAGACACTCCAAGCCATCCTGCTGAAGTTGCTTGTGAAAGCAATTTTTCAAGAACTGGCCTTGTGGCCACCAGTCTCTAAAGCTGTGGTTTATTTTCACTCTGCTGACATAGACCTAAGAAGAATTCTGGTGTTTTTGAAGCTTGTCAGCAGGAATTGCATTTTATTTGGCATCCAGATGGGTGCAAGAACTGTGAACAATAGGAAGACTTGTCTTGAGGACAGGAAAAGAAAATGTGTAACAGTGTTTCTATGGGGTTTTACAGCAAAGCCCCTTGTATTCTGCTCTAAACTAGAACTAAATAAGGCATCATGGTCCTCTGAATAGCTGTAGCTTCTCTACAGAAAAGGAAGATTTAAATAAAAGAATTTAATGCAGTTGTTGCAGAAATCCCTCCTTTTAAATTTAAGATTCAAATTTAAATTTAAAATTTAAATTTAAGACTTCCCACATTCTCAGTTTTCATTCTGTGCAAGCACTGTCATGTATGACTGTGTTGCTCGATTCATCAGGTGAAGCTGGAGGCACCTTGTGTAGGATACCTGCAATTATGAGAGAGAGCTTTGGCCTTCTAGAGTGACAGAATAAACACTGAAGCTGATGTTTATAATAAAATTATCAGCAGTGAAACAATAGGTACTTGGCTTTCACGTGCATGATGTGCAAAAGTGAAATGGACAGTTTAACTGATCTGTTCCATGCTTTTTGGTTCTGCACAAATACAGCATTGCATAGGTTAAGACTTGGTTAGGTTTTCAAGTCTCTCTTAATTGTAAGGCTGGGTACCTAACTTTCAAAATTAAGTCAGAAGGTTGAATACTGGAGAAAAAATCAGGGACAAAAAATAACTGCATTCTTAGTAGGTGCTTGGCTGTTACATACTCTGATGATGTGCACTAGTCTGAATAGTTAAAATAGAAGAGTGTGGCATGATTAGTGACTGTGAAGGCAACTGATACTAAGCATAACCTGAGTATGGTAAGTCATTAGAATAACTGCCCTTTTTTTTTGCAGTAACAGTACTTTCTAGAAAAAGAATTTGATAATTTTCTTATTTTTTTCTTTGGTAGATATCTGTTATTGGAGAAGGCACCAAAACATGTTGCTGACCGTACACACATTTTTAGCAGTTTCTTCTACAAGTGCCTGACCAGGACAGAAAAAAACTCGGAGGGGGATGTCAGAGTTTCGTAAGTTCATTTCAGATGCCATTATGACCAGAATCTATCTATTGGTGCCACTTAGAAGTTCTGGAGAACATCTACTAATCAGCACATAAAAAAGTTTTTTGTGTTTTCCAAAGGATTAGTGATTAAGTATTGTAACTCACAATTTAAGCATACTGGTGTTTTTCCTTAAAATCAATGTGATTCATACTGAATGAATATGTTATCACCTTTCTGCAACTTTCTGACTATTTACTTCAGACAATTACTTATTTGATTTTTTATCATAAATGCACAGTTTTGCAAGACATGCATCATTTTAATAAACTATGCTACTAATAATATTTTTATATTTAGTGTGTATTTCATTTCACATATTGGTAAAAAATTACCGACCAAAGTTTTAGTAAGAAAATGATATTGTACACCAAGCTTATACATTTGGTTTTTAACACATGAGCTCACTGAATTGGAGAGTTTCCCAAAAAGATATCATTAGCACCCCAGGAACCCTCTATCACATTGTGTTTCCTGCTAACTGTCTAAAGGGTAGAAGCATTCCTAACTCACTTGCAGATTCTTCTCAACGCTGATGTTTGAGAGCAAAGCCACCAACATTCATTTTGATTTCATGGAGTCACAGGATCTATTAAGTTGGAAAAGACCTCTATGATCATTGAGTCCAACAATTACTACCCAGCATTGCCAAGTCCACCACTTAACCATGACCCCAAATGCCACATCCACACATCTTTTAAATACCCCCAGGCCTGGTGACTCAGCCAATTCCATGGGCAGGCTGTTCCAGTCCTTAGAAAACATTTTGGTGAAGAAATTTTCCTAATAGCCAACCTAAACCTTCCCTGGCACAACTTGAGCCTGTAAGCTCTTGTCCAGTTGCTTGTCACCTGGGAGAAGGGAATGACACCCACCTCACTAAAGCCATCCAGATTGTTACAGAGATCAATAAGCATCATCATTCAGCTTATTGGAGGCTTTTTTGTTTCTCACTGAAGTGATTTTTCTTTTGCTTCTGTTGTCTATGAAGTCCCCAGATTTTTCATTCCACTGGCAAACAAGGCCATCTGCACAGAGAGGAGTGTGGGCAATATCTTGTTTAGGTGACAGTCACCGCTGGGTGAAAGCTGTGTTGAGGGGAAGAAAAGTGAGACTTCTCTAACATTCTCAAAGATGACTTGAAAATTCATGTAACTGTGTATGAAAAAATCATCTTCCATAATTTTACTGTCTTCTGGCTTTGAATGTTCTGAGGTGAAGACAAAATTCTCCTTGATAAGAATGTTATTGTTCCTTGATCCGATTTCTTTTACAAGTCTGGACTGTCCATAATCTTCTGGAGGAACAGGATTGGCACTCTTAATTTACCATATTTCTAGGACTGTGACTTTTCTGGATTAGGAAATAACTTCAGAAAGTCTGGTTTTGTGTTTGGCCGTAGATACTTACCTGGTGACTGCAGATGGCTTGGGTTGTTAGTTTGTTTCTGTGGGGTTTTTTGGATAAATGGCTAGTGAAAATCCTGGCTCTGTATTCTTGTAAATGAAATTAATCTCAACAGATGTAGCTACTTAAAGACACTTTGTTTTGTTCACACAGCTCTGGCACTGGATTGAGAAAGTTGCTTTTATAGGTGCTCTCCCAGGTTATAAATAGGTCTTCCCCTTTGAAGTTGCCAGTGCTTCTACTGTCATGCAGCAGAGGAAGTTTGCAGCAAGTCTTCAGTTAATGCTGGCCCATGCAGAGTCCTACAACAGCCCAATTTTCTGCTCCTTTCTCATTCTCTCCAGTTCCTACTAGTCTGAAGTTGTTTCTTAATCAAAGATGAGAATGGAATCACAATGATAATAGGGATGTCTGCTAAATAGAGAGAATTTTGCTTTCATATTGGAGCAAAGTTCTGTGAAATGTTGGTTTCTATTTTAACTTGTGCAAACTAGGCTGAAAGTCTAAACTTAAACATCTTCAGGTTTTTTTGTTCTCCTCATATTTTCTATAAAGCTGGTAATGAAATGTGGTGCAGCATTTAAATCTCAGGATTGGAGGGTATGTGGTTTACCTCTGTGTTTGCTACAGGTGTTCTACATGACCCTGTGCAAGGGATTTAGCTTTTTCCCTTTAAAAGATAAGGTTGTTCAGATAGGCGTTCAAAAGTGATGTTGTGAAGCTTAATTCATGGATGTTTTAAAATTATTATAGGTCTTTTTGGTATTTACACTGGTGTTTAGATGAGGTTTCTGCATTTGATGCAGTAAATAACAATTGCAAGAAATCCATTCAAATCTATGAATGATTGTGAAGTTGTTTTCAAGAAGATCTTAAGATGGTTCAGAAATGGCTCATTAGTCATTTGGGCTCAGTGGTGTGCTCATTTATTTGTAATCTGTCTAGGAAATTTCTAGAGTAAATGAAAAAAACCATTTAGAGATTGGAGAGATGTAGTAGTAGTAAACCCTATGCCTTGTTTTAACTAAAGGGAGCAAAACGAAACAATTGTCATTTGTGTTTTTCAGAGCAGCACAGAGAAGACACAGGAGAGTAAGAACGTGGACTCGCCATATAAATATCTTCAGTAAAGATTATATCTTTGTGCCTGTGAATGAGGAGTAAGTCTATGTTTTCAACACCTTTTCTGATATTTAAAGATTTCAATGAATGTTGTGGCAGTATAAATTTATGGCTTTAAAGTTGGATCATTGCCTGTGATAAATTAGATTTTGAAGAAATAACACATAGGGAATGAGTAATTTTTGAAAACTGTTCAAAAGATAAAATGTTTAATCAGCTGTCAACTTTGTACCTTTGGTTTTTGTTTTACTGAAAATTACTGTTAGGTATTTTCCAGAATTATTTGTGTGTCATTATGATGATTCCTGTGCACTTCAGTAATATTTCTATAAGGACATCACAGCAACTCATAGTGTCAGTAGATAAAAGCAGAATTTCCATAATCTGTGCCTTGGCCAGGTTAAATAACTGATCTGTACATGGAAACTCCTGTAAAACTGAATAGTCATTGAAAGATACATTATGTACAACACTGTGGAAAGGTGCCACACCTTCAGCTATATTCAGAACTACAATCACCATCACTGATTATTAGTATTTTCTTATTTTGGATTTTAGTTAAAGTGTGAAATGGATGCTCAAACACTGGTAAATTGCTGTGGTGGGCTTCTTGGGATTTTTAAAGGAATTGATTGTTGTTTTTGCTGTTACGCCACATTGTAAAGTAAAAAATGAGGGAGAGGATTAGTATGAGATGCCATGAAAAGAACATGGCAGTGATGATTGTGTGTCACAGAACAGTTGTCCATGAGCTTTCAATATCATAAAAGCTTTTCCTAGCCCTTTCAGAACCCAAAGCTGCAGAATTCTGACGTTTTTCCTCCCTCTCCTCACTGCTGGGCAGGTCTCACTGGTACATTGCAGTTATCTGTTTCCCCTGGTTAGAAGAAGCTGTGTACGAGGAGTGTCCCTGTCAGAATGCGTTGTCCCACCGCCCTCAGCAGTCTCCAGGTGAGCCAGAGAGGGAGAACACCAGAGCTGGCTCTGGGCTCTTCAAGGGTGAAAAAGAGATGGATGGTAGCACAAGTTTATTCTCTAAGGATATGTCATCTAGAGGAAGTTATGTCAAGCCATAAACAGTTCTGTGTCTTCGTCCTTGAAGGAGGGAAATCACGTGAAAGATAGTTTCTAAAACTTCCAGACTGATGTAATTTGTGTTTATGTACCCGTGCATAGTAAGGACTGCAAGTTTTCTGCAACTCTGGAAAACACTGGAAGAGAGATGGAAAATCAGGGTGATTGGAAAGTTGTTAGGTTTCAGTAAGAATTTTATCAGGAGGAAAGACTTTGGTAACTGCTGTTTCAGAATTCAGAAGGGAATGTTAAAAGTTGGTTTATAAATTAGTTCTTTACTTTCATATTTTGAATATTAAAAATCATGGACTTAAAGTATTTTGCTTAGCCATTATTTTCTTCACTTTTTTTCATTTGTTCTTTTATACTAGGTGGCAATGAAATTGCTGCTTCTGCTTCAGTTCTATATTCAGCTATTTCTAAAGTAAGTGCCTTTTTGTATTGACAGACAAAACATATTGAATTTTTGAAGGCTGTGAGACTTGACCAAGGGATTTTGCAGTAGTCATTGATGTTTGCATGGCCTGCAGCATGTGCAAGGCTTTTTCAATTATATTGTCCTCCTTTGCTTAACTTTTTGGTCTGCTATGACTTCACCCATTTTTAAAACTGATTTATGAGTTTCTACCTTTCTGAAATGCAAGATTCTCTAAAGACCTTTAAATGGATGAAGATCTTGGAGTTTATAATTGATGTTGTTTTTTTAAGGTTTGTTTTAATTTTTTCTTTTCTTAGATCTCCCTAAGTAATTCCAAAAAGCAGATCTGTAAAAGGTATGTTTCTGTTTTCTTTCCAATATTTTAAGATTAAATTATGAAATTCTGTAGTAATTCAGATATTGTCAGAAAACCACAGCTGTAGGTACTTGTCCATTTTTACCACATTGATTCAGAAATTGATACTCTTGGGTAGGCTGTGTGCAAACAAAACACTTCCTGCAGTAGTGTTGGTGATGGAGGACTGCAATGACTTGTTTTTGTTTTTGTTGTGTACAGGCCTTGTATACTCATCTTGGATTCCTTGAAGGCGTGTTCTGTGCAGAAAACAGTTCAGGTGTTGAGAGAGTAAGTAACTACAGTTTCTGTCTTTAGCAATAGATGTTTCTGTATACAAAATACTGTTGTCTAGAAAGATGTATATTTCTCATGCTGAAGGCAAATCCATGAAAGGGTCAAGGAAGTTGTAATTATAATACAGAGGCTTCCATTAAAAGCCTGGCTATCTTCTGTAACCGAGATATGATGCAGTGGAGAGTGGAGAAAAAAAAATGGAGAGGTTTTTGCCAGTGTTGTTTTTGTTGGGGAAGGATTTATTCCATCTAGTCTAGTAACTGAGTAACTCTTTGCAGTTAGAAAAACATTTCAAATGAATACTTTGAAATCTGAATGATAATTTTCTAGGGGACTGATGATCATTTTTTTGATGACACTTACAGAATTAGGGTTAAATCCTCTCCTGTGGGCAAAAATGCAGAAACTGGGCTGAAGCTGTCTAAAAGCTTGATGTGTCATTAGAGTTATAGTGGAATGGTATTTGTTTTGAGAACTGTGAAAATATATTCAATTTTGTATGTGGTAGGTATGTAACTATTGGAAGAATGTAATAACCACTTTCAGTACTTTCACACACTCCTAATGACTTTGTCTATCAACAACTTTTTAAAAAAATATCTGAAGGTAAATGCAATTGTTTTCTGTTCGCTTTGCTACTCCTTTCACTGAAAGATACAAAAATCTGTAAAATAAATAGCACCACCTTCTTGTAAAAGTAAATTCTTCAAAATGCTATGTCAAAGTAGATGGGATTTAGAAGTTTTTGTGAAACCATCTTTTCCCTAAATAGAGAGGCTTCTCTGCCACGTGTCTTGGGAGGAAGAATGAAATAGCAATTTCTGTTTATTTATTAATTGATAAAAATCTCTGTGGGATGTATTATTTTAGTGCTCTATTCTTTGAGCTACTTCTGAGGCTGAAATTCCCGAGTGTGGTTTCTGGGAGCTTAGAGAGATGTCACAAACATCAGAAAACAAGTGGAGACCTAAGGAGTTGAGATAAGGGGAGTTTGGAAAGCAAACCTCTTATACCTTCAATTTCCAGTTACACCCTGGAAGCAGAAGTGTAAGAAAACTTCTGATACTGGGATTCTATGACATCATCTTTTCCCTGAGTTGATTTTTGTTGTATTATGGGCAGTGGTCAGGTTCAGACAAATGAGTTAGAAAGTCTACAGTTGTAGGTTCTTGCAGTTTCTAGGAAGTGTGCTTCACTTCATCTTTGAATTGTTTCATATTTGGTGCCTTCTCACAGTTGCCATTTTTCCCAAAATCTGTTTTAAGTGTTCTATCTGTATTTTTATTCTCATGACTGCAAGGACTTGGGGCTTTTAGAAATCAAACACAAGGTCTGATTTAATGCATATATTTATTCTCTTAAGTCAGACATTGTTTCATTTTCTGAAGCCCTGAGACTTTAAGTCTAGCTAAGGCCAGGAGGAAAATGTAGTTAACTATTGCTTTTGAAAACCAGACCCTCAGGTTTTCCATCTCATCTCTAAAACCAGCAGCCAGCCTTGAATTTGGGGTCAGTGAGTTGCTACTGAAGCAATTGAGTGAACAATAGAACAGAACAAAACAATAGAAAAGCCTGATAACAAATAAATCCTAATCACTATGGAAGAGCTTTCTTAAGGTTTTCATCAAGTCTTTAAATATCTCGTGCACTATTAGATTGCAAGGGTTATATTGGTGCAATTGTAACAGAAGATTTTTGCAAGGTGAGGTTTAAAGGGGCTTTCATGGTTTACTTAGGTTGAAAATGCACTGCTGGCCTCTTAGAATGAACCCAGGAAAAATGTGTGATAGCCAAGATTCCTTTAGTTAAGGTATAAAAAGGTCCTGATATCCTAATAGCTTGTAGAAACTCTGCACAAGTAGCTGATTTTAAATGACACTGTGCATACTTGTTTTGTATATTGCCTGTTATGTAGTAGAAATGCCTCTGTGTGCAATAGAATATTGGATAGTGGAAACAATCTATTAATTTCTTTGACAAATTCTATGAAATAATTTGGCTAAAGCTATTTTTGCTTTTTGGCCAGCTTTGGAACAATGTTGAATAGGGTCCCAAAAGGCATTGAGCTTGGGAGTTATTTCTCAAATATTTCAACTATTTACTTTGTTTTGTAGGTACCTTGAAGTGGAATGGGAAGCAAAACGAAAAACGCATCGGGAATTCAGTAAATCCACAATGATTGACCTATGCCCCAGAGTGCCTAAACAAGATAACAGCAGTGATTGTGGGGTCTATTTGCTGCAGTATGTGGAAAGCTTCTTCCAGGTACAAATGCAAACACCTTCCCCTTTCCCCCTAATCATCTTAAGCCACAAAAAAAACATTTTCTGAGTCAGACACAGAATAGCTGTCAAGTGTCAAAAATATCAAGACCTTTTGAGAAAGAGGAGATGAAATCCATTCTTAAGTGATGGTAGAGATCTTTCTGTCTGGTTTCTCATATACATCTATCCTCAAATGTTTCTGACCTTGTAGTTTAATGTTGCTTTTATGTTGACACATGCAGTATCCTTGACTATTTGTGTGTATTTGGAGCCTATTAGTGTACACACTCGTGCCCTACAGAGGTTACAGAAGTATCTTTGCATCTCTTCTTGCAGTATCTAAAACTTTGTCAGCTTGTGCATTGGTCTCTGTTTGGGTCTGCAGAGCTTCTGCAGAGACAGGGAAAATTGTTAAGAGGGAATGTGTAGAGCTAAGGGAGCCTCTTTTTCAGCACATACCTTTAAATATCTGCAGATCCTGGGCTTCAGGCACTGTCCTCTAGAGTGTCCCCAGGTTTTCCTCCCCCTGATCCAGCACACTGCCCTTTGCCCTGTTCTTTGAATGGCTCTGCTTGTCAGATGCTTGATGTGTGTAGTTCACATTCTGGGAGATTCCTGTGCACACAAAGCCTTGTGTGAGGCCCTGGGCAGTGGACAGGCGTTTCTGCCACAGGAGAACAGACTGCCATTCCAGAGCACCTGTACACAGGCACACGTATTGGGAAAGGTGGATAGATTGGAGCTCTGTGCAGGCTGTGGTCTTGTCCAGGTCATGGAGATGTTGTTGGATACACCACATATCCAGCAGGAGTGCTGTGGATGGATATGGACCTTTGGAAAGCACAGGCATGGAGCACAAGGAGGCAGAGTTGTCCTTGATGTGGGTCAGCTGGAATGCATGGGTCTGTGCCTAGGGCTGGGTGAGGAGCCATCTCAGAGGTTGTGGGTGGTGACTGAAGAGCAGAGGGTGACACAGCAGTGGGCATCTCCTGATCAAGAAGAACCAGTGCACAAGAGGCCCCTTTGGACAGGCAAAACCATTCACACTCACAGGCCCTGGACCCTTTGGGTGACTCTAACCTGACAACTTCCTGGAGAGCTCCTGACCTGACTGACAGGTGACCCAGTGAGGAGAGGTGCTCTGCTGGAAGCCAGGAAGGTCTGGTTGGGGATATAAAACTCCAGAATTTCCTTCAAACCCATCCATTCTGTGGTTTTGTAATACATGGGTTGAGCTCTTGTGTAGGTGGAAAATTAAATGACTTATCAAAGCTTTTGAGCTGCCCATTCTCTGATGAGGGGGGCAACTTCTTGAAGAAGCAAGGCTTGGGGCAAGGTGGTTGTAACTTCTCCTAAATATGCCAGGACTCATAGACTGCAAATCATGATGTGTTCTTTACTTTGCTGCTTTAATTCATCGTATATTGCTTTATTCAAATGAAAGACAATATGAAATATAAGCATGGCAAAAGAGTGAAGAGGGAAAGAAGAAAAAAATTTGTTTTGACAAATCAGATGTGATGCTGTGGTTTTAATTACCAAGTCTGCCAGCATCTCTCAATTATTTCATTTTGCTATGCTCTTTTGTTCTGAATTCTTCCCTCTCATGTCCTGCTAAAACTGTTATCAGTATTCTTACTTTTCATTGTCTTCTATCGGAAGACCTGCTCATGACAGAAAAAACACGTGCTTGAGACAATAAAATGTCAGCATGCTGAACCACTGGATGTGTGATTATTTGCTGCAGTGTGATTGTAATTATGTGTTTGGTGACTAAAATACATTTGTGCCTTGTTAGATATCAAAAGTATGGCTACTTTGTCAAAATACGTGAAACCTGCCTTTAATATTTGTTAATACTGATGTGTCTTTAAAAGAGGTGTATAATATATTTGTGATTATGAAGGAACTGCAATTTGTCTTTGAAGGCTGTCAGTCTTGTATGGAAATTTGATTGTGCTTCCTTTATCTCAGCAGCACTGGGAGGATGTGAAATTCTTTCTGAAGGTTGTGTTAGGAAATTCATTCCATAAATATTCCTTTTTCTCTTACCAGAATCCCATAGTTAATTTTGAACAACCACTGCATCTGGAGAATTGGTTCCCTCGTCAGCTGATCAGAAACAAAAGAGAAGAAATTCGAGACCTGATCTTGCAACTGCACTTTCAACAGCAGAGTGGCAGCAGCAGCTAATAAATCTAAGGCAGTCTTGGCAAAGGGCACTGCTGTATAAAATAACTGGAACTCACCTTGGTGGTGTTTGGTGTCTCCCTGCCTTGCAAGGAAGAAAAAAAACAAAGGCATAAGGAGTACTTTTTGTTCAGCATGTATTTATTTAAAGATTTTTTTTTCACTGATGTTGTGTGGTCTTATGAATGCTGGAAGGGGACAAGGAGAAAAAGGAGTAAATGTAAATATGTAAGTTAAAGCTAATGCATATGGATTGCTAGTTTATTCTTGGACAGGTATATGCCTCAAGGATGTAAAAATACTTTTGTCTTTTGGAGCCTGTTCTTTATAATCCTATATAAACATGGGTGGTCATGTAGGAGTCAGGCCTGAAGACAGGATCTGGATCCTGTCTGTATTTTGTGTCTTGATTTGCAGCTGATACAGACAGAATGAATACTGTGTATTGTTTTACTTTAAGGATTTCATATTGGCTCTCTTTAGAGATGTATTTTTTTTGTTGTTTCTGATTATATACAGAAGTAATCTGCATGTGTCAGAAAATTCTGCCAAGATTTAAAGCTGATGAGTTTTTATGATTTTTTTTTTAAATTATTTTCTCCCTTCCTAGCATTTTCATAAAAGTGTGTTTCCGCAAGTGGAAGACATTTGTTTGAGAGTGACTTGAAATACTTCAAGGTTGGGAGTGTATTTTCTTTTAAGTTTTTTTTTTTTCTTATCAGAGTTTAGAAAAAACTTGTTCTCAAAGTACATACTAATACATTTTGTGCAGGCAGGAGATTTTTAATGCTTGTTCACCTGATTTTGGGCAATAATTCCTACAAATCTTAAGGCATCACCTGCATTAGCAAGGCAAGCAGGCTGTGGCTTAACAACCTCAAAAGTCTGAGGTGTTTTACTGTTAAATAAGGTCATTAAGATATGTGATTTACATGTAAGACAAACAGGATTTGTACCTTGCTTAGGAGAATTGAGTAAAGATGATTGAATAATGAGTGCTTGAACTCAGACTTGATTTGATAAACTAGCACAAGTTCAACATTGTCTTAATTTGTATTTATGTAGCTTTTCCTTGAACAACGATCACATTTTGATGTGTGCACTTTTTCTGTACTCACTGCATGATAGGAGGTGGCTGTTCTAAAAACATGCTTTGCCCTGTTCCCCACTGTAAGTTTACTTAAGTGTCATCTCACCCTTCAGAAGTACTGTGTGTCACATAACCACCAAAACCACCTGTCATTAAATAGTCTACACAACCAGAGCTCTTACAGTTGGAAGTACAATAGAGAGTTAAAATAAAAATTGGGAGCAACCCAAAGATGCAAGTATTTTTATGTCATTGCAGAATTCTCAGGGCCCCTTCCCTCAAGACAATTCTGAAACCTGGCTTTTGGAAAATCCAGTTATTAGTTCAGGTTCTGTACAGTTATCCAACACCCCTCAAACTCCACCCCTGCCCCCCCTTATTTGTTTCTCAAACCAGGAAGCATTCTTTCTGGGGCAGAGAGACAATTTTAAAACAACAATTTGCTGAGCACAGTTACCTTCTGTATAGCTGTGAGCAGCCTTGTGCAATGACTGTATGTTTTTTGTCTTTGTTTCTAGTTTAATTCTGTACTTTGTCACTACCCCTTCTTCCCCTGCCTCCCAACCTCATTCCCTCTCATTCCAGAGTTGTGTCTTTCAGCACCTAAATCACAACACCAGCATTATTTACAAGAATAATCTGTATACTTACTGTAAAACAAAAGATAAAATGCAAAAATGTGTCCCTTTCTCTACACTTTTCTTAACTGAATAATATTTTCAGTGTTCCCTTACGAAAAATAGTCTATGCTTTTTCTTATGGTAAAGTTAAGTTTTGTCACCAAGCAATTGGTTCTTTTTTAGATTGACTGGTTTATAGATATTTAAAAGCAAAATAATGTATGCAATTTTCTAAATTGATTTTGTAACACGAAAGGATTGCCTTTTTAGATTTCTTACATATGTGCTATGAGAATGCCAATGCATTTGGTATTAAAATTATCTCCAGAAGTTGCTGACTGTGGTTATTACCATTCTTCTCCAGCTGCTACAAATAACCCACAAGTTCAGTGTAAGATTGGCCATCTGACTGCTTTTAAGGTGTATACACAGTATGTGTGTCTTCACCCAGATCTCACCCAGTGATTATGGGACCATCAGCCACAGCCCACCCATTTCCAGCCATTTGCATTTACCAGCTATGTGGTAAATGCTAGGAAGTGTCTGTAGAAGGAGCTGCATTCCTGGTATCTTCATGCTTCCTTTTTACTTGCTGGAACTCCCCAAGGTTAACTTTTTAACCAGACTGACTCAGGGACCTTTTGGCTCATCTCTTGCATTTCCATTTCCTGTATTTAGCCCTGTTCAAGTGGAGTGTCAAGGTATTTCAAAGCAAACCGGTCTCTGTAAGGCTCTTTGCCCTAAGCTGTGTAATTTTTGTTCCAAGGCAATCAGTTGTACCTGAAGGTACCTGTCAGTTCTTCAGAAGAAACTGCTGCATTCTGTCTGTGTGGGACCAGAAAATGGCTTCCATGAGGACATCTGGGTCGTGGAGATCTGTTTAAGGTACTGCACAACACAAAGGGCAAGGTAGAAGAGAAGTAACTTGTAGGAAGTAAATCTGCCAGGAAAAATCTGAAAATAGACACTTGGTTTTCTTTAAGAACTCGAGAAGCAAATCTGCAAGTATGATTTTTGGTTTTTTTAAATTTTTTAAGTATGAGGGGACTGCTGTGTTTTAACAATGGAATTGCAGACATGGATTAATTGCAGTTCATCTGGGATTTTGTGGTAGTTGCCTCCTATAACTTGACCCTGAGATGAGCTTACAGTGCTCAGGAAATACTGCACCTTAGAAAGTAATAAAAACTTGAGAGCCACTGTAGTGACACTTTTATCTTAGTTAGGACAGATTATACAGAGAAGCACAATATTGTTTCTGGCACCCATCCCCCCTAACCCCCAAAAAAGAAACCTAAATAAACAAAATGAAGACAACTGTTTTCCAGATGGAAAAGCAGGAATTGTAGTATGAGACTTTTCAAAAGTCTCAGAATGGAAAATGTATTGAATAAAACCAAGACTAACAGTAATAATTCTGCTCAACCAAACTGAAGTTGGAAATTGAAGTCCAAAGAGAAGCACAGACACTGGGATTATCTTTGACTGTTGAACAAGGTAAGAGATTTCTGGCCAGCAGTTCAGAAAAGGAGGAATGCTGGGAATAGGTTTACATTACATGGACAGCATTGATAAGTGTGAGATTAATTTGGTTGACCTCACTTTCTAATTTTTCTGCTCAAAATACAATACTGTATGATGGAAGAAGTGGCAGTACAACAGGCTATGATGGGCTGAATTTGGTCAGCTTGAAGTTAAACAGCCTCAGAACTTGTTTGTTCTTGGGAGGTGTTCAGAGAACTCTTCAGTACAAGCAAAAAGTGACAATGGGGAATGCTTGGCTGCAGCAATCTCAGAAAGTGAACAAGTGAAAAGGTCATGTCTAACCTAATTGTCTCTGCTAAACTGATGGGGAATTTTGTTGGTGAATCCTGCCAATTGCTATAAAGTCAGCTTCTGTGTCCAGTCATGAGAGACAATTTAGATTCTGGATGATAAACCTCATGAGCTTGGAGATAGTGGGTATCTGCCATGATATGACTCTTTATTAGAGACCTTGTCATTAAAGTATTCCTTTATTTGACATTTTTTTAGTTATGGGTGGATTCAGCTTTTTGAATAAATTGCATTTGGAAAACAAGGGATGTTATTTCGAATGGTATATGTGCTGTAGCAGTATTACAGTGGGCATAGCTCTGTAGAGAACTGTAATTCAGCTAATCACATTTGCTATATGAAAATACATGTTTCTTCTCAGAAAAGCAAACTGTCAGAAAACTGTCTTTATTTTTGGGGGTATTGGGCTCACCTTGGGGTGTTGTGTCACTAGAATTGCACTTCCCTTATTTTCTCAATCAGCAAGAATGCTTTTCATGAATACTTTTGGACAGATACAAGTTGGCTGCTGAAAATGAATTACACATTTTCTGATACAAAGTGTTACTGTAAAGGCTTTTGTCAAATCAAGGAAGGAGTTAATTTTCCACAATTATTTTGGAAATCTGTTGCAAGAGTTGTTTAGCTTATTTTAAGAAACTTTAAATGCTTGTGCTTTTAGATATGCCTTTTGCTATTATAAATGCAGATTTTCAGCTGTTACAAGTTGACATTTCAGTGCTGAAATCACTTGAATATAAATCTGATAGCAAACTAATATTAATAAAACTGAATTTACACTTTTAAAGTATTTTATCTCTCAGAAGCTGACACAACTGTACCATAACACAAACAAGTATTGACAGAGATGGTTTTTATACTCTTGAGTGCCTTTGAGTACTTTGTTGATGAAAGAAATAATACTGTAAATCTAAAAAACTCTGCAGGAAAACTTTTAACTGAGTTTCATACTTCTACTGAAGTATGTGTGTTCTCTAAATGGTCTGTAAAGGGATTAGTTGTCACATGTTCTGGAGGTAAGATGACTTTTGCCTTTGTAAGTGTGTGTAGTGTTTCTAACCTTGATCCAATTGCATTTTTGCAGGGTATTGCAAGCAAAAGCATTCATTACATTGAAAGCATGAGTTTCTGCAGAGGATTAAAAATGAAGCTGATCTGTGTTGAATCCAGGGTCATAGTAAAGATACTCAAGCTAGCCTCAGAAGTTGCTGTCTTTACCCAGATATGCTGAAGGGAACTTTGAAATAGTTTCTGGGCAGCAGTGCAGTGTTGTCTCTGTGCTGTTCCATGTATAGCTCCAGCATGGTGCTGCCAGCATGGTGCTGGCAGAGCCAGACTTGTCCTGCAGTGGTGGCTTGATAGATGCAAAATGTCTGGTTATAAGAAAACTGGGGATGTCCATGCAGCTCAGTTAAGTTTGAACTGTAATTTAATAATTTTGGGGCAGAGAGGGCAGAACCAAAGAAAATATGTTGGTGTTTTGAAAAATATCAGGTAGAGTCTGTTAGATGTCAAAAGAGAGAGCATAAAAACAAAGGTCATTTTATTTGATTCCTGTGAGTGTTTTATGTAGAATACTGCTGGTAATTCCTGATACGTGAATTGCTGGCTGTTCAGTAGAGCAGCTAGAAGAGGGAAGTGAGCACTGCACTGCCTAAGGAGCTCTTAAAAGCTTTGTAGACAGACACCAGGGAATTCAGCTTTGAAATACTTCTACGAAACCACTACCAAAAATAGTCGCTCCAGCCAAACCAGCAGTAGGTTCAGCTTGATCTGAGGACAGAAACAAGGAAATCCTGAGTAACACCATGCAGAGACAGCCCTGAAGGAGATTTCCTAGTGTCTGAATGCAGTCTGCCATTGCAGGGCAGCTTCTTTACACGTTTCCACGGTGACCTGACCCTGGATGAGAATTTGAGAGTGCTGCTGCTTTCCTGTGCTCTGTCCTTTCTGCACTTTCCTTCGCTGATCATCTCTTCAGGTACCTGTACTAACTTCTTGCTGCTGCTCGTGTCAGGTAACACCTGAAGGGAGATGAAAGAATCGTGGCTTGCCCTGGCTCTGTCTCTGGAGGAAGCACTGCTTTTGGGATGCAGGGGACAGTGGTACAACAGCACATGGCCTCCTCCTCTAGCACAGACTCAACAGCAGCCCTGTAACCAGAAGAGGCAGAGAGGTTGCTTCAGTGTTTACATATACCATGGTGTTTAAGAGAGTCACACATTTCTATATGTGTTTATATTTGTTCAAGCAGAAGACAAGACACACAAGACTTTCTCCTGGAGATTAATGTGCTCCCCCTGATGTTTTGCGGCCAGCAGGATTTTTAAAAAGAGCAGAAACTGAAAGGCCAATGAAAAAGCGTGGTTAATTAAATGTGAAAGGTGCTGTCCTTGTTTGGACTGTCTGTTAATGGTATGACAAGCCCTGGTAAAGAGCTTAGCTGGCCAGATTAAAATTAAAAAATTGTGTCAGTCCATCTGCTAGCTCCAAGGAGTCTACTTCGATCACCTTTTCTCATTTCTTCACTAAAGCAGAACCCTGTCTTTGAAAAGAGCAGAGCCAGGATGTGTTGGTTGACTTTTTTTACCTAATGCTGTCTCCAAAGATAACGATATGTGACGTCAAGACATTTTCAAGAAGCGCAATGCTCTTGCTTGGGTCAAGGCTACGGTGAAGACAACAACTCCTTTGCTAAAAGGATTGGGATTTTTTGCTTTTTATTTCTTTTTTATTATTACACAAATAAGTATGCTTGGCTTCATGTGGAAAATCTTTCTTTGCCTTCCGGGAATGATTAACACAGATCTTCAAATAGTTGCAGGTAATGCAGACATCTTTCTTATGTCCTTGCTTAGAAATTTAGCTGTGGCAGTGTATAGAAATAGAAATACTTCTCTGATCTAATTGTAACAAAGGGGGCCAATACAGAGAAATATTGATCAAATCTGTACTGTGATAGCAGTGTGTAAATATGCAATACTTACACTGATTCCCAGGTGATATAACTGCACATTTTCTTGTTTTGAGTGTAGAAGTAGCTATAGGAGGCTTTTTTTTTCATCTTTGAGACATTAAATAGTGGTATTTTTTTCACTTTTTCTTTTATTAATTTTGTATTAAATCTTAAAGTAAGTTTCTATCTTCTGCATGTGGGGACTGAACATGTGTCAGTTGGGGTAAAGATTGGGAGTTTGCCTTAGTAACCTTTTTTGATGTTCTTTGTGCCTCTGCTATACCATTTGGTGATCTTCTACAACAGAGCTGATTATTAATATACTATCAAAATAACCATGCTTCATCTTTCAGTCATAAAAGTCAAAGGTCTACTGACTATGAAGCTGCAAAATAAATTCATAATCTGTTGGATGACAAATGCCATGGAGTTATTACTGTTCTTTCTCTAATAAATGATTGGTTGTGATTGTTTTTCAGGCATATTTTCCAGGGAATGAAAGAAGTTGAGTTAAATATTTCAGGTCAGCTGACTTTAGAAGATAGAAAATTAGACTATCAGACTAAATTTCATATCTGTGTTCTTACCTCAGCTTTTTCCTCAAGTTTCCTCTGGAATGATGTGGGAAAACTAATATAAGAGGGAATTAAAAACAAAAAGTACTGGAAAACAAACAAACAAAAAACAACCAAAAACACACACACACACACACACACACAAAAAAAAAACAAAAAAACCAACAGAAAGGTGATGAGCCCTTTTATTCCTCTTTTTCTCCCCCTGCTGTAGTAGAGTAGAAACTTGTCCCAGTGATGGAAGGTTAACTGTCAATTCAAGCAGCTTTCTTTTTGCAAGATACACAAATCACTCTTGTGGAAAGAAAGTATGGAGTAGGGTTATTTCTCAATTATTTATTTTACTTCTGAAAAGTCCTGAAAGCTTACAAATACCTTTGTTCACAAATATAGTCCCATTGACTTACACCTAATAATGGCAGATGGGAAGTTAAAGCGTTAGAATTCAAAGGGTTAGAGCCTTATGCTGTGTTACCATTTGATGGGATATTGTAAAGAGCTTAAGGTTGTTTATAACATGGCAGTCACAGACCGGTTCTGTTGGTGAAAAAAAGCACCCCAAATCCTTCAGAGACCACAGAAGTGGCATAAAGATGCTAATGATTACATCGTTATCTCATCTGAGAAATTTGTGTGGTTTTAATTTCACAGCAGAAGCTTATTCAGCTGCAGGAGGAGGACAGGCTAGAGATGTTTCACCAGCCCCTCAGCTCAGTGACTGGCAGCTGGCAAACCCTTCTCTGCCTCCTGGGCTGGAGAAGCCTGATGGCACCATGGATGCTGAGCAGTTCCACAGGCATCTGCAGTTACGAAGGAAGCGGTCCATTCTGTTCCCCAGTGGAGTTAAGATCTGCCCTGATGAGTCTGTGGAGCAGGCTATTGCCAACCATCTGAAGTATTTCAGGCTCAGAGGTAAGTACATCTCATGGGTAATTGATAAAGAACACTCATTATTAAAAAATAGTCCAATCTTTTAAACATAATATAAAAAAAAATAAACAAAATAAAAAAATAATTTCCAGGACATAGGAAATATATTATTACTGGTGAAGCTTACATTTCTGTGATAATCTTGCTTATGAGAGCTGTTCTGGGCTAAAACCCCACCATTATCTGCGTACTCTCATATATCCTAACAACTTTTGCTCCTTAAAACCACATTGTTTACTAAAATAATCCTTTCTCAGTACAGTTTGAGTGCTAAGAAAAATAGGTGCTATGTACAAAACACCTAAATAACAGAGTTTATTTGGTTTATTTAGTGTTTTAAAGTGCCAGAAGAATTAATTGAGGAGTCAGTCAGAAAAGTCAAATGTGAGATATTGGCACTTCAGCCATGTGACTTTTGGCTTTGGTTGGTTGTACAAAGTGTAGTCTCTATGTGTCGAGCTGCAGTACAATAGACAAGCAACCTTTCTTTTAAGATGTGGAACTTGGTGTGGCACAGTTTTCTCTGAAGAGCTGCAATAGTCCCACTAACATCTTCTTTCACTTGATGAAATGTTTCAGTAACAGGATGTATTTCAAACCCTTCTGTCTGACTGCATTGGGATGGGGCATCACAGTCATGCAGCACGTTCTGCTCTTTGTGCCTTTGTGTTGTAGCATCAAACAATTTGTAGTTATCTTAACATATCTATATAAAACTGGCAAAATTACAGAGCTGAAGGGTGTTCAGAGACTCATGTTTGATGAGATTTAATGCCCTGTAGAGAAACTCTCACTAGTGTCAGTTTATTTCCTTAGACAAGTGAAAAACAATGACAACCAGGAGCTGCTTAGTGTTTGCATGAAAGTAAACATGAAGAATATATTTTGAGAACAAAGTGGAATTATATGGGGTTTTACAGCCACATTCAAATATGAATTGTGCCCATCTTGCAAGGGATGTTGACACTGAAGATGATGCTGATGATTTGATGGGCTTTGTCAGCTTCTTATTTCCACTCAAGAGGACTCAACAGTTCTTTCTTCCAAATCAATCCATAAATGCCATGGGCCTTAACACAGTTAAGTTACCCCTCAGTTATCTGTGGTAGGGGTACATTAGGGCAAGACCAACTAAGCAAAGGTGTGAGTGATAATAAAGAAGAAAGAAATCTGTGAATTAGGTTGCAAAAGTATATTTAGGTCTTAATAATCCTAGGCTGAACCAAAAATCCACCTAGTCCATCTGTTTGCTTACTGGATTTAACAGCTTTTGCAATCCACAAGGTTTTCTTGAGCAGAGAAGCTGTGATTACCATTACTGCTTTTAAGTTAAAACTTTTGAAAAAAGATCTCTGAAAGCAGAAGAGGTGACTTTAATTAGCAGCAAGTCACACAAGGTCTGGTTCAAGCAACTTGTCATGTTCATTCTGTTGGCAGCAGCTGCTGCTCCAGGAGTGTTGGGTGGTGTCTAATGACATCCTGAGTAGGCACCTGAGGGCATGAGAGTTCATGTGCTGTGTCTTGGGTTTGTGTGGCAAAATTTTGGTAGCATGGGCTTACGAGGGTGGCTTCTCTGAGAAGCTGCCAGAAGCCTCCCCTATTTCAACAGAGCCAAGGACAATCAGCTCTGCTGGTCAAGGCCAATTCCATCAGCAACAATGGCAGCACCTCTGGCATAACATATTTGAGAAGAAAAAAGTTGCACAGCAGCAATTGCTGTTGAAAAAGAAGAGTGAAAATATAAGAGAGAAACAGCTTTGTAGACTCCAAAGTCAGTGGAGGAGGATGAGGAGGAGGTGCTGCAGGTGCCAGAGCAGAGATCCCCCTGCAGCCTGTGCAGAACCCCATGCCAGAGCAGGTGGATGCCCACAGGATGCTGGCAGCCCATGGGAAGCCCACACTGGAGCAGGTTTGCTGGCAGGACTTGTGACCCCATGGGAGTCTGTTCTGAAGGACTTGCACCCCGTGGAAGGAATCACACTGCAGCAGCCTCTGAAGAACTGCAGCCTGTGGAAAGGGCTTAGATTGGAGAAGTTAGTAAAGAACTGTTTCCCATGGGAGAGGCCTCACTCTGGAGCAGAGTGTGAGAAGTCCTCCCCTAAGGGGGAAGTAGTGGCAGAGACTGGGCTGATGAACTGACCACAGCCCCATTCCTCTATCCCCCTGCACCAGTGCAGGTGAGGAGTTAGAGAAAACCAGGAGTGAATTGAAGCCTGGAAAGAAGGGAGGGATAAGGGCATGGTGTTTCATGATTTGGTTTCATTTCTCGTTACCCTGCTCAGATTTGACTGGTAACAAATTCAAGGAACAATCCCAAGGTGACCCTGTCTTCACAGAATCTGGTGAGTGATCTGTCACTGTCCTTATCTCAACCCATGAGCCTTTCGTTACATTTTCTCTCCCTTATCCAGCTGAAAAGTGGAGTGATAGAGCAGGTTGGATGGGTACCTGGTGTCTGAATTCAGTGTTACTGAATTATATGTCAAGTTTTTACTAGCCATCCAGATATCTACAGTCCACTGTCAACAAAATAATCCTAGGAAAAAGCGTGGTCAGTGTTTAACACTCGGAGACCAGCTACTATGAGTGACTAGCAAAACAACTGACCCCAGAAGGGAATACAGAATCTGCTGATTTTTCAGTCTCACTGTGTATTTTTAGAATCTTTTTTTTATTATTCTGTATATGTTGGAGTAAAAAATTACTTCAATATCAATATATACTTTCTGTGGAAAGGATGGTTCTAATACAGCCTATTCTTTCCTTGGTTTTGCTTTGCTGTCAGCAATACCATGCCACTACCTTGGAAGGAAAGGTTGGTTAATATTGTGACATAAGAGCTTGTTAGAAAACAAGAAAATGTTTGCATGTGCTGATTATCCAGATTGTTTGTTCTATTGTGTCTACTTTAGAAGGAAACAGATGGGAATATAATTATCTGTCTGTAGCTCCTATAGCTTTATTTACTTTTGCTAGCTGGCAAAAGCCTCTCTAAGTGTCAGAGACTGACAGATGAACATTCCTACCACAGGCTTTGAGGAAGTGCTTCTGTCATGTCGCTGTAGGCTTAACAGTGTACAGCTTTTTTTTTTTTTCTGACTACAGCATTTGGCTTTTTGAGCCTTAAAAAGATGCAAGATAAAGAATATGATAAATACATAATAAACCATTAGAAAAATCAAAGTGCAACAAAATATAGGGATATGGAGAAAAATCAGTATTTTGTGAAACAGCAGTATTACTCTTCAACATATGAAAGTCTAATTAATGTGTTATTGGAGGTCTGGTTATTGGAGGTCATTTTATTGCTATGATATTCAGAAGCACCAGCCGGGAAGAGAGGGGGTAGTTGTACTTATTTTTGTACACCTGCAGTCTAGAGGACAAATTTCTGAAGTGCTGCTTTATTCCTACAATCAACCACATGCAGATCAGAGTCTTGAAGTAGCAGATGAGGCTATTTTCACTCTTTTGAGATGAATCCTGGATTATGATTGTCTCTGTACTGCTCTGTCTCTGTACCTCTTGTATCTGTGTATGGAGGCTGCTGTTGGCTGACTTTCTATTTCATTCTTTGCAATGTAGAGATGGAAATCAGTCATAGATGTTTACAGACTGGGTACTGTAAACCTGTGGGCTGGGTCTTTAGTGTTTTTAACTTATGTTTTTAACTTATGTCCTTTTAAATGGTGTAGCATTATGGTTGCTGATGGAAAAGTCATGCAAATGTAATGGTGGTTCATTGCTAGACAAACACAAAGGCGTGTCCAATGGGCAGCTGGAGATTCTACAAAAAAAAAAGTCGTGGAAATCTAATAGTGGGATTTCAGACAGTGAGAGGGCTGTACATGTTCGTGTCTGGTATGATGCTCTTTACTGCTGACAGGGAAATAGTAAGCTGAACCACAGATAAATAAATTTTTTTTTACGTGAAAACAGCCAAGTGTCCTGTGACCAGTCACCTTATGTGCACAATTCAGTGAATCTGCCCATTCTCTGATATATAAATTGTTGATAGAGGATTGTAGTAGATTTAGAAATTGAATTAGCATGTAAAATAGAAACAACATAAGGATTACAAGATGGGTAAACAGTACAAGCCATGCGATCTCATGCCTCTTAATTGGGCTGCTGGATTTTGTCACCATGGCTCAGGGTAATATGCTTCTTTGCCACCTCTAAGATGTATTTACTTTACTGGCTACCTTTCCAAAATTCTCTTTACCATTTTTTCCTACTGTGACCCTCTGTCTTAAACTATTCAATGTATGCTTGTGAGTCCTTTCTTTTCTTTTTCTTTTCTGTGGTTTTTCTTTGTTTGTTTTGTTTTTTGGTGTGGGGTTTTTGTTGTTGTTGTTGTTTGGTTTGGGGGTTTTTTTTGTGTGTGTGTGTTGTTTGTTTGTTTGTTTGTTTTTGGTGAGCACTGGTCTTTTTTTCTCAAGAGTAGATCAGATATTCTCTCTGCCAGAACTGTTCTTGTCACCCAGAGCTTCAGATAAAGCCAAACATCCAAGGATAGCTTTCAAAGATACTGACCAAACAAGGAAATAGGTGATATTGCAGTGGGCCGTAGCTGATGAGACACATGGACATTTCTGAACTTTGGAAAGATTTCCTGTTTCTCAGGAATTAAGTTCTATGCATGAATGTAATCCCTAGACTGGGCATAGCACTATGCATGCTCATTTTCTCCTTTCTGTGCTCCCTTCAGCTCTATTTACTGAAGTATCAGAAATAATGATGTTATTTTCTGCACGTGAACATAGTTAAGAGTAAAGTTTCAATTTGATACTGAAGTCATGTTACAAGTTATTCAGATCTTGCTAATAATGATGAAAGCAAAGAGCCAAAAATAAAGTACCTGGCTGAAAAGCATACATTAAATATCCCTGACCGAGGGAGCCTTTTTTCCCTGTTACCCCCATAACCCTGGCGCGTATTACATATATCTCATGCTCAGCAATAAATTTTTGAAGTTTATTTGTAGAAGGTCTGTCTCCCTCTATGTTTGAATTTTTAGATACCAGCATATGCTTCTAAGAAACTTGACTTTTTCCATGAAGGACACTTGTGTTTTTACTGAAATATTATCGGTGATAATAATTTATGTGCTAGAGTTTAGTATGTGAATGTTCAAATCAAAAATCTTCCATGTGAATTAGCTAATTCACATTCAAATCTCTCATTTTAAACCCTTTTTTATTTTATATATGGTTTAAGGGTTGCTGTGTTAAAGGCCATACACAGCAGCACTCCAGCAATAGATGAGTGATTTCTCTGCATGTGTGTATTAATTTGTTTAACAAATGCTAAAAAAGCCTTTGCAGCAATGACCTCTTAGGAGGGGTCTGTCCCTGTGACTGTAGTATTTATCAAAACCCCTCTGCAATTAAGCTGTTCAGTTGTGCAGAAATTGTTAGAGAGGATGAGGAGTTGGTCTCATGTTGCCTCAAAATAGAATATTCAGCCTGATTCAGTGCTCCTGGCCACCACAGACGATTCAACTCTTAAGAAGCACTAATGAGATTTAATTGGAATTAAACTCCAGCACTGCCCACTTACACAAATGGCCAGAAAGCCACCCTACCCCCTACAGGGTGCTCAGTGCTGTCATGTGGTGCCCCTTCTGTTAACCTCAGAAATCCCTGAGCACAGACTGAGTGTAATAGGCTAATTGTCTCACGTTTGAGAGCTAAATGCATCCCCAGTGGTCCAGCTTGAGCCACAAGGATGCTGAATCCTACCCAGGCGCATGAGGGGTAGCCAGACTGCAGAATTTCAGAGCAAGAGAAAGGTCATCTAATCACATCACACACCTTAGCTGGAGGTTTTGAGAGCAGTGACAATACCTTCAGGAAAGGAAGCTTCAAATAAATTTTTTTCACTCATTTCTGCAGAGTAGTAGGACTGAAAAGAGCTTGTGTTTGCCTGTGAGGAATTTTTTTGTCTAAAACAATTATCTTAAGCTTTTCAGGATATTGGCTGTTAGTTTTGAGTATTACTTGAGCACGAACACTGCATTTGAAGTATGTAAGCTCCCAAGGGCTGGCCTTTTCTGGTTTTGGAGCAGATATGCTGACAGACAGTTCCCATGGGAATTGTCTTATGACATGTCTGGCTTTCTGAAGCAAACTTTGAAACCCAATATGGCCTTTAAAGGTTAAGACATTGCTTACTTCAAGTGTCTGTGGCCCTTGGCTCAATAGAAGCTTGAACAGGGGCATGGACCAAATGTGCCCATCTTTACATTTTTTCCTATTTCCTCTTTCATGTTGAAGATGATTATACCAGTGACGAGTTAAGTGACTTCTACTTTGTGAGGCTTTTCAGGGTGGAGTATGTGGAAAATGTAGTATATGCATGCAAAATATAGTTTGGAGACAAACTGCAGACCAAGCTGTGTTGGGATTCTGGTTTCTTGTGCCAGTCAGTTATGTGTCTTCAGCATAACTTTTCCTTTTCTTGTAGTCAGCTGGACCTGATCACATCTCTTGTAGCAGGCAAGCTTCTCTTCTCATACACCTTCATTTTTTTTTTCAACATTTGAGTTCTTCAGAGGAAAACTGCAAGGTAGCCAAGAGATCAACTAACTTAAAAGTACAAGTTATTTATTACTGCAGACATGGTACAAAGGAAACGATTTTCCAGGGGAGCTTACCTTCCCACTCAGGTGTAGCTTCAAGACTCTTAGCTCACTGCCTTAAAAGATTGATCTCGATTTTATGATGCTTTTAATCAGTATTGTTTGCTGGGGATTAGAGGCCCCATCACAAATCCTGTCTCCTCTGGGGCCTGGTGTTGCTAATGCTGTCCCACATATGTGTGCCCCTGGAGCAGGCTAGTGAAAGTTTGGTGTGAGATCCTGGCTGGGGAGTGGCTCTTGGCACATGGCAAGGGCTGAGCTGCTCTTTGGGTGGCAGTGGCAGTGCTGCTGGGTCTGCTCAGCAGTTCTTCCTCATGCTGGCAGGACTGCCTGCTTTGTTGTTTTAAAAGAAATTTTCAGCTAGTCTTCGAAAACTAAACCCTGGAAAGATCATAATGCAAAACCTGCCCAGCAGCTTCAATCATAATTCATTGTTGGGCTCCTGACAATTTATTATAAGCTCTCATGAGACATTTTTCCCCCTTCTCTGTCTCCTTTAAATGTTTTATATTTAGAACTCAGAGTTGCATTTCTAGTTGAAAAGCTCTGTGGTCAACTTTTTGGTCCTCCCTGACTCTTATTTTATTTCATTTTCTGTTTAGGTTTGAAGGAGTTGCTATTTTAAATCTCAGTCAAAACTTGCTTCATTTTTGTCAGCATATTTAGGTAATGTATTTGACATAGACACTGGCAACTTTCTGGAAGGACAGAAAGGAAAGATAGTGAATTATTTTAAACAGTAACTTATAGTTATTACCTGAAACTTCCAGTCAAGTCCTGTTTAACTTTCATTTTGTGCCTCCAACTTTTGTCCACAGTTTCCGAATGCTTAAAATCTAGTTAATGAAAATCACGTTTTTCTCTATGAGAGTTCTCAAGAATTTTAGAAACTTTGAAAAATCTCCCTCATCTATAAATAGCTGAAAACCCATCAAGGCAGGCTCCACCTTCAAGTTAAAAGAAGGTCAATCACATTTGTGAGCCAGCTTGAATGCACTGTGAGCATGGTGTCTTTTCAGTTCCCTGGGTGGCCATGTCAAGTCAAGATAAGAATTGGCTCCCTTTATGGCATTCCTGAAGGAGAGGTGGAAGACAGAATTGTGCTTGCCTCTTTCTTGACATGTGTGTGATTTGAACCACACTGAATAAATTGTGTTGTTCTCTCTCAGTGCTTGAAATTCTTCTAACTGTAAAGCAATGAAAGTATCTATGAGAAAGAAACAGAGCAATTTAGTTTCAGTCTTTATTAGCCAGTCCATGAACCTACTCTTGAGCACCCTAGAGGTAAGCACACCTGAGGATGGTTCTTGTGTTCAGCCCTTACAGCCTGGATTTGTTATCCTGCAGAGCAATCCCCTGCTTTACAAACTGGCCAGCTGGAGTAAACAGGACAGCAACAAGAGAGACTGTGTGTCACCAAGGCTGCAGGGTGATTGTGCTGGCCAGCAGCTCAGCAGTGCTGAGGGTGTGGTTTCCTGGACAAGGCTGACAGAAGTGTTCAAATGGCACTTGTGGTAGATTTTTGCTTGGAGTTTTCAATCTCTCCCTGTGTGTCACAACTAACACACACTGACTGTGTGGAAGGAAGAGAATACAAAAGGAATTTGCACTATGTTGTCCAACTTGTTGTTCACCTCAGTGGAAACAGCTAGAGAGGAAAAAATGTGACTCCTCATCCACACCTCATTTCCTCCTTTTGCAGCACACATGGCTGTGTTTACAGCTTAGGTCTAACTAATGGGCTTGGAGCCCACAGATGGCACAAAGCCTTTGGTACTGGAATTCAGTGGGGTGTCTAATTCCAAATGAAAGGACACACAGAAAATCCTTAATCTATTGGGAGCCGATTGGAGCAACTGTTTATACTGGAGCAGCTTGTATTCAGGCAAGACACTGTCTCATCACATTTATTTTAAACTTGTTTAAGAGCATTAAGGAAAATTATCTTCAATTACTTGCATCTGGAAAGCCAGTCCTTTGCCTGTAGGTATTTGAAAACTCCAGGATTAGACAGTGTCCCTGCAATGTATTTGCAAGCTATTGCTGTGGCTTCAGTTGTTACTGAGAGCTTGCTGAGAACTGATGCCAGCCACAGGGAGTAATCTCATTGCAGGATTGTTGTTCCACAATGTGGCACCTGGAGTAGGATACAAGTACCACTGAAAGAAATTTGAGCAAGTGATATTCTAGTTTCTGGATTTGAAACTAGACTTCAGTCTTTTCCTGGATGCCTAGCTTTGCAAGTGGGATGGTAGAGAGAATATTACAGATGTTATTCTGCTTCAGGAAGATTATTAGTACTCCAGCAGGAACCAGAAATCCCAGAGCAGGATTATGGCCTCACTGCCTGAGGTCTGTGCAAGGGTCAGATGGAAAGGGGGTCTCTGCCTCAAAGGGTTTGCAAGTGTAGCTTGATGGGGGATGTGAGATGGTGCATGGATGTTTGTCAGTTTGGCTATTTGTTTCTGATTCATAGAGATGCATACACTGATTGGAAGCATGGACAATACTTTCCAAACCAGTGTGTTTTACAGATAAAGTTAACCACCTAAATGCTGGAGAGGTGCTAGAACAGTAATACACTACTGACAGAGTTTGGGGACTTAATTGTTCTCTGGTCATGCATACCAGATGAGCTACAATGCTAATCTCATGTCATAAACCTGGGCATGGAACTGAGAAATGTCTTTATATCTGTAGAGTTCCACAATAGAGAAAGTCTCAACAGCTCTGATAAACTAAAAGTCAGGGTGAAGAAAAGAACTTTTTCTGCATGGTGTCATCCAGTGTGCCAGAGTCAGCTCAGCTCTAAGGGTGTGCTGCATAGGAAACTATTCCTTAAGGTTGTTATTTGTAAAGCCTTTGCATTTAAGAAAAAATACCCATCTCTTGATTGAATGAAAATGCTTCCATATGTGATCTACATGTTAAGTTTTACATATGTACGTTTAAACGACTTTGGAATCTGGAAAACAAAGCATCAAGAAGAAATAATAAGGTACTGGATTTGGCAGCCCAGAGTTAATTTTAAAGCTGATTGAAGAAAATGGCTTTCTGGAGATAGATTTAGCATCCTGTTGTTTGTGATGTCAGGACTTTGCTGGAATGCAAAGCATTTCTCTGCTGAACTGTCTGTCTAAGTAGTGAAATCAGATTAGGCCAAAAAGCAGGTTTGTCTGCTGCTCCTCCAGGATGGCATTTGGTGTGAATGATTTTGAGAATTGGCCTTGTAATGTTTCTCTTTTCTAGGACACAAGGAAAATCCTAGAAATCTTTCTCCCTTGGAGTTATCCTGGGTCACAGAGTGGTTCTTGCTTGAACATCATGTGACCAACTGCTCTGACTGGCAAAAGGAGCTTGTGCAAGGTCGGGACATTAAAATAGGCAGTGTAGTACCTGATTTTAAACCTTAGTTCTCAGGCTGACTGTTCAGAGCTGTCCAGTTCTTTGTCAGTGAACATGTACGGCACAGTTAGAGCTTGACTTATTTCATAGCACATTCTTTTGTCATAATCCTTCTTGTTTTTTGAATTATTAATGCAGTTGTAATTTCTGAAACGTATTTTAAATTCTGTGTAAAGGTGAGTCCGAAGGAATTGTTACTGACAGAGCTTATTAGAATTTGATCAGTGCCACCACCTTTTTTTACAACTTAAGCTCCACCTCTACTTCCTATGAGGACATTTGCCATAGTGTTTTGGTTTTCTAGCTTTTCTAAAAATGCGATTCATTGATCAAATTGCAGTTTCACTCAGTGGAAATACTCTTGGTCTTGACGATTGTTAAGAAATAAGTGCTTTCTCATGCTTTCTTCTTTTTCTCTTAAAATTTCTTTATTTATTTCAATTTAAAAAGTCAGGGAGAGAGGTAATATGAGTGCAGAAGATCCACCCCATCTTCATTTCAGGCACTTCAGTGCTTTCCACATTTCCATGTAGATGTCAGGTCGCTGTGTTCTATGTGTTCATGTGCTGACAAGCTTACAGCACTGGGACAATGACAGCCTGGCCACTTGTGCCACAGAAGCTCTCCTGTTGTACTAACACCAGACCTTTCTTGTGCCTTCAGTGTGCCAGGAAACAGTCTGGGAGGTCTTCAAGACATTCTGGGACAGGCTGCCAGAGCGTGAGGAATACAACACCTGGATGGGCCTGTGTGAGGAGGGCATGATGAGCATCTTTGAAATGGGCACCAACTTCAGCCAGTCCGAGGAGCACCGCAGCCTGATTGTGAAGGTGAGTGGTGCAGGAGCTGCTTGGAGTGTTCTCAAGGGCAAGGGCATCCTGTCCCTCTGCAACACACAACCCTGGCATCTCACACTTGGCAGTGATGGGCACAGCCCTCAAAACACTCAGGCGTGGGCATTCCAGCGCTGGGAACTGGAGTTCTAAGATTGGTTCCAAAAAAAGTTGTGGTTCCAAAGCAGGGAAAAGCAGCAATGGTGAGGAGAATGTTGTCTTCAGTAGATGCTCCTGGCAAGCAGATGGTGTCTAGACCCATGATGTGAGTCAGGCTGTGGTGCATTTTCCCCTGGGATGTGTGGCAGCCTCCCTGCTCCGAGCTGCACATGGAGGTGCCCTCACCCCAAATGGCTCTTGGGAGCAGGAGTTCCAAGCTGTACTTCTGCTGCTACCAAGCCCCAGGCATAATTGCCTGTTTGATTCTCTACAGGTCTGTGATGTCTGTGCACTGCTGCCTGACTGAAATGAGTGTAGTTATAAATGTAAAAACTTTGGTATCCTATGAAGGCAATAAATAACATTAGGTAACTCACCATGGGAAGCTGCAGGTTAAAATCTGTTTATGAGGGTAAAACAAGTCAATTTTAAAAAAATCTGAATATCTTGGTATATTTTCTGTTGATTCAAGTTTATTTTAGCTTAAAGAAACTAAGAGAAATATTAAGTCAAACTAAAAAACTGTGTCTCAAAATACAAAGATGTATTTTCAGGAGTTTGTGAATTTAAAAAGAAAGTGCTTAACTTTGTATTCATCTAAGGTACAGTAGATATCTTGATTTCTTTGGATAAAAGGGTTCTTAAAATGGGTGGTGGCTTAAGGATTCTCTTTGAGATTACTGAGGTAATGGATGAGTATTTTTATGAAACTTGTAAGTCTTAAATGTATAACCCCATAGAAACACTGATGTTCAGTCAGTGTGGATGTGCTGACTTTTTCCCCTCCTACTTTTTTATTGGACTTTTATGCTAGGAATGTTCACTAAGTTATGTGAATATGGAAACTGGTGTGGATAATGGAGAGGAGTTTTTTTTTCCTGAGCCTGAATGTTAGTCTTCCCAGGTGATGCTAACCAGAGTTTGCTTCTGTGAAGTCTGATGATGCTGTTGCCCTTAGAAGTCTTTGCAAAAAGATAGAGAAATAAAATTAATGTGATTTTTTTATGCACACAGTGCTTGTAACTGTTTTGTATTCAATTTTTGCAGTGAGATGATCTGTAGTGGGAGTTTATTAAAGAAAATCAAAATTATTCTTGGAAACAGGATGATGTATCTAACTTCCCACTGCTGCTCTCTCTTTTTGGGTATGGCTCTGCAGCATTTCAGTGGAGCCAGATAAAGTGCTCTGGGTTTGACCTTTCCAGAAGAGGGATATTTATTTAGGTTTCCTTTCTCCTGTAGATGGCTATATTCTCTTCAGTAATGCCATATCCTGGGAAGCAGTGTGTTCATTCTTCTATTTTCTCTCAGCACTGCTGGTAAAAGGTGATGGTTCTTGGGCTGATTTGATGGCAGATGAGTCTGTGATAAGAGACCAAATGCTGTCACCTCTGTGCTCCACAACATGTCACAAATCAGTCAAGTGACTTCTTTTGGTGTAAGAAGCTGAACTCAATTTGACTTTGAACCAGACTGAAGGCAAAAGCACCCTATCCCCCCATCAGTGACTGTCAGAAGATCCAGTGGTGTATTTTTAAATGCATGGGTCAGAGAGTGGGTTTAACTGCTAGCTCTAGTACTGACTCACCTTTCTCATATGTGCTTATCCACAAAATTCTTCAAAGTTAAAGCTTTTTAAAGCAGCTGTGACAATGTTAAGTCCAAACAGAGGCAGTGGATACATGTCTGCTTTTAAGAACATCCTTCTTCATGCTAATTCCTTGCCCTGTACTAATGTGGTGGTAAGAGCTGGGGCTCAGCCTGTGGGACCTAACACAGCTTCTAAATCCTTGTGTCCTACTGTCTTGTTCTTTCCACTCTCACCAGCTAAGATGACCAAGTTGTATGGTCAAGCCTTTCCATTACTAGTGGGATTTCATTTCCCTCTCATTACAGAATGCTCATGCATTTGCTCATGACCTGCTGTTGCTATTTTCCCCCATTCCTTAGGTTTGATCTCTAAAAACTTCTGCAATTTGTTTGTTTGACCATTGCACTCCTCATCAAATCCACTTGTTTCTAATCTTCCTCTGCTCTCCAATGTCTGCAAATCATCTGTGGTTATTTTAAGAGTTTCATTTAGAGCCTTCACCTGATAAAATTAATTCTGCTTTTCTTTTGGTATGCATTGGCTGTTACTGTCATAGCATTGCTCTGCTGCTTCTTTTGTATGGACATGTTGGCAGATTCTGGCAGTCTTATTTCAAAGCAGTTTTTTTGTATTACTTTTTGGTAGATTGCAACATGAAATTTAATTTTTAGAAATGCTCCATGGCCTGAATGTCCGCCCTCTCTCTCAAAAGAAGCTCAGTGTATCTGAAATTTAGACAAATTAAATCCGTGGGGTTTGCTTTTAATGAACAATAATTCAGTAAAATTATTGCTTTCATGATGTTTTTGTTGTAGTTTGGAGGGTCTGTTATGAGAAGTGTAATTAAATGCCATCTTATTAGCCTTCTTCCTTTGTTTTTTTCTTATTCTTTTCTTTAATCCCCAGTAATCACTGTCATACTCCCACATATGCTGCAATGCCTGCTCCATCCTAACTTAATTAATATTGAGAAAGATTCTCTTTTGCTTGCTTTCAACATGCTTTCTTGCTGGATATCAGTTGGAGCTTAGACCAGCTGGTCTCAGCTTTCATACTTCTTTTTTGATGTAAAGTCTGCCTCTGTGGGTTTCCCTGTGCTATCTGTACATACATGCACGTTCTGTATGCACTAATACAGAATATATATATTGAGTTTTCCTGAGGTTCTTTAAGCAGAACACCTGCCACATTTTCAGAAAGAGCAGGTGGACATAGTCATGCCAAGCATAAAAAATATTTTAAATATCTTTTTTTTATTTCCCCTTGAATTTTCATTTTATTTTTGTGATCATGTTAACTGAAGTACCTTACATAGGAAGAACACTATCCTAACTAATTTCTTGGGATGTTAAGCAGATTTACAAACTGTGAGACTGTTAACCCATCTTTTTCAATTCCTGCCAGAAATGCAAATGGAGAAGGTAATTCCCATATATAGGGTGGGATTTTTTTCAGTATAAATCTTCTTGTAAACATTCCTTCCTATAAATTAACTTGGCTTGTGTTCCTTACTGTGTAGCTCTATTTCAGTGGGAGTAAAACCCAGTTACATAGAAAGTAATATTCATCCTCTGTAACATCCTCATTCATCCCATTGTGCTTTTTGAGAAGAGTTAGGCTGAGACTTAGCATGGAAAGGAGTTTGTGGGAGAGCTTTCCTGAGAATCAAAAGGCAGACAGTTTCCCCAGGAATCCCCAAAACTGTGATAGAAGGTGCCAACCTATCAAAAGACAACTTGAAAAGTTCCCAGGACAGGACACAAACCCTCCACTGGTGTTGACTCAGCCATACTTTTGTGCAGAACCGAGTTTCCAGCCCATGAGCAGCTCTGTCTGCTTCAGTGTGTTTGCAGCACAGAGTGCTCAGTGACAGATCAGGGTAAGAGGGGAGAAGGCAGCCCTGCCTGAGGATGCCTGAGGAATAGGCAGTGTAACAAAACACCTTCTTAGCATGCTGAAATGGGTACTTAGCCATGTAAAATGAGTGATTTGGCCTGAATTCTGAGAGCCACGTTCCAAGGTGGGATGTAGCATCCCAATGATATGAATTATTTGTATCACTTACTCCCAGTGCTGTGAATACTTCACAGAGTCAGATTATTTTGTATTTCTCAGGTTCCTGTGGAAGATCTCTTCTGCTGTCTCTCCTCTTCCCCTGTTCTGTGACCTTCCTTGCAAACCATCATCTTTCTCTGTTCAGTTAAATGTCCTGACCACTCTTTCCAGTTCTTTACATTTTTTTCTTTGCATAGAAAACCTTCTTTAGTTTCTTCTAAACCTGGAAAAAAAGCAGATCATATATTCTCTTTCACATCCCCCATGGCCTCTTATGCATGCAAAAAAAAAATTCAGTTGCCCTCCTTTGAGCCATAATGTCAGATTTCCTTCACCTGTTTTCTTATCCATGCACTTACAGTTCTCCTATTGACTTTTATTCTTTGCATTTCATGTTTCAGCCTCCTGTAGTTTAAAAAGTAAACCCCTCCACCTTTGCCATGTATAAATCTCTAGCCTTCATTTCAAGTTGCACATAATTGAAACAATATTTGTTCTACTAAGCTGTTCCTGCTATTTCTCCTCTGACTCACTGTAGACAGTGTTTTTACTTTACCTTTCAGGGATGTTTCTTAAAGCACTGTTCCCTGGCCTCTCTCTATAGCTTCAGTTCTGGACACTGTCCTCCATTTCCTTGAATAATCCCCAGCACTTTGGCCTTGCCTTCATGACAGTGTGGCTCTGCCATGCACCATGGTGGGGAACCAGGGCAGGCAGACAGAGAATCATTTTTTGGTATGATTTTGCTGTTGTAAATGAGGTGGGTTAAATCAAATACGCTTGGTAGAGCCCATCGACATCCACAGATGGGATTAAATTAATATGGGATTATTTCAGACCTCCTTGATATTTCCTCTGGTTTTCTGTCCTCCCTGGGATTACCTCAGGATATTTTGGCTTCTGTACATAGTGATAGTCTCCTAGGCTCAGGCAAGAATGTCCTGTATGATTGCTTTTCTGCAAGATCAGGGGTTGGCAGAAGCTCATCTGGTTGGTACTATATGTGATTTGCTGTATTGTTATAGCCTGTGTTTAATGTATTCATATTAACTCATGATAGCTTTTTATAATGTAAAGTAACAGTAGAGAAAGGTGAGCACTTGAGCAGCAGACACAAAACTCAGCTCCAAGCATTAGGAGAATTGGTGTAACAATGTCAGGAAAGTCCCACTTCAAGAGAGCTAATTTTGTACAAAGCACCTGCTGGAGATAGCTTCAGTGAGTGAAATCTCTCCTTAGCTTTGGTGTGGCTGCTGCTGTTACAGAGAACTATTTCTAGATCACTTCAAGTATTGAAAGGGCTATAGCATTAAATAATCTTTGCAGTCTGTATGCAGCAGGTAAATTTCTAACTCCATTTTAACAAAAGAACTGAGTCAGAGAGGTGAGATATTTTGGCAAAGGCTATTCTGTGCTAAATGATTAAACAAGTCAGTATGAGAACTTTAGAGCCCTTGGCTTCTAATTAGGGGGGAAAG
Source organism: Cisticola juncidis (assembly GCA_013400215.1). Classification (NCBI taxonomy): domain Eukaryota; kingdom Metazoa; phylum Chordata; class Aves; order Passeriformes; family Cisticolidae; genus Cisticola; species Cisticola juncidis. The sequence goes on from VXBR01001476.1 coordinate 140,046, forward strand.
GTGATGTTTGCCATGGAGTTCAAATGTCATGGCTTGCCCCCACCCCAGGCTAGAAAGCAAATTAAACATGTGTGAGAGAAGATGACAGTCACACTACAAACTATTTATTGCAGACCATGCTAGTTTACTATGAAATTATATGACAATTTAGTAATTTGATGCCTTATTAGAAAGATGAGTGTGGACACTGTGTAATGTTTCTTATTCTAGACTTTGGCCATTAAAATAATGATTTGACATTTCAGGTTTGGTTCTTATAAGTTCTCCTTATAATTTGTTGAATAGATGACTAGAGAATAATAAAATATTGGTTAAGTCCAGGGACCAGACTCAGGGAACTTGGGAGCCACCAGCTCCTCAGAGTGCCCTGCAACAGAGTTTTGGCCCAGGCATCCCACACTGGCATGTCCCTCTTCCTTTGCTCTGGGAAGCAGTCAGGACTGCTCTGAGCTCTGCTCTCAGGGGCTTTGAGGAGCAGTGGATAAAGCTGCTGGCTACAGACTAGCACCAGGTATATAAAAGATGTGTGAGGCCTGTAATAACTGGGGCTGGTTTTAATAGCACCTACAAATCATCCTGACTGGCTGGGGCTGGAAGAACATCTTTTCTAATGAACAAAAACTTTTACTGAGCTACTGCTTACTGATAACTTTCCAAAATCTTGTAGAGAGGAAATCAATCTCTCTCTTCCTTGTAGATCCCAGTGCACTAGGGGTGAACTGGGGGTGATCTATACAGGCACTGTATAGATCAGCATAATGACCCCTTAAAACAACTGCCCAAAGTTCAACACAGTTTTAGTGGCCCCCAAGGTAGAGTTTCCACTGTAGACTACCTGGTTTCTTTGTTTGTCACTTAAAAGTGCCTTGCTGTGTCTTAGTTTTTTTTCAAATAAAGAACTAAAGAATCTGTAAATGTTTCATTAAATGGAGTTGTATAATAAATGTTGGTCAAAGAACATGCTGAAAGGCAAGCTGACAGGAATTTGTATTTTGGCAAGCCTTGCTCAAGCTGATGTCCAAGCTGTCTGCCATTCTAGCTGTGAGCACCATGCCCACATGTCCTAGGGAAAAACAAAAGGCTGATATAGCTCTAAATTAATAACAGCTGAATTTCTTCACTTTCCTAGAAATACAGGAAAACAGAGGCGATGAGAGTGAGAGGGCTAACCTGCTAAAAAGGTCTCTTGCCTTTTCAACCCTCTTTTACAAGAAGAACCATCAGGATAGCTTAGAGTGACAATCCTCAGGTCGCCGAATACATATGGGTGTTTTTCAAAGAGGTTTGCAAAGTGGAAATTATATGTTTAAAGCTAATTGTGATTTAATTTCTAAGGAGGTACTTGAGTTGATTCACTTCCTGTTGTTTTTACTGAAAAATATACCTGCATTGATTATACAAAGAAAGCTAGCCCGATAAGCAGTCCACCAAACAATCCCTTTTTGACCCCCTAAAGCAGAGAAACAGAAATTATGTGGATGGACAATAACTTTCTGTAAGTATTTGATATTCTCTTTACACTGGTACAGCAGCAGCAGCATGCAGCATTATTTCTCAACAGCTCTTACTATTTCTCAGAATCTCCTCCACTTCTTGTGGTGTTCCTCACAGAAGTGTCTCTGACTCTCCTCTAGAACTAATGGCACTAATACCATGAGAATTTGGATTAAAAAAATATGAATTGTGTAGCCCTTAGTATTTTACAACAGTACATGAAAAATTATCATCCCTACCACTTGTACAACCATAAACAGTCACCAGATTAATCTTGCCATGGTACTTTAAGCTGTAGCTTCACTTTCAAAAGATGGTTTTAAATCTATAGACAAGCAGCAGAAGTAATGCTGAATTTCTGAAGACTGCTGGCTTAAAAGGTTCTTATTGTTGGCATTCTCTAACATGGGAGAATGTTGTACCTGCAGAACATTGCAGGAAAATGCAGAAATGTAGAGCACCTCTGACAAACCTAATGCTCTTTACACTGTCTGATATCGAGTTTCAGCTGTATTTTGGAAATGTTAGACATATTTCCTTTTCAGCAAGGACTTTGTTAATAAATTTTGAACTTAAAAAAATGACAGTACAGAGAACAGAATTATTTCAGCATGCAGAAGGAAATAAGGTGGTATAAACTGCATTTCAATTTCCTTCACCTTATGTTACTCAAATATATTCAGGATTTGTTTTTGTTTTCCAGAAACTGGCCTATACAAAGGAAGCAATGGGCAGGTGAGTATCTGTGCTCTCCTTGCATTTTATTCTCTCTGGAGATGACAAAAGAGCTGAGCTGTGACATTTTGTAACCTTTTCTCTCTTTTTCTTGTCAGTTCCTGTGCTGATTGGTCGTGTGGGTAAGTAATTTTCCCTTTCTTTGGTTCTTGCTGCTGCTGGCACTGATTGGTGCGCTGAAGACCAACAAAATTCACCTTTGTGAAACAGGACATAAAGAAAAGTGTGGTGGAGAAATCTGGTGGTTCTGGCATCTGAACCTCTGTCTTGGCATGGTTGGCAAGCTCAAAATATCCCAGCCAATCTGAGGCTTGCACTTCTGCTTAAGTGTGTCATCACCTTGGGGCTGTAAGGCTGCCAGGCACAGACACAGGCTGTCTACCTGAAGAGGTTTAGTGGGGAAAATCTATTCTGGGAAAGAGATGTGCCCATAGTTGCTTGTGCTAGTGTTCTGGTTGTCTTGAAAATCTTTCCCAAAGGCTTTCAAGTACTCCTGGTCACTGTTACAAAAACAAAAAGAAAATGGAATATTTTGAAATGCTGTTTTGAAATACTTTCAAGAGATGTGTTCTATATACTGTTACAAGGGAGTTGGTTGGTTTGGCTCCTCACACTTTTAACAAGGCAATAAAGCTGAAAACTGATTTGGGGAACCTTTGTACCAAAGCAAACCTGAACTTGATTGTTTGTTGATTTGCATGCCTTTTATTGAACTGAGAACAAGTTCAAATTATTATTCCTCCATTGCTACTCAGAACTTAATCTAAGGTGTAATTTTTAGGGTAATTCAAACCCAAACAATCTGGTGCTGAACTCCTCTGAAAAACTGGCAGGTTCAATTCTCTGCTTTACAGGCCACATAAAGCTATGCTAAATATGAGTAATTAAAATACTGGTAAGAGTAATCATCTAACAGACTTCTTAGAAAAGGCCCCAACTTCTCAAATCAGATATCCTCATAGTGATTTCATAACCACAGCATATGTTAAAATTAATAATGTGAGATGATAATGGCAAAAGTGATTACAAAAAGGCTGGTTTCTCTCTGTCCTGTGGAGCTGAGTGCTTCTTTTGACAGGAGCAGTTCCTGAAGCCTTCAGGTCAGCTGGGTACTGTCCATCTGTTCTGAGGGAGTTTGAGCTGGAAAACCTACTGCATCCCTCTGTGTGATCATTCAGGAAATCTAGTAAATGTAGAGATACTTGAGAGGAATTGGAGTCAAGGCATCTGGAGTTTGCATGTACTGGGCTAACAGTGCAAAGGAACTAAAGGAACAGTGCAAAAAGCCCAAGTTTTGACTGAAAGGTGGATCAGAGTGATAAATGTTCTTGTCCAAAAGCCATCTTTTGAAGTGTTTCATGGCAACATTAAAGGGATTCCAGTAGACAACTGGAAAACCTTACTAAACTCAGTTCACTGTGGGGCTGTGCTGTACCTGTCTGAAAAATACACTGCTTTTATTTCAGTGTGTATTGCTTCAGATTGTTTATAGCTTTAGGTTGGGGTCTTTGCTATTGCCATCAGTTTAAACTTTGAGTTTACTGTATCTTTTCCTCTATAATTTGATATTTGTCTCGTGCTCGGAAATTGTAGTGTTTTATAGCATACAGAAGGTGATAGAGGACTGAAGCAGTGACAGAAACATGTAGACTTGCCCTGGGTAATGGAACATCAGGAGAAATTAGTAGAAATAATTCTCATTATAAAATCCAAACTTGCTCTAAGATTATTCTGGATATCTCAGAGCATTCATGGTTTAAGATGTGAAGTTTGTAAGCCAAAGTTCTATAAAAAACAGAGCCATGAATTTCCATCATGGGTAGAAGATGTCTCATCTTGTCCCAACAGGAGTAAGTCAGCCATCTCAATACTGCCAACAGCCAACATTATTCCTTGAAAAAATAACCAGACCTCCCAGTAAAGATCAGAATAAATGCTCTTCTAAATATATTCTGTGAGAAATTAACATAAGTACCCAACCCTGGACCACTATCAGCCTCTAAGGTGCAGGATGAGAAATCCAGTGTCAAGTCCCTCCTGCAGAAAGGAAAAGTGAGTGCAGTTCTCCCTCTCCTGGGCATTGCTGTTCTCACCTGCTGACCCATATATGCAGAGAGAGGCTGGTCCAGGGCAGGGCAATGCTCGGATCTGAGCACAGCTGACTTGTCACTCAGCTGTGCCACCTGTGTCAGAATGGACAATGGTTCTGGTCTTGTCTCTATAGGGGTGGCAGGACTGTCCTTGGTATCTAGATATCCAGGGTATCCAGATGAGATGGTCAGGTGAGATTCCCACATGGCCAGGGAAGGACAGGCTTCTCCAGGTGGTGCCTTGAAGTGAGGCAAGAGCTGAAGTCTCTGATTTGTCAGAGATTGATCTAGTGTCTCTGATGACTGTGCAGGAGCAGCCATTTCCCTTTGGGGTCCTGGCACTGGGCATATTTCTCTCTCTGTTTTCCCACTCAGAAGAACAAGAGAAATTTTGCCATAGATTCTAGGGCATAGCCCTCACACAAGAAACATTTCCATAAACTTTGACCAATGTCTTTGTTCTATGAAACAGATTTTTCTTTGAAATATATTTTTTCTTTGATTTTTTTTCTTAATTTGGAGTTGATCTGGAATGAAAGACAGGCTCTTGATATCTGTTTGTCATTTTAACTACAGTATGTCTCTAATTCAAATCAAAATTGTGCTGAAAGCTATAAACAGCTATGGAATTGAAGCTGTGACTTGAGTGCTTTAATAGAACTCATATAATCCTACCTAGATGTCAATATGGTGTCTCTCTCTAGGTGGAAAAAGCTGATTTCCTCTAATTAGACACTGGGATAGTTTTAATGTAGCCCATAGAAAGGTGCCTTGTGCTGTTTCAGTTTAGTTCCTGGAATAACTCCCAATCCGGCATTACTGACAGTGACGCAACAGTGGGATGGAAGTTTGTTCCCGTAAGGTTTAGAGCTTGCATTCACAGAGGTTAAATGCTCAGCTACCCTGGCCTTTTCAGGAGCTGAGGGCTTAAACTGAGTACCACCAAGGAGAACACCTCAAAAGGAAAAGCAATGTATGGGACACAATCCAGATGTGTGCAGAGCAGGTGGTCTTTGTCTCAGTTGGAAGTGTCAGAGCACTACATCAGCTAAAGATTTTACTGATTGCTTTATTCAGTAGGCCACTGGCACTGCACATAATGAAGTTCTCTCTCTTAATACTGGAGTCTGTCTTCTGACAGCAGGACAGTCCCTTTGTCTAATTCCTGGGGGATCAAAAGCCAGATCTTGAGAATGAGCTGAAAGCAAAGAAGTAGCACAAAGTTGTTGCAGCAGAAAACAAGAGTTTTTATGTCATAGCCTTGCTTGAGTGCTGTATGCACAACAGCATACTGAGGAAAAGATAAAGAGAATAGCATAGTTGAAGAGGAGGGATATAACACACTACTTTTTCACTTCTTCAGAAGCATTTTTAAGGTGAAATGAAATATGTAGAGGCATGTATCCTTTTGATGGTACTTGCAGTTTCTTAGATCACCAAAATTAGTTGGAGTAAATCTTGTTCAGACCTCCTGTGTTCTGTCCTCATTCTCTGCCTTGAAATACACTGGCAAATCCAGAATACATACTTTATCAGTGGTGGTAGCAATGGTTGATGATGTATCAATTTGGCTTTTGTACTATTTATCAAAATGTGCCTTATGAAAGAGTAAGAGTTTGTCTTCTGTGCTGGGATCATTTTATCAGTTCAGCAGTTATGCCTGCATGACATAGAAACGTACCTGAGTTTCTTTATTGTTTGCATGTGGACTTGGCAGAGATATTTCTCATTTCAGAGATTTTTTAATCATTTGCACAGCTTTACCACATGTGAAGAGTTCCACACTGCTCCTTTTCAGTTGTGTATTTTCTTTTGTGCTCCCTACTGTCTGGTAGCAAGTATGAAAGTCTTTTTCCTGCTTTAAATAGAACCAAAAGAGATGAAAATTCAAGAACTACCTAAATGAAAATTAAGATAAATGCATGTAAATATTAAAAGGAAGAGAATCTGAATACAAGGCTTTGCTTTGCATTCTGAAATTGCATTAAAATACTTCTTAAATTGCGTAGTTAGTTCAAGGCTGTGTGACTGAAATATTTACAAATGAGAAAATCAAACAATAAATATTTTTCTCCTTTGTGCGATATGAGAATTGAAATAATATTTCAAGCAAAAGAAATGTTTGACACAGCCAGTTAGACTTTAGAACATTCAAATTGACCAACAATCTTATAAATAATGGATCAACTGATGGATGTCCAGAATATCTAGTACAAATCTGAAGATTTTACTTTCTTCATTCACAGAGCTGGGTTTGTCTTAAACCTTGAAGAGAAATGTAGAGAAAAATCTAGAACTTCACAGGGAGCTGTGAAATGGTATCACTGATGGCCCATTTGACAGGTCCAGAGTTGGTTCTCCTTAATGACACAGTACAGCTGCACATAAAGAACCAGTTTAGGCCTAGGAGTCAGTGGAACTCTTATGCTTTGGTGGACTGGACTTGTCAAGTCTTCTCCTGCCATGACTGATGTCACACAGAAGCACACACCGTGGGCCTTGGAAAAAGGGGAATGTAGGCGTATTTGTGAGCTGTGGTTGCTGTGTTAATATGTGTAGACTGTCCATGAGCACTGTTTGCTTCAGATCATCTTCCTAGGCCCTTATGGATCTTGCCTTACACCTGCCTAGATCCTGGTGTCTAACAGAGCTGTGTGATCTGAAACCGCTTGTTTCTGCCGAGGAAACACAAGTGCAGTGTTGTTTGTTCTGGTGCTTAGACATGTCTGTGTTCCTTCCTGCCTCTCCATACATATGTGTATGTTTTTATGTTTTGCTTACGGCTCAGCCAAGATGATCCAGGGAATCATTCATGCAGGTAGGACAATGGAAATTACATTTCATATGCCTGTGTCTCAAATTCACAATAAACTTTTGTTGGAATACAGTCCTCCTACCTGGAGTGGCTTGCTTGTATAGGTAAAATTAAATATTAAGTGTGGGCCCTGGATTAATCCTGGGGGCAACCCATAAAAAATCCTGAGTATCTTAAGTGGTGCAAGTGAGCAGGAATTTGAATCTGTGTCTACCTTGAAAAGTGATGTGTTCAGACAATTCTGTATATGTATTGCCATGTGCATTTTGAGTGACTTCCTTAGAGGTGCCCAATGCAATTGATGCCTTTCTAGGTGATCAATAAAATAGGCATTTGAAAAATGTTAAGGGGAAGTAGAAGGCAAAAAGAGAGCAAACCTCATCATTCTGGTAAAGTAATGAAAAACAAATCTGCGTAAAGTGAGCTTGGTTACAGCATTGTATCCTTAAAACTATATTTTCATCATCTTGAATAAATGTGGTAGCTGATCATTTGACCAAATTTGGTGCTTGACTGGTTTGGTTAGATTTATTAGGGTCTTAGTAGGTGATGTTGAAGTGCTTGGTTTTTAATTTTCAGCTGGCTGTGCACTGGAATTCTGTCAGAAAATTTGTTAGCTCGTGAGGGCTTGTATTTAAAGCCCCCCAGCGCCAGGAGGAATATATTACAATATATTGACAAAGAGTGTGGTCTGTTGTTGCTTAAGGAGCTGGGTTTGCTCCATCAGTTTAGCTCTCACTTGACACTGGCCCTGCTCTCACCTCGCCTTGCAGCGCTGCCATGGCTGCCCCAAGGCCTGGCTTGGGCTGGGGCTGTCACCGTGTGGCTAAACCTGTCCCCAGGGTGACACTTGTGACAGAAGTGCCCTGTTGGAGAGCTGCCATCTGTTGGGGTCAGAAAGTCCTCTGGACTTCTGGAACTTGGAGAACTTCACTTTCATGTGTGCATTACCAGTAATCTGATTTAGAGGTAGAACTTGAGAAAGATATTAGGCCTTTTCATTTGTAAACTGCTCCTCTTTTGAAAGTGTGATTTATGCCACAGCATTTTGTTTGGGGTTTCTTGTCTACTTTGAGGATTTTTGCTTTAAAAACTCAAGCAACTTAGTTCAGGGGTCCCCTTGTCTGAGGGGTCTGGGGCTGCCCCGAGGTGGTTCCAGATGGGCAGAGTTGAGCCCTACGCTCGTGGCAGTGGCAGCTCAGGGAAAGCCTGTGTGAGAAAGGGCAAAAACATGGCACAGGGAGAGGAAGAGGGAACTGAAAGAATGAGAAACAGTGGCATGGGGAAGGCCAAGGCCAAAGGCACTGCACCACTGCTAATCATGTATTCAGACTGGAGCAAGCCGATCTTTCCTGAAGGAGCTGCTGCCCCTGCAGAGCATGCACTGGGTAGAGGACTCAGGAGTGAAGCTGAGCCAGGGAAAGGGTGAAGAAGAAGTGAGGTTTTAATGTCTCACTACCCAAATGTACTTAGATATGCAATAAATTAGTTTTCCCTATGCTGAGTCTAATTTTCCCATGGAGGTAATTGGTTGTTCCTGGCTTTATTTCCACCCAGAAGGATTTTATCACATTTTCTCCCCTGTCTTATGGAGATGGAGAGAGCATGATTGTGCCTGGGTGGGTGTTTTGCCCCTGGCCAAGGCTAACCCACCCCAAAATTGGGTGCTCAGTTGGTCACATAGTAATTTTGGTCCTTTTGAGTCCCCTGAGTTGCAGCAGATGTGTGTAGAAGGCTGCAGGGACGATGTGGGATCCATGGGTGACCTGTGCCATGTGGGGCGGTAGCTGGAGGTCAGGAGTGCCTGGAGGCCCCTCAGGGAATACTGGGCACCAACCTGTGGCCACCTGGATCAAGTCTCATGAGTCTCAGGTTGGGATCAGGGCTTACCACAGCAAATCATAGTTCTTGTCCTCTTCTTCAGAAAAGGGGGTGGATATGAGGCTCAGCTAACGGCTATAAATAGGTTTGAACTGATCAGAACAGTAAAAATCCTGTAGCAGAGTTTTTACTGCTCATTGCTTTGCTTTTCTTGAGTTTATATCCTGACCCTAATTACACTGAACAGTTTGTAAGAATCAAATCCCAGTCTGGTTCATCTCTCCTGAAAAGTAGAGTCATTCTTGCTTCTGAACATTAAACATGATGCACTAAAATGCTTTGATGCTGTAACTTGGTGACAGCCTAGTACAGATATAATATTTCCTATTGAAACTTGTAAAAGAGGCATCTTGATGTTGTATGAATTTAACTGGAAAATGTTTCAACCGACCAATTAATAATTAAGCAATAGTTTTTACTGCAATTCTAAGATGACAAATGACTAAGGAAATGAAATCCCTCTAAAACATAACCAACATTCTTAAGAGAGATTATCTTATCTAAACTACGTTTTTTAGTAAATTTTTCCAGTCTTGGAAATGAATTGAAGATTTACTGAGTTTGTCAAAGAATTGGCAAACTCTAAAGTATTCTGGCACTGTGCTGGCTGAAAATAGGTACCAGTGTCTATGAGATGAAAGCAGGCACAACTACACCTCAAAGCTTGCTCATTGAGCATAGAGCTCATTGATTTTATTTATGCAAGAAAATACATGAAGGTACTGTTTAACCTCTTGAATAAGTACTTTCTGATTTGTTCATGTGGAAAGTTTTATTTTTTGTTAATATTTTAGAGTTGTGGAGACCTCACCCTGTCAGTTTAAAATTACCTGAACTATGTTTTGATATAATTAATCATTACATGCAGGATTAGACTGTGACGTCTGAGAATGGATGGGTGAAAAGATTCTTGATAGAAAGTTCATCAGGTTTGCCTTCAGGTCTGTTTATTGGCACATAAGTCTGTGTGCCTGTGAGGGGCAGAGAGAGAGAGTGTTTCAGACATTAACTCATTGGAACTGTGGTCTCTGATCATATGCTGGTGCTCTGGTGTCTGTAGAATGTAACTGTGAATCTGTTTGTCTGGCTGGTGTTGGAAGCCTTTTTTGGAGTAACACAAGGACTGACTGTACAGTCTGAAGGGGGCAGATACCAACTTTGAGTGGAGTTTTGCTTGAGGATACACTGCAAGATCAGTCATAGAGTATGTGAATCATAAAACACATGGCAAGGCCAGGAACCATGGTCCTGGCCTTGAGTATATTTGAGTGAAGACTGGCTTGGCTACAAACGCATGTTTCATGGCACAAGTATGATCACCAATAAAAAAAGGACATCCTTTAGAAGTGAGAGAAATATCTCAGTACAATGAACTGCAGTAGTTTTCATGTCCTATTTCCCTCCAGCACTTAAACTGCCAGTCTTACAGCTTGTTTTGCATATATTAACAATATGACCAACTCAAAAAATAATTTTCCTCTCATTCAGGAAAGACTTGTTTCAGTCAGAGCATGTCTCCCACTCTTGGTAACTTGACAGTTGCTCCAGGCTAACAGAATTGGCTCCAAGCAGCTGGGTTTACTGTAAGAGTCGTGTCAAAGCTGTTAGTTTTTCTCCTGCTGACAGTCTTCATGTGACTGTTCTTCTGAAATGTTCTTCACATTTGGCCCAGAGTTGATTTATATGTGTGTGTGATTCCAATAAGTGGGTTTGGAAATGGATGCATTTTGAAGATTTCCAAATAAGCAGTATAAAATTAATGATGAAAAGAACCCATCTTGCAGCGATTTCAGTGCAGTTATAGTGTTTTAGTGCACTGGGGAGTATTTTAAAAACTGAGTGATTTATAGGATATTACCAGTTTTCTTTGTGGTTTCTCTCTTTGCATCTGCTTTCTTCACAGAACTCTTAGGAGGCAAAATGTATTTTTGTATGGGACTCCAGGTCATTTGGGGTATGAGAGGGTTTGCAACCCAGAGATGCACACAATGTGTTGTATGATGCAAGTGTCCCAAAATCTAAGTGGCAAAAAATATAACTGAAGTATTGCAAAGCCCAATTTTTATGAAGTTATGAACAAAATAGTACCATGAAAAAATTCTCCTGCACATGTGCTTCTTGGTGTAGTATCAGAATCACAGAAATATCAAAGACTATTACATTTATCTTACCACATCCAGCTTCAATTTCTGATTTGTTTTTTATCTAGTGGGACTCCTACTCCACCTTTGGATGTTGATGTTACCACACTGAGAGGTCAGTTTTTATCTAATTGCTTTAAGGCTGATTCTGAATTACCAGAAAGCTAAGAAATTCATGTGTTTGGATTTCAGAAAGAGCTCTGAATTTCTACACCTCTATAATGTCATTTGTAATCTGGAGATCTTGTTATGTGCTGACATTTTGTTATTTCACAAATGATGAAAATCCTGCTCAAGAAACTAGTTCTGTGCCATTTTTACTGTATTTAAGTTCATGTTCCCAAAAATACATCTAGTTAGGCACAACGTTAGCATTTTATGCTGATTAATGTATTTGGTACTTTTCCTCAGGCTCTTCATGTGTCTCCTATGCTGTTGCTGTCATCATGATGGGAATTGGAATCACATTTGACTATTGGTTTATGCTTGCTGAACTGCTTCTTTGGGTATATAGAAAAAAAAAAAACAAACCAACAAACACCAAACAAAATAATACTGTTCTCTTTCAAACCCAGATGCAGCTGCCAATGTTCCTCCCCCTCATGAGGTCTCTGTCCAGAGTCCTGCAGGTGATACCATCCATGAGCATGACAATGTAGACACCACTGTGAGTAGGTTTTTTCCCTTTGGTTCAGCATTCTGTTGCCTTCCCTACATTATATTGTTTATGGTCATTTACATGGTAATAGCAATTGAAGGTGTTGTTAATATGACATGTTAAAACAAACTGGGATTTCATAATGATGCTTTTTTCTTGGTCCTATAATTAAGAGCCAGGCACAGTTAAGGGATAAAGGGTTTTTACCTCAATATTTAATAAGGATTCTTCTGGTGCAACAATGCACCAAAGAGGGAACACCCTGAAATGCTCACTCACAGTAGATGGAGTATACAATTTTATAGGCCTTGCAAATTAGCATATCTGACAAAGATGTTCCAATGAGAGGCTTGACTGAATAGTGTGACATCCCCCTATCCCAAAGGATTCCCCTTTAGATGGGCCTAATCACAGGAGGGGCCCTTGGTTTCTCAAGATAACATCAGCCTTCAGGCTGTTTGGTCTTCTGTCCCAACAGGACACCAGGACTATGCTAAGATATCAGACTGAAGGGATTACAAGTATGCATGCTAAGGGTACTGAGAGTACATAAGAGGTATACAAAAAATCATCATGGCATCAATAAAATCAAAGTGTGAATTTCTAACGTTTTAAGACATTTTCCTGGGCAGATATTTTTCCATTTGGAGAGGCTTTGAAATGCCTCTTCCCCAGCAGTGGGAGATAAAAGATCACATGAGCTATCAGGTGAGGATTTTGCTAGTGTCACAGGACTAAAGAAGGAATGCCTGGTGGCTCTGAAATCTCCAAGAAGAATGTGAAACACTATTATTCCTGGGGAAGCACAATATTCCTTAGGTTGCTATAGCAGTGTTTCAAGGGTTTGTGGGATGCAGTTGTGTAGGACAGCAGAGAGGTGGCCTGGACAGCCTTGAAGACCCTGATTTTCTGCTCTCTTTCCATTGCTGCAGGTGAACTTTTATTTTACATTGACATTTTACATGTCGCTCTTTCTGTTATATTAAACCAAAGCTCACAACACAGCAAAGTCTAGACCCTATACTTAAAACATCTCTGTAAAAGTGAGCTGACCACCACATAGGTCCCAGGGCAGTATTTGCTTCTAGGAAACAGGTCCTACAGATGAAATTTGAATCTGTAGAATCCAACTGCTGTATTCATGGGCCAACACAACTGAAGAAAATTTTGCAAGCCAGTGGTATCATTCAGCTGGCTTCTGTTTTCTTGTAAAAATGAAAGTCTCAGTGGATCACAGAGAAGCTCAAAAATTTCACATGCTGCACATAAGTAGCTGATTTATTGTACTGGGATTGACTGGGCCACATTGTTCAACAACCTAGTCGTGAAACAAAGCTGAGCCAAACTGTACTTTCCTTTAGAGCTTTAGTGCTGACTGGAGTTGTGATGTTGGAATAAAAACAGAATATGAAACAGGTTCTGACTCAAGGGCAGGGTCCGGCCTTACATTATGTACCAAGAACACTGTCCCAGCATTATTCTTCTTTTGAAACAGAACCACCTGGAATATTTCTACTGGAGCAGAAAATAGGACCACTCAGTAAATTGGAAAAAAGACAGAACTAGATTGCTGCTGTTACAGTATTTTCACTCTGGACAGTTACATCCCACCTCATTGTTCTCAGCAGCCAAAAGGCATTGCTGATTTCAAGGCCAAGAGGGAGCAAAGCTCATCCTCTGCACTTTGTGTGTTGACTGTATCAGGTTTTGGGGGCTGACAAATGATTTAAACTGCATGGTGTTGTAAACAGCCAAATTATAGCTCTATATTTATGCCTGCTAGATGTGTATCTCTCAAATGCCAACTAACTTTAAGTAATGTACCAGTCCTTATGGTCTTTGGACAGAGTTAATCAGTGAAAAAGGGATGTGAGGGGCCAGATAGAGAATTTAACTAAAAACTTTTAGAGGGTTCCTAAACAATATAGAAGTTGCTCACTGATGACAGATAAACTTTCTGGAGAAGGTTTTTTCCATTTCCTGCATGAGGCAAAACTTAGGCTTCAGCTGTGTTGAAAAGATCTGTTTTGCTGGCTCTCTTTTTTTCCTTTTTAACAGGAAAAAAGCAACAAATATCTCTGTAAATAGTCAAAGACAAAACCTTTAGCAAAAGACATTTGGCTAAAGTTAACAAGCCAGCCTTCTCTTCCCTTCCAGACAAATCTCTATTTTAGTTTTTTTATTATTATCATTTTTATTTTTCTTATTTCTTTCATTATACCAAAAGGAATAAGTACGCTGTTTTAAAAATACTAGGAAAGTAAGCAGAAAGCAAGCCCAGTCATTCCAATTAGATTAAAACTTGGCATTCACTGCTGCCTGTGGCAATCAGGATGGCTCCATGCATCCCTGATGCTCTGCACAGCCACTGCTCTGGGGCTTTTTGGGCAGCTGTAGGCACAGCAGTTGAAGCCCACTGCTTTAGCTCAGCACAGCTCCCATTCCCAGTGCCCACTGTATATCTGGGGGGATCCCTCACCTCCCCAGGCTGAACAATGCAGGGTGTTATTCCAAATGTGGGACTTGGCAAAGGTAGTTTATCTTCTAGATGGAATATTAAGTAGGAGCCTTGTGATAAAGGAGTAAATTTTGGTTAAATCAGCCTAGGCTGACTGGGCTCAAGTGAGATGTTTGAGTTGGCATGGTTGCACTTTAAATTGCTTTGTGAATATCCCACACCTCTGTACTTCACTTTGTATCTGAGGTCATGAGATGGACTTACACTGAAGGTGTCCAAATGGAAAACAGAATTATCTTCAATGTGAGACTTTTCAGGAAATGTTCTTGCTTAGTAGATGCCTCATTAGTTGCTGCCTCTGTTCCTGAGGCTTCACAAGCACTCTACTGCAGTGCAAGGCAAACAGGACTTTGCTTTGGACTGCAGCATCCATGTGTCATTAAGGGTCTCTCTTCTCTCCCTTCTTCCTTCCCTTCCAGATCAATAACGAGATAAAGCAGCAGGATGAAAAGCTGGTCAGACCTGTGACTGAGCAGATGATTGAGTTCAACATTTTGATTGTTGGTGAGCAGTACAGCGAGGAGCTGAAGGACCCATCTGCTGCTGAGTATCAGCTGCTGTCTGAACGATTCATTTCTCAGGTGATTCCCCTCCCTTCCTTTCTCCTTTTGCTGGATCTGCAAAAAAAAAATAGCAGCAAAAAAATCTGTGTCTGGGCTCCTGGTTTTTGTCTCCCTGTTTCCAATATTTGTTTTTTATTTTGTCTTTAATGGTGGTAATTGGATTACCATCATATTTTGGGGGCAGGGTGTGTGTCTTTCTTATCTCTTTGGAGAAGCATTAAGTTGTCATGTGGCTGCTTGTCACAAAGCTTATCTTTTCTCTAGCTTTGCCTTCTTCTTAGCCCCATTTAGTTGATGTTGGTTCTCTGAAACCTTTTTACTGGGGCTAACCCCATGCCAGATCCTGGGCCAGATGGGAAAGAGATGTATTCTTCACTGCAGCCAAAAATCATCACCATGACTGTCACAAGTTGCTAGCCTAGGCTAGACATCTTAGTTTTCCTAGTTGAGAGTCCAAGTAGGAATGCCATGGAATGTGTGTGTGTAAAAAATGTCGTATGGGACCGAGTCCACCTGGCACATGGGTGTTCCACTCCTTTGATCCCTTGCCTGGTTTTCTCTGAGCTTGAATATAGAAGCTCTTGGAGAACAAAAAGTCAGCAGCACTGTGATTGT
This sequence comes from Cisticola juncidis, assembly GCA_013400215.1. Taxonomy (NCBI): domain Eukaryota; kingdom Metazoa; phylum Chordata; class Aves; order Passeriformes; family Cisticolidae; genus Cisticola; species Cisticola juncidis. The sequence goes on from VXBR01001476.1 coordinate 155,556, forward strand.
TTAAGTCTCATCAGAGATAGTTTAAAAATAAGGAGATGGGGGAGGGGAACAAGAATTTACAGAGTGAAAAATAATCCTGAATTGGCAAGGATCTTTGGAAGCTAAAAAACCAACGTGAGCTTTCAGTATTCTCTGTCTTGCTTTTGTCTCCTGTAGCACAGTTGATTATCTTGTCAGTCTCTTCCCATTTCTCCCCTTGGAATGTTTCTGTACAGTTCTTGGGGAATGCTGGATGTTGTTATTCATACTTTTCATTTCCTCTTTCTCTAATAATGTCACCAAAACTACTCTTCCATAAATAAAAGAATATTCAACTGTTTTTCACCCATTAGATGTAACAGCTCAAATGCATTTTTGGAAAATGCTAGAAACACTTCCTGATTTTTCACCACGTGAGCAGAAGTGAACTTAATCTGTGTTAATATTTTTGTTTTTCCATCAAAATAGATTAAAAGTGTATTTGAAAGACTGCCTGGATACAAAAACATCCATGTTCTGGATTACAGGTAAAAAGATACTGATGCATATGTGGTGATTGAACATGATCATGTATGATGATGCAATGAGCTGGCCAATGCTTGCCAGGATGTCAGGTGTGTCTGTGGGAACTCCTGGGAAGTATTAACCAAGAGCTCTCATATTTGGTACCTCTATATATGCAACTGAAATAGAAATACAGAACGCTTTTTTTTTTCCCCTTCTGGCATTCTTAAGAGAATCTCACACGAAATGTTTGCTTGAATTTAAGACAAGGCATTCTTGTCCAAGATTCTATTCTAAAATTAAAATATATATTTGTATCTGTTACTTCTAACATGTCCAAGTATTAAATAAGCAAGGACACAGAAATGTTCTTGGAAAAAATGTGATGTATTTAAATTTATTTTTCAAATTCTTAATGTTAATTTGAGATGGCTCTAAAGGTTAGTGCTTAAGATATGTAAAGGTCTCTCTCCCTCTCCCTTGGATCAAAAAAAAGATGGGGGACAGTTTGATAAATTATATGGAATGTTTTAACTCTTTATTCCTATAAGTATATTTTTGAGACCTGATTCCCTCAAATCCATTTTTGCTTTGGAGTGACATTTAAAGTTAATTTGTTAAGTTAATGCATCAAATGTAAAATGTCCGACTTTTGGAGTACAGGGCTCCCAGACTGTGATTTTTCTTGAATGGACTGGACATAACTTTTAGAATCTAATGAGTGTGTTCATGAGTTAATCTAAACTGTGTTTTCTTTGAGACTGTAAGCTGTATTTCTTAGAATTTATTGCCTGGGGTGTTTCAGCTAGCACTCATGTAGGTAACAAAGCAGCTGTACTGAGAGGGGTCTTGTGGTTGGAACCCTAGGCTACGTCCAGTTTTCAGTCTGGAAGGGAGCAAAACCTTCCATCTTGGTATTTGCAGCCTAATGGGTTTGCAGGCACTTGGCTCATTTGAGAAGACAAAGGCTGTTATTTCTGCCTGTTCTCTGCTGTGCATGACAAAAAAACATTGGCTGGTTGTAAGTTAAACTTACTACTAAAATTCAGGTAGAAGAAGTGAGCCTTGACCTTTTTGGTACTGACAACAATTTAACTGCAATTATTTACAATAATCTGAGACTGTTCTGCTCTGCTGATTCCTTGGGATCAATAGGAAATATCTCAGTTCTGTAAAATCAGAACAATTTTGTATGTAGCTGAATAACTGTGAATAACTATGCAACTTAAAAGGGTTTTCCTGTATGCATTAACAAATGGGTATGCCTTATAGAATACCAAAGCAAACTTGTTCAAGGTTTAAGACTTAGAGGAAATGATGAAATTGGTTTAACAGGTTTTGCTGTTCTGTTTTGTTTTTGTAATCAGCCCTTCCGAGGAAGAAAGGTAAAGACAACTTTTTTATTGATATTGTCATAATACAGATGGGAAAAACATGTTTAGCTGGAAGGCATTGTTTTTTGGGATTTGTAGTTTTGCGCTCAGAGCAAGATAGATATCTAACATAAATATTGTGAGAGGGGTTCTATCAGAAACTGCTAGTAGCTGATCTGTTTCGATTAAGGATGAGCTTAATTTGCTTCTTTAAGTCCTAATAATTAAAAAACCCCTCAGGAAAAATCATCATAAACACAAGTTAGCTACTGAGGTAACTTGTGTATAAAAGTCTCTTTTGTGAAGAAAACAAAATTGCTTAACAATGACTCAAAGTCTTCATTCTTTGCAGCAAAGTCTTGAATAGATATGGGATTATTATTGTTACTGAAACTGAAGTAGATAAGACACCCACAGTTCTCCAGCAAGGGCTGTTGGCTTAGCTTCAAGGCCAGAGGTGCTGCAGATCTTAGCAGAACTTTGATGCTTTTTAGCAGAACATGGGATTAGTCTGGACTTGTTTATCATCAGACATATTCAAGTTAAGAATACAGAATTTTCTCTCTTTAGTATGTTAAGAATGTCACAAGACAGAAAAAGAACTGAAGCCCTAATTTACTAAATATATCGATTTGTTCTGTGTGTATCTCAGCATAACCAGTTTCCATGAGCAAATTTAAAGAGAATGAGCATTCTGATTTTTCAAGAAAGGTTAGAAACACAAATCTCTTCACAAACTATATGCAACTGCTCACAAGGGCTATCTTCCAGACACCGGATCTCCAGCCCTTTCCACAAAGAGGATGGTGTTGTAGTTAATTATTGGGAATTATGAACGACAGCACAGTTGTATTAAACCTAAATGTTATGTTGGAGAAGCATATCCTGGTCCACCTTTGCTGTGCCTTTTCACTGCTGCTGTCCTTTCTAATTTCCTCTGCTAACAGTCAGTGTCCATGGTGAGCCTGTGGTGGGTTCATGTCAATGACAGAGCCAGCAGCAAACCCCAGGCTCCTGGGTCTAGTCAGTGTGTTTGTGGATTGTCTCTGTTGTACCTGGCACTGGGGCTTTAAGGACTTCTCTGAACAGAGACATTGTTTTAGAAATCCAGTCCAGCTCTGCGGAATCAGGAAAAGCTGTATTCAGAGCACATTTTTCTAACATTTTATAGGTTACTTAATTTTCTTGGTGTGTTCTGTCTGCAGCCAAAATGTGTTATATGTTCTAAGGTTCCCTTGTGCTTATACCCAGTGTATGGTAAATCTGATTTCAGCTGAAGCTGTTGTATGGAAAAGGACATCCAGCTGTATTCAGGAAAAGAAAATTGAGAAAATGGAGAAGAGTTAACATGAAAAGAACCCTAAACAGATAAAAAACTGAGTTACAGAAGAAATGATCAAACGAGTCTAGTTAAACTTTCCAGGTTTTCAGATGAATTAAATACTATTTTGTTGCTATTAAAAACATTCTTTGAAGCAGGTTAACACTGCACAGTGACAGAGATTAGACCTTTCACTTGCTACTATAGAGTGCTAATATATACAACCTGGTTTTCCTGCCTATTTTCATACCTCAGAGCTGTTCCTACTATTGGCATGACCTTAAAATCACCCCTCTCACCACTGCATGCTGGTGGACCCACTAATAATGCTTGCAGAAAGCCAGTGTTTTGGACTGCTTGTGCTCTGTCTGCTATTCACTAGTAGAAATATGGGACTGGGAACACACCAGATGTCAGTTTTGGGTAGCACTTCCCTTGAGAACTTTGCGAAAAGAATCAAGTAATTTTTATGCATCCTTTAAAGCCGTGTATTTTTATATTAAAAAAGATATTTACATGGGCCCTTGTGAAAAAACGTAGTGTTTGCTGGCTTAGGAAAGCCTGGCATTTCTCACCTGTGTTCTTTCTCTTTGTACAACTGAAGTGGGGTGGAAGTTCACTACGCTGTCACATTTGATGGAAAAGCCATCAGCAATGCCACCTGGGACCTGATTAACCTGCATTCAAACAAGGTGGAGGACAACTCCTTCATGGGCATAGAGGACAATCCAACAGTTGTGTACACCATCAGTGACTTCCGAGATTATATTGCTGAGGTCCTCCAGAAAAATGCTCTGCTTGGAAATGCCTCCATCTCTTTAGACCCAAACTCTCTTCAGCTTACTAATGGTGGGTATTAATTATGATGCATTGGTGTCCCACACATCTGACTTGTTATAAAATGAATCTCAGATGAGTTACTAATTCAGCTGTCCTCTGAAAAATTAAACAGAACAAAGTCAACATGTTATAGCCCATTTTGCTCTGATCTTAATTACGCCAAGTCATTAGCAGTAGCATCCTATTCTTGATCCATTAGCATTTTATTTTAATTTTTATTTTGAAACAGAGGTTTCTGGTGTGCAGTTTCAGTAATACTTTCAAAAATTAATAGGAATAAAAGGGGGAAGCATGGTTCACATGGTGCACATTGCAGCAGGGTGACCTTCAACTCAGTAGCTGTACTGGCCTTAGGCAGCACAAAGGAAATACCCAGATTATTGTTGAATATTCCATGATCCCCCAAGAGGTGATGAAAGAGTGGTGTCACCCCTTTGTTCTCATCTTTCCCCTCCACTTCCTGTAAGTGATTTGGAGGCATTTCCAGAAACAAAACCTCCTTGGCAAACTTTTTGAGAAGATTTTACTGACAAATCTGAAATCAGAGAGGATTTTTCAGTCTTTCAACACAATTCCCTCACACTGTTACAACAGCCTTTAGATCCCAAGTGTTTTATATTTCCACAGTGAAGGAAATACTGCACCCCCCATCAGAGGACACGTCCTGGATTACTGAGCACCCAGTTGTGCTGGAGCGCCCGGAATTTGATGTGAGTATGGTTCTGAGCATTGGCCTTTGAGCACATTTGAGCAATTCAGTTCAAGGTAGAATTGTAGCCAACACCCAGAGCTTCTCTATCCTGTTGTTCATGCCGAGCAACTCCTTATATTGGAGTAAAAGCTGGTGAAATCTCTCGTGTGATAATTCTGGTGTCCACCCAATAGTTTTCTGTGATCATCTTCTTTTGATTGTAAACGTCTCTAAAGATGTGATTCTTCCTTCCATGATACCACCTTTCTTTGGAAAGAAGAAATAGATGTAAATCCTCAAGTTGGCTGCTAGGAGAGATAAAATGCTGAGTTTCATAAGCTCCTTTTGTTACGGTATTTCTTTCAAAGAAAGTTCTCAATTTGGTTTTAAAGTGTCGTCCATCCTCCTAACACCAGCAGAGGAAAATAACTGGCACTGGTTTCTTTCTTTTGGTCTCTTGAAATTGTAATTGTCTCCTCTGACTACCCCTGGAATAATCCAAGACACAGACTGGAGTTCTGTATTGGACAGGAGACTTGGTATCCCTGACCGTGTCTGTACAAAGGGACTTTAAGCAAAGATACTGAGTGAGGTGCCAGCAATGCTGAGATCAAGTCAGTCAGTCCTGCCAACAGAGAGATCTTCTGAGTGCTGAATCATTGTCTGGACAGTTGGTTTCTGCCTTCCACATCGTTCTGTAACACAGATGTGCTTTCAATAAGAAATGAATTCAGATCATGTCCTAAAATCCAAGTCCATTTGTTCTGGGTGGTAGATTCTCACTCAGTCCATCATGAGATAATGTTATGAACACAGACACATTTAATTTTAGCCAACTGCTGAAATTTTTATATATGCAAAATATTTCACAATATGCAAATATTGTTAGAATGGATGAAAGAAAGATGCCCTTAATTTCATGACAGGTTTTGCTGAGTTTTAAAAACTTATCATTGATGTCTAAAATATAAATTCATGTGGATTTACCATAATGGATGAAATATGATGTAGATAAACATGAATTTAAGTTAACTTTCAGAAAAGGGCTTTCTCTTTACTGGAAACATCTTACTGGAGACAGCTAACTAGTGTAAAATGTTGTGGATGTTTATTTTAGTACGACAAGGAATTCTGCCATTCTGTACTCTGGCAGATGTGCAGGCAGGAAGATATTTTAGAGCAGTAGTAGCATTTCAATATAATTTTTAAACCAGTTTTTGGGAATATTATTATGACTAAAAAAAAGTGGAAATTATATTTTTCTAACTATGGACTATGAATAAAGGCTTCTTTGCTTTCAGTCAAAAACTCTGATTATGTAAAAGGTATCAAGTATATCCCCAAAGTAGTTGTGTACAATCTGCAATACACAGGTAATTTGCAAAGTAGCTTCAGTTAAATATAAGAAAATCCTGAATGTGCTTAAACAGCACACAATTGATCAATTATTTCCACAGGTGTCAAATCTCTATGGTTCAAGTAGATGCTCTCAAGTACAACTGTTACCTATGGAAAAGATTTTTGCTATAGTTTTCCATAGGTGATTTGAGAATAAGCTGGACTTCTGTTAGCATACCAATATCATGACATAACCTGAGACTGTCATGATTTCACCATCCAATTACTAGTAGATGGTACAACTAATTCCACTAATTCTTTTGAGTTTTGCAGCCCTCTTTAAAAGTAAAGCAAAAAAGCAGGTCTAGTTTTTGAAATCTGTGTTTTCTTGTTTGTGCTGTAACAAGGAGAATGCTCTGGCTTGAATACAATGTCTTTCTGGCAGCAGAAAATGAAAAATCAGGGAGGGAGATTCTGTGTTTACAGCCATCTATTATATTTGTAAGCCTTTTACATTGGTGAAAACCAGAAGTAGCCAATATGACATTAAACTTGTTAGTATAATATATTGCCCTGTAACAAGGATCCTTGAATAATAGTTGCCATAAGAGCACTTATTCACATTCAAATAAATGATGAAGTGCAATCTCTGGCAACTAAATGCTTACATTAAATAAATGTACCAAGGAGCTGGTAATCTTAAGTCATTCTTTACTGAATTTATGTGTGTAATTTATTTCTAATTTTGTAGAGTTACTCTTTTTACAGCTTTATTTATAGTGGTTAGTCTTGCCAAAAATAAAATTGCTGGTGCACGTCTCTATGGTATATATACTTTTCAACTGATTGTTAACCATATAAATGAAAAAAAAAAATTTGATGAGACTGTGGTGGCATAATGACTGGGATTTTTAAATGTGATCAATACATGTAAACAAGTAATTTAAGAAAAAAAATCCCAAACCTTAACTGACCTGTTTCCAAAGCATTCAAATACAGTTTGAATTAAGCTGAAAATTTAATTCGCCCACATTTCAACCAGGAGTAAAATTTCAAATTGAAAAGTATTTGAATTCTTCCTGTTATTACTGCTGGTCAAGCAATAGAAAGAGATATGACAAGAATGGTGATCTACAGAAATTATTACAATGTTTTTCAACTGTAATACATGTTACAGAAACCTATGTCCACTGTGCACTTAACTTTGTCACCATCAGCAGTCTGTTAGCCCCCAGTAAATTGCTGCTTCTTGAAACTGCTGGGCAGTTTTTCATACCCTACAGGTTTTTTGGTCCATATCCCACTGCTGCACAGCACTTGCATGTGGGCAGGTATCCATGTAAAGTACTAATTCCTGAGCTTTAGGCTGTCAGCTTGCTTTTGTAGCCTTGACCAAACTTAATATCTTTATTGCCTTTTTCCAGTATAATTAACTCATCAGACACCATAGCAGGAGATTAATATTCAAAGCTGAAATATGCTGACTACTTTAACTGTAAACCAACTAATGACTGGGATGTGGAATAGTAAATAAACAGTGTGAAAATTCAAGATGTAACAACAAATTATTTTTTCACATTTCAAATAATTCACAAAATCATTCTGCATGCACATTGTTGTTCATCATTACTGCTGATAGGTTGTTTTTTTCTGCACAGGCATCTTGGCTTTGAGACTAAATTATTCCAGGTTCTAAATGCTCTTCATTATGGTCTGATCTTTGTTATTGTTCTGGGTTCTCATACCCACAAACTAAAAGATATCAATAAATAATGACTGGGCATGCATCCATTGAAGTTCACTTTCTACGCTGTTTCATGTATCATAATAACTGAAATATTAGAATTACTGTATTGATTGTGTGGCTGATGAATAATAGCTGTTAGAGCCTCACCATGCTTTAGGAAGGCAGACAACATTTATCTTTGATTTAGCTTGAGATGGGCAGATCCATTTTTTCAGCATAGGAAAGGAGATGGGGTTGGATATAGATGGTAAATCTCATAATAAGGAGTCCTCCACTCCAAACAATCTTAGTGTCTCCTTTCTCTTTTAATGGACATGACATTTATGAGAAGGATGTGCATTTTACATGTGTATTGCTCAAGATCAGCAAGGGTCTGTGTTTGCCACTCATCCTGCTGCTGTGCATTGCTCCCTCAGAGGCTGTCTGAGACTTGGCTGTTAACCCCTTCTGTGTGTTCAGCCCATTGCAGACAACCAGTGTTTCCCCTGTAAGAGTGGAAATATTAACAGTGGCTTTATGTTCCAGGACAGCACCTTTTTAGCTGAACGTCCTTCTGCAGATGAGTCAACTGTCAGCAATGCCTTGCCCTTTGATTACACCAAACCAGACTCCACCTCTGACAGTGAGCAGTCCAGTGACAATGAAATCCAGCCAAGACCAGAGAACATCGACTATGAGGCTGGTCTGGCACCTGAAGCTCCACTTTCCTCAGAGGTTGATGTCACTTCTTTGCCTGATGGGCAGAATTTAGAGACTTCTCACTTAGTCACTGTACCAGTGTTGGAGCCTGATCCTATGGACTCTCTGGAATGGCTTTCAGCCCCCAGTTCTTCAGATGGTAAGTTAATGCCATTGACTGAACCTTAAATTTGGATACCATTGTTTCCTGATACTCACCAAATTATAGTTCACTGAAATGAGTTTTCAGAAAGGTCTAAAAATTGAGTATCGTTCTCTGCCAGTTTTTATCTTTTGGTGCACATGTATCCAAGAACTACACACCAAGGTAAAATGCTTGCAATAGCTAATGATGCCTGTTTCTCTCTTCTGGAAATGATACACACGTGGCAATTGCTAAACAGCATAGAGCTAATTTTGTACATCTTGACTTGGCCCATAGAATATCTGAATGGAAAATGGGAGAGGTTAACGGGGGTCCTTATGACTTTGGCATACAAACACTGGGATATATTATGAAGAATGTTTAACACAGACCTACAGATAATAAGATTAATGAAATTTGACACTTTTTATCATAAACATCTTATCATTTATCATAAACATTTTATCATAAACATCTAATTGTCTATTTGTTTTTATTTTTAATGTTTGAAGAAACTGGACTATCTGAAGAACTTTTGCCTTTAAGTCCTTCTCACCTTGTGCCTGAAGTTTCTCCATCCACCGATGACTATGGAGTTCCTCTGCTTTCTGCACCAACAGTGGCCTCTTCATCAGTCCTAGAGACTGATATTAAAGAGAAGGAAGAAGTAATCCAAGGTAGTCCTGAGGGCAGTGACAGTGCAGACTCTGTGGAAGAAATTCCTTTTCCCTTAGAAGTGCCCCCTATGGAAGACGAAACTGATATATTTCTTGGAGATAGAGTTGTATATGATGATGGGTCTGGTTCAGCTTTTGATGGTTCAGGAAAAGAAATGGAATCGAGTATCTGGCCTTGGGAAGAAGCAACTCTGGAACCAGTTTTCTACCCTGGTCCTGATAGCTGGCTTGAAGATGACAATGAGTCTTTGTTAATCAAAACTGAGGATATTCCTGAAGGCATGATTTTAGACTATATTCTTAACTCTGGGAATAAATTAGATTATGATCTTTCCAAAGATGAGAATGAAGGGATAGTCAATATAAAAGATTTCCTTGATGAGTCTGAAATATTTGTCTTTCCAGAGACTACAGCTCCGCAAGTACCTCTGTTACAGACAGAAGAGCCATCGTCTGTGGAACCATCTACACAGACAGAAACACTGGGCATGTATGATTCCTCTTTTGTCATGCCAACTGGAGAGGCCCCTGTCTCACCACCACATACAGATCTGTCTGTGGAAGATAGTCTCCATACCTCTGCAGGGACTGTCAGTGTGGAGCGACCTGAGGAGTCTAGTGTAGGCCAGAACGTAATCCCTGAAGTAGTTGAACACCAAAGTGAAGACAGGGCAGTGGTAGAAGATCTATTCACAGCAGAACAGCTGGATGTAATGGAAGCTGCTACAACAGGACACTTGGACACAATCTCTTTAGAAACTACTCTGACTGCAGATCCTTCTGTGGTAAAGCCTGACTCTTCCACAGAAGAGCAGCAGGCCCTAGATTCATCACTGGCAGACCAAGACATTCCTGGATCAGCAGTGAAGGAACCAGCTGGTGTTTGGCCCACTGACAGGGCACTGGAAGCCTCCTTAGATCAGACAGTGCCACCAGCAGTGCCAGCTGCCACTCAAGGTTCAGCTGCAGCTCCTCCTGTAGTAGATCACAGCAGCGTCCTAGAGGACCTTGCTGGGCAGGATGGTACAGACCGTGACACACACGTTTCCATGAGCTTCAGCACTGCTGTGGACTATCAAACAGTGAGTGTAACAACAAGCACCACTGAGCTTCTGTCTCATCTCCCTCCTGTGGGATCCACGCCATCATTGCCTGTGGCTACCTCAGCAAACCTGGGAGATGAAACAACAGGAGTCCTGGATGTTTCAGCAGACCTGGGTCGTGTTAGCACTGCCCACTTTTCTCCTGAGAGGTCTGAGGAGGGAAGGAGGGTGACTGAAAGTCACGTGGAGCTAACAACTCGTGTGCAGTCCACAGAGATGGCCAGTGTGGCTTGGGCCACACATGAAACCCACTACAGCAGCACCGTCCCGTCCCGAGCGCTGGTGGTGTTCTTCAGCCTGAGGGTTACCAACATGATGTTTTCAGAGGACCTGTTTAATAAAAACTCCCCTGAGTACAAAGCCTTGGAGCAGCGATTCTTGGAACTGGTAAGAGTCCCTTCTGTGCCAAATGTCCATTACCAGATAGACAAAAAGTCTTGGTAAATCATATTTAGGCAGCTCTCTTTTGCAGAGAGCAACTTAAAACGGAGGTTTACACATAAGATTTGTGTTCTTCTGTGGGGAAAAGTCTGTCTGAAAATGAGTGGTGGGATGCTGTTCATCTTTTATTCAGATAATAGTCTCTCTAAAGGAGAACTTATCATCATGGGCCAACTTGGACCAGCTGCTCTGCTGGTGTCAATAAATATAGCAGTGTAGCTGTGGCAGTGTAGTCACTACCACACTCCCCCTACTTGCTTTCAGAGTGCTCTTTATTTTGTGTATAGGGAAAAAGATGCAAGAGAACCTGGAGCTATGAGCAGGTAGCCTTTCTGCAATACATTCACCCTGTCCTAAGTAAGAGGTAGCTCGGGGAACTAAGCTGTTCCTAACCTGGCGCAGCAACAACTGCCAAATTTTAACTGGGAAATTCCCCTCTTCTGACTGAAACAAATATTCTGTTGTGAGAGATGAAGGGAACAAAGCAGAGAGAGGGAAGGGGGACATGCTTGAAGGAAAAACCCTGTGAAATGGCAAGTATTCCAGGTACTTAGATCAGGGGAGAACACGATGTGTGTTCTGAGAACAGAATCCTGTTTCTGAAATGTAGATTTTTAGAAACTCCTTGCAGATTGGTATACTCTTAAGAACTGCCTGAAGTACTCAGGCTCCTGGCAGGCTGCCACGGAGACCTCAGCTGGGTAAAGGTTAATGCCCTTGATGGAGGATTTGGATAAAATCATTCCACCTCTAATTGTCTGCTGCAGTAACAGTGCAACTGGCTTGAGCAGAGAGAGACTCAAAGGTTCAGCTTTTCTGTCATATAACCTGTGTTGCAGCTGGTGCCCTACCTTCAGTCAAATTTGACAGGATTCCAGAATCTGGAAATCCTGAACTTCAGAAATGGCAGCATTGTGGTGAACAGTCGAATGAAATTTGCCAAACCTGTGCCTCGGAATGTCACCAATGCTGTGTACATGATCCTGGAAGATTTCTGCAACACTGCATATCACACCATGAACCTGGCCATTGATAAATACTCCCTGGATGTGGAATCAGGTAAGGACAGCAGGCAAATGCAGCTTAAAGCAAGGGATCCAGAAAAATGTCTGGTTTAACAGCTAAGGATCCCAACAGCTCAGGGGCTGCTCTCTGCTTTTCACAGGCTGGGCTTTAGAAAGACAGTTTTTCATACAGTAAAAACAAACAAATGAAAATCTATTCCAGGACTAAAGAGATGAAGGTCAAAGTGGGACCCAGACAGAGAAAGCTGTATGGGGTCCCTATAGATCTATGGAGAAAAATTAACTCATGGAGTACTCTGTATAATGCTCCTGTATTTGACCTAGGGAGAGGGAGAGCAGTGGTGCCCATCTCTCTTGAGCTTACCTTCATGTGTGGTTTGAACTTACTCCACATGGTTATTCCCACAAGTGGTAGCCAGTTTACCTGCCAGGTGAGCTTCTGCACAGGTAGCTGTTGCTGCCTCATGCTTGTGGTAAGGTCTTGGTTGCACCAAAAAGTGACAGGCCCTCTTGCTTCACTCCTCTGATACAGGGAGAAGGTTGTTTTATTTTTTTCCCCTGTCCAAGTTAGCCAGAAGTTTACCATATAAGCAACCCAGAAATATCTCCTTGTTTAAGGTTAGAGAAAAATAAGAGTGCTGACCTGTTGGCATATGGTAACTGTTCTTCTCAGATAAATCTCTTTTAAAGATGATCTAATTAGCATGGCAATGATTCCAATATTGATTGTTAAGCTGCATGCCAACCTTCTAAGCCTGATACAAGTGAGATATCTTGAGGGCTACAAGCTTGTGCTCCTTGCAGACAAAAAGGGAAATCCCCTCACAGCAGATGGTGAGTGCCTGACATCCCACTGCCCTTCCCTAAGTGCTGCCTACATTTTCCATAGCAAGAAATACTGGAGATCACCTGTGGTTTACTCATTTGTAAAACAGAGTTCCAGCAGACAGAGAAAATATGAGGTACTGTCTGTTCCAGTATGAAAAAGATCACTTCATATTTGTTTTTTTGACTGTTTGTTGGGTTGTCTTAGCCATGCCACTGGCATGTGTGGACAGAGGAATATTTGCTAGTGCTTGTTCACCTTAGCAGAACCTTCTGTTACTCAGAAAAGATTCAGACTGGGTTTTTGTGGATTAACGAGAGACCATTAGTGATGGCAGTCAGCATCTTGTCTCAGTACGGCTCTCCCCTTTCATCAGCAGTTTTTGCTCTGTGTATTGTCAGGTGAGCAGGCAGATCCCTGCAAGTTCCAGGCCTGCAATGAGTTCTCTGAATGCCTGGTAAATCGCTGGAGTGGGGAGGCTGAGTGTGTCTGCAATCCCGGCTACCTCAGCATCGATGGGCTGCCGTGCAACAGCATCTGTGATCTGCAGCCAAACTTCTGCCTCAACGACGGCAAGTGTGACATCAGCCCCGGGCAAGGGGCCATCTGCAGGTAGGTCACCCTGCTGCTGGAAGCTGTGCTCCCTGGAGGAGAACTCCTGTTGTAGCATTCTATAAGATTTGCACAAAATTCTGCACAACATTGTGCAACAAGTGAGTAGATTGTGGTTATCATTCATGTTGTGCTGCTCAGTGCAAGTCCCAGTATTAACATTAGTTTTCCTGTGTTTATATCATTAATGAGACAGTAACAAATAAATAGAACAGAAACATCAGAAAATAAAACTGACTAGGAATAATGGTTGTAATGGAACACACTCAGTTGTTCAGATCAGTTTTATTGACCTTTGGGGACAGAATTTACTTCCAGAGGTTTTCTCAAGTAGCAAAGTGTTTTGTAGTGTCATTGTACCTATCAGAGTTAATCCATAACAGAAATTTATACCTGAACATCACATTGATAGTGCATAAATATATTAAATACTTTTGTGCTTTTGGTCTGCAAAAAATCATAAAAGTAAATCATTGTACATTTGGGAAAAATCATATGGGTTCATGAAAGGAGGGAGGAATGGGCCCCAGATATTTGCTTTAAAAAAAAAAAGATAAAGATGCATTTGAACAGGATTGCTGTATTTTGCAGGTACTCAAAAGACTTTGTGCAAGACACAGGCAAACTGGTGATGCCTCGACACGGCACTTTACTTTTTTATTTTTCAAACAATGTAACAGTTTATTTTTAAAAAGAAAATGTACCTATCAACAAAAAGTAAGAAAACTATCCCAAAGAAGAGTATTACTACCAGTAGTTATCTATGTAGCTTCATGTGATTTTCTTTTTAAAGTTTACCTAGAACTTCTCTAAAGTCAATCTTAGACAGTAACAGTTAACAGAAGAAACAAAAATAGTTTTAAAACTTTAAAATTGGGTAACATCACAGATGCATTATACATTTAAACATTGTGTGGCAGAGATAATCAGAAGCAGGTAAGTATCTGAAACCAAGCATGTTCCAGCCAGTATTTATTAAAAACTTTTTGAAAAAATTGAAGTATTGCTTACTACTTTCAAAAACTGTGTCAGATAATTATGTGAGAAGAGTTAAGTTACTGATTTTTCTTATGAATAGGGTTCATTGCTGTGCATGGTCATAATAGACTAAAATACTTTGAGTTTTTATAGAAAAACTCCCAAACACATATAACACAAATACCTTATTTTTACTGATATATTTAAAGTCAATAACAACAACCCTATAGTTCCTATGTTCAAAACAGCACTAAGGCAGAAATGCTGAATACTGTTTTGGGCAACCATTCCAGAGATACAGTGTTGGACATGTGCTTCCCTCAAGTCATTTATTTTATGTATCTATTTAGCCTTTGTGAAGGTCTCAACACTAGGAACATCTTACTCAGCTAACACACCTTTTTGAGCATTTGCTTTGCAAGATGATAAAGACAACTGCTTTCTAGCTTTGCAGTGCTGATATGTCACATGCTAAGCTCCAGTTCTAACACCTCACAGGATACTGTCAATTTCATAAAGCACAGGTATTCTCCACCACAAATGCATGACCCTTTTGCTATTTTACCTGTCTTCATTCAATTCCATCATTGGGGTAGTTCATCCTAGAGAAGGCTCCTGGGAGACCTTTTTGTGGCCTTTCAGTATTTAAAGGGGGCTTGTAAGAAAGGTGAGGACAAACTCTTTGGCAAGGTCTGTTGTGATAGGACAGGGTGTAATGGTTATAAACTGAGAGAAGGTAGATTCAGACTATATATAAGGAAGAAATTGGTGGTGGTGGTGAAACACTGGTTTTCCAGAGAGATGGTAGATGCCCCACCCCTGGATTGAATGGGTCTCTGAGCAACCTGATCTAGTTGAAGATGTCCCTGCTCATTGCAGGGGAGTAGATGACCTTTAAAGGTCTCTGTCAACTCAGACTGTTACATGGTTATCTACCAAAAATTATGTCAATAATAGTAACAATAATAAAGAAAATTGGTGATCGGACAATGCAAAGATATTTATTTGGGCTACTTAATTTAGGGCACATCATAACAGGAACTTAAATACATGAACCAAAGGTTTTGCTGGTGTGTAATTTCCCTATGTTTCTTTGTTGCAGGTGTCGTGTGGGAGAGAACTGGTGGTACAGAGGGGAGCACTGTGAGGAATACGTGTCTGAGCCACTGGTTGTGGGTATTGCAATTGCTTCTGTGGCAGGATTCCTTCTTGTGGCATCTGCTGTCATATTCTTCCTGGCCAGGACCCTTCGAGACCAGTACACAAAGAGTGATACTGGGGACTCCCAGGGGTAGGTGACACCATCTAATATTTTGAAGCACATCAGCTTCAATAAGGATAACTCTGTGCTAAGTCTTATATCACACTGTTTACAAGCAACAGGATGTACAGGCACCTCCAAATGCCAGGCTTCCTTAGTCTATCTGCTGCTCCTCCAGGCTGCAGAGAAGCTGACAGTCTGTTTATTGCTCCCCAGGCAGGGTGACAGCCTCTCGTCCATTGAGAATGCAGTTAAATACAACCCCATGTATGAGAGTGACACGACTGGCTACAGCCATTATTACCGGAGGTACCCGCAGCTCACGTCCTACAGTTCCACCAGTGCAGAGACATCCACAGACTACAGCAGTGAAGAGATCAGGCACATTTATGAAAACACTGAGCTTACTAAGGAGGTAAATGACCTTGTTTTCATAGTGGCACGGGAAAGATCATGGAAACAGTAAGCTTATTCCACACTTCTAACCTCAGAGGTGGGCCCGATCTTTCCCCAGATCTAGGCTCTAGATAAACAGGTTGCAGCTGCTGCAACTATTTAAACAAAGACAGGAAAGCTTGCTTTCCCTGCTTGCCTTAGAGAAAGTTATGCTTTTGTTCTGGCCTTTAATGAAATTCACATAATAAAGGAGCTGCTCCCTTCAGTAGCTTCATGAGAGTTGGGGAGGTTTGATGTGTTACTTGACACAACATTTATTTTTTATCTAGCCAACTATCTTTTGTAAGAGCAGTTGCACAGTGAAAAATTGGTACATCCAGGACTTCTCACAGGGTTCTTTTCCTGATTATTTTAAAAGTTTGTCTTTCTATAACCTGCAAGTTAGATCACATCTTATGTCTTCCTGTATATACAGTTATCCAAGATTTACTCTAGAAGGCTAAAGAGAAGGGATTTACATCCCAGAACTAACCACAGATCCTTAAGCAACTCTGAGAGGTGTAAATCCAGTATGTAGCTGGTAGGCATAGTATCTCTGAGAGATAAATGGTTTTGTTAAAGCCTGTTGAAATGCTTCACTCTGTCCAAACCCTGGTTTTGCTTAAAACTGAAGTATTAGTGAATCCAAAGGAAATGCTTCATTAAAAAAAAAAATTAAAAAAATAGAAGAATTATAATAAGATGTATAAAATAAAGAAGAATTTTAGCATTGTAGCACCCAGTTTCAAGCCCCACTCTTTGAGATAACAACACATAGGAGCTTTATTTCCCAAAGCCCAGAAATCAGTTATTTCCGTAGCATTCTGATTTCTGCTGTGTACTTACAATTCTGTTTATTGTGTTCTAGGAGATTCAGGACAGAATTCGAATTATAGAGCTCTACGCTAAAGACCGCCAGTTCGCAGAGTTTGTTAGGCAGCACCAAATGTGAGTGAAATGTCTTCTCTGGATAACTAACTCCTCTGATGTTTTGTTCTGTTGCCTTTTCTACGTCATTGTATTATTTTTTAAGGTTCTAGAAATGCTAGGACACTAGAGCCTAAGATTGCAACATTATTTTTGAAGAGCTGCATCCCTTTTGCAATATTCAATAATCCCAGAAGTCCCAGGGGAAAAAAAAAAAAGTCACTGAAGAGGAATCCCAGAGTAAATGGGTGTCAGAGCTCTGACATCAATTTAGGTCCTTGAAAGCACTGATAGAATCTTATTAATTCTTCTGGTCTAATTCCTATTGCCCACTGCTTTGTTTAAAAACAGAAATTCTAAAAACCTAAAATAAAAATGCTAATTTATCTTGAGTTCTCAGGATTTGGCAACTGATCAACACCTGACAGATCACTGGTACAGTCTTGTCTGGTATGGTGAGCACCAAATGTAAAAGCAACTTTGCAATTCCAAATGA
This sequence comes from Cisticola juncidis, assembly GCA_013400215.1. Classification (NCBI taxonomy): domain Eukaryota; kingdom Metazoa; phylum Chordata; class Aves; order Passeriformes; family Cisticolidae; genus Cisticola; species Cisticola juncidis. The sequence continues at coordinate 172,953 of VXBR01001476.1, forward strand.
TCAATCAGTCTGAGCTGTGTGCTTTGATGGAAGCTAGGCACAAAGAATGTCCTCAAGGACTGAATTGCTTGCATACATACTCTCATGAACTGGATTCCTGCTGTAGGAAGCAGCAAACCACAGCTTGCTGGGTTACTTTGAAAGATAACCAGTAGAGTTCCTTGGCATCCTATTAAAAATGATAGCAAAAAACTTGTATTCCCAGATCTTAAGCAATATTTTTTTTATTGAAAGGAACAACAGTTCCAATTTTTCCATGTCAGTCATTCCTTTTTTTCATCTTGAAAAGGATCAGTGTCTAGATTTTCCGTAGCTGGAAAGTAGTGAAGGCTGCCTTGTATAAGTCTTGAATCCAGTGTTTGAAAGAGATTAACTTAATCACTGCTTTTCTGTTTTTCATTTCAGGAAGCTGCTTTAAGAAAAAAAGAAACTGATAGAACACACATGGGAGATAAATGCTACCTTGCTGCCCCAGCAATGGACTCAGATGTAACTGCAAAGTTACTTATAGTCTTAACATTGCATGGATGGATACAGATATTTTCTAAATGAATGGTTAAAATGTACAGATATCTGTTTGTCTCATTTTTTTCTGGCTTTTCCATGTAAAGTGATACTTTTAAGAGATCAGAAGTGGCAGAATTTATGAAAGTTCATTTTTCTTTAACTTCAAAATGGACATTGAAAGATTTTGTATGCAAAGGCAAAAACAAAATCTCCATGGACAAGACAAGATACGTGCACAACCAAAATAAAATGCACATTGAAAATCCCTGCCTGGCATTTTATCCCTTCACTGGAGGTTCCAATGGCAATTTTATGGCTATAAAACACTAGTAGAAGGGAACATTTGATTTTTTGTTTTGCAAAGGAATGAGTTGTAGTGGAGAACTATTGTGCTAGAGTTATGTTAGCATTATTTTGAAGCATTCACAACATTTTAAAGCAGACACAACCAAAACCTCCCTGGAAAAGCTTTTCTTCTATACAGATGCCTGGTGTACATTTTTCCACCTGGCATTAGCAGAGCAGAGGATAGCACAGAGCCTGCAGCCCCCTGAGGGCTCTCCCTGGGAATCAGCACCACCTCTGCCTGCCAGTGACCCCACAGGACAGGCAGGACACTGCTTCTGCAGCACACTACAGTGGCTTTAAAGCCAGCATGGTTGGCTCTCCAGCTCATTCTGGCAGGCACACAAGCTGGGGCACAGAAGGGCTTCTATCATACAAAATGTTCTGTGAAGCTTAAGTGACTAACATTGATTTTTACTTTTTTTGTATGTAGACATTTTCTTTCATATTTTATAAGTCAACTGTATTGTTTATTTGTTGTGTATTTCTTTCTCAGCTTGTTTTCAGAATGGATTTGGTTGTTGAAATAGAAAGCTGATTAGTTTTAATAATGAAATACTACACTGGCATCTGTGCCCCTTCTTTTATATCTATTATTATATTTAGTGTTTTCTCAGTGTTGAATTCAGCCAACTGATATTTGAAATTACTGACATGGGCAATAACCTGCCATGAGCTCCCTTTCAGAATGAGGTACTTAAGTCCATGCACATTTAGTAGATGTCAGCACTTTGATGCAGGGAAGGGAAAAACTAAAATTGTTTTTAGTTTATTGGAAATCAGCATAGAATTCCTTAAACAGAAGAAGTCAGCCTGAAGCATTTTGAAATAGCTGAATTGAGATGGGGACTTCCAAGTAAAGAAATGGAATTTTATCTTCAAGTTATGAAGAGAGTTCTGGCTGTGTTTGGGGCTCTGTTCCATCACCCAAGGTCTCTTACATCATTGACACAGTTGTCAGGGTTAGGAGACCAAATACAGTCACATTAGCTTGTGCTAGCAAAAAAGGCCAAGTGATTCATTTCTACATCTGTAGTTCTAGGCCCACGTGTGCCAACAGCCACCTGATACTTTCTAGAGTTAGTGATAGTGAGAAATACTCGATTGCCTTTAGGCAGCCTAGCTAAACAACAGAATATTCCAATGCAATTTTTCTATGTGTCCTGGAGAACCCCACTGGATCACTTGTGTAGTACCTTCTTGCCTTGAGTGGCAGGGGATGGGTATCAGAGCCACAAACCTGTCAAAGAAATGCTTCTATGAACCACTGAAAGCCAAATAATGCCAGACAGCAGGAAATGACATGGTGCTGCTGAACACTGTGGCCAGATGCTATGAGACAGAGGCCCCGTTCTGCTGGCTGGTCCATGGGCTGTCAGAGCAGCTGGGCCAGAGTCTGAGGCACAGCCACTCTCGTGGCCCTGCAGCAGCACTGCTGAGCCACCCCATTACTCTGGAGCCAGTGACCAGAGCAGAGAATTGCTGGGGACCTGTCCCTGTGCAGCTCAGCTGCCAGTCCTGGGAGATCTGGTGCTGCTCCTGCTGGGTGCAGCAGTGGATGGCAGCTGGGGTCACAGAGGTTTTCAAGGTACTCTGCTGTGCACAAGCTGAGGCTTGGTTTCACTGAATGTGAGGTGTTTCAGTGAATATACAGTGATGTTTTCTTTGAGTGTGTGTATACATATGAACATGATGGTATCTCTTCACTGCAATAAAAATTATTTCCAAAATATTTTTTCTATAACATTCATGTAGAGACTATGAGTTTGACATGGAGAAGGCTTCTTAGCCATGAGCATTTGTGTGTGCAGGATCAGAAAGTTGTTTTAACAGAGTTGGCTAAGCTGTTAAACTCCTTTGCTAACAAAAGAGCCAAATATAGGTCATTAAAACTTGCAAGGTTATAGTCTGAAAATTCATGCAGGAAAGCACATACCTGAGTGCTTTGCTTTCAGTTAAACTCTTCTGAAGGTGTTGCATCCCTAATCAAAAAGCCAAGAACTTAATGAATGATTGACTTTATTTGATACTTTCCCAATCCAAGACAAAGATAAAGAACTCTAAATATCCTCACAAAAAAACCCCAAACCTCCAAAACCACAAAAAAGCCAACCACAACCCAACTAGCTCCGTGTACAAATCTATCAGTCTATTATCTGCATTAGCATTTGCTTTTTCACTTGATAAAAGCAAAAAGTGCAGGTTTAAATGAGTTGGCTTAATTTAAGAGCATGGAAAAAAGCGGGTATCGCTGACTAAATGCTGACAGGTCTATCAGCATCTGTGGCTCCCCTCAAGGCTGGAAACACAGAAGAAAATGAGGTCTCCCAGGATGCTGCCAGATCCCCTTTAACAGAGGATCTCAAACACACAGCAGCCTCACGGCACCAATACACAGTGGTACAATTCCACCAGGGTCAGAAATTTTATCAGAAAACAAATGTTCAGAGCTGCAAGCCTTTCAGGAGTTGTGTACTTGTCTTATATTTGCTTTTTTGCAAAGCATAGAGCTTGCCCAGTGATAAGCTAAAAGATACCACATAACTGTGTCTCTCTTCCATGAAGCCCCAGACTGGGAGCTTCATGTACTGCTGGTAACAGTTTAGTTCCAGAAAACAGGCTTTTTCAGGATCTCAGAGACAGCTGAAACTACACATTTCTCCTATGTCATCCAAACCAAGGATGTGTGTGAATAAACTTTTTAGATTTTAAGAACTTACAGCTTAAACGTTAGAAGGAAAAAAGCCTTTAATAATCAAGACTTTCATTCACATTTCTCATCAGGACTGCTGGAATTGGTCCTTATTCCAAAGGACTGCAGGAGTATGAGAGGACTTTGAGCCCTCTGCCACATGGATTCTGTGAAGAGAGGCATGCAAAGATGCTAGAGCTCCTGCATAGGAACTGCCATTTCACCCTCTAAAACACAAATCAAAAATATTCACCAATACCTATGAATCTGTCTCTCTGTAAGCATCGTAGGACAGACATAGACCGACTCTATACAGCATAGGAAATGGGACAGGGCCTTGTTACTGTTTGAAATACTAGTAGAAAACTCACAGGACTTTTGTGGTGCTTGGTTTATTTGAAGAGTTCTACAACACCAGCAGCATTTCTGTCTTATCCTTCTACCTGATCCAGTTTGGGAACAGATGTATCATCTTCTACATAACATTAATCCATTGGCTTTGGTTTCACAACTAGGAAAAAAAATCAAAATCCAAAGCTATGGGCTGGGATTTTTTTCATTTGTCAGACCAAGCAGGAAAGTTTTGGTTTTGCCCTATTTACCACTAATTGGCTCTCGTATTCCAGACTGTTAATGACCCCTCAGGAATTCTGGTTGAGTTCCTGTCCTCTTGGACTCTTGCTTGTGCTGCTACTCCTCCTCCTTGCTGGGTGATCCACCCACCACACTGAGCAGTGCAGGCAGCTCTGCCTGGGGCATGGCAGCAGCTTGCAGGAACAAAATGTCATCTTGCCCATGGTGCTACAGCTGCTCTGAGCTTGTGTTTTTAGTTTTCCTGTGTTTCCAGTTAAACACAGAAGTAGATTCCAACTCTTAGTTGTTTCAGGATGAGAATACCCTTGATACTAGAATTCTGTGAGACAGATGCCAATTTATAGTTTTTAAAAATCAGTTCTACCATCAGCATATCTAAGGATTATGTTTCTGTACTAAATATATAAGTTGGAGTAAACGACTCCTAAAACATGACCCTTTAGAAGGGGGCATTGCCCCCAGCTCTCATTTATACAACTAAACCAACAAAATATGACTATCTGTCTCGAATCATTAGAGGTTTAAATGTTGTTCAAAAATCTATTCAGCACAAATTAGAGTTGGTGTTAATTAGGTTTGCAATTGCATCTCCACAGATGATTACCAGATGGGGAAATCATGTCTTTCTGAAAAGGCTGACAGCTTAAACAGAAATGAAAATGGGAACAATAAAGGATATGGCTACACACTACCCTTTATGTGATAGCACAGGCATGTGGCTGAATAAAAGAAAGTAAAGGAAAAGGTAGATTTTCAGAGATGAGCTTACAAGCAACCCGAAGTGTGGAAGATTTCCATCTACTCAGGGGAGACAGCTGCCAGGAAATTCACTCAGCCTCACCTAAAGAAGATTACACAGTGATTATATGATCTCTTCTCTCAGAAAGGAAGGGGGATGCAAAACACTTCCAGCAGTGGCATGGGACTTGTCTTCTACTGTGATCCATGGGTGACTGACTGCAGTTAACTGTTTGTAGATCCCATCATCTGCTCTGTAAGGCAGTGGTGGCTTTTCTTCCCATCCCTAGTTTCACTTGGAAAGATCAGAATGTTTTGATCCAAAAGAATGCTTTATACAGTCCTCCAGTAAACCAGAGACTGGTGCACAGCTTTCTTTTCCCTTTTTTATCCTTTATTATTTAAAGTTTTGATTAAAAAAATTAAAATGAAAACAACATCAATAACAACAAAAATCAGGAAAACCTTCCTACACTTATTTTTAGTGTTTGCTTTTACCTGTCCCCCTTAGGCATGGATGCAAACCCACAGCCATGATGGGAAGGCAGCATGGTCTAGAGAGCTCTTCCATACAGAGTCCTCACTTTGCTCTTCTTCCCACTACAGCAACATTTATCAAGTCATCATGTGAATACCTGTTAAAACAAACCCAGCAAGTCTCAAAAATGATCCTACACTGGAATGTCCTCCCAAGGCTGGCAGGGAATGTGAGTGGGAGTCTCATAAACACAGAGACTGACCCTTCAAGAGACTTAAACCTTCAGCATTATGCAGATGCTCCCAGTGGGACATCTAATGCAACACTGAATACACCAGCTAACAAAAGCAGAAGCAGTGGGTATGTGACTTGGGAGTAAGGTTGATGGTAAGGGCTTGGGGGTTATCTCCAAGAGCATCGATGACACCACGGACATTTTTCAAAGAGCAAAGCACATGAGAGCTTTTCACTTATCCACCAAGAGAATAAAGGAAATAGAAGCTGCTGGTAAGGTGCTCAAAGCAGAGAACCAGCCCACAGTTTGCAGGCAGACCAAACCAGTCTCTAAAAAGGGATCATTTAGCCTGAAAAGCGGGAATAAAGTCATGTCAGGAAAAACAAAGTGAACAAAGAGGTTATATTTTAAAGGGTTTTTTTCCCTACATAAGGAAGAGAAGAAACACCCCATAATAGTTAATATTTGATAAACCTTCAAGGCAATAAGCTGCTTTTATGTAATTATCCTTAACATTGCTTTGCAAAGGGGAGGGCAGAACTCTGAGCATTGTGCCCAGTCAGCCCTCTGCAACCTGCTGCTGCCACAGCCAGAGATGAGCACGGAGGAAGGATTAAGTATCCTCTGTGCATCTATCCTTGGAGGTTACCTGGAAAATTTTACTTCTGAAATATTAGTGAGGGATGTGCATGACCCACAGAGCAGAGGTTCTGCAGCTTCACTGCTCAGCACCTATTCAAGGACTGTCTTGTATCAAGTACAACTGCCTGTGAACAAACTTGTAAACTATGCACTGTTCCTCTCTGGATGGAGCACTGCAACACCCCCTTGTAATGAAATAAAAACCTGATTAGCTGTGATGACCAGTATGTTTCATAAGCACTTAACAAAACTTCCCACTCTTTAATTACTTGTGTGCAAAAAGCAGGTGATTTTAGAACGTGAGAAACTTGGTCATGGGGACAAAACCCCACAAGACAACCAAACGAAAAACAGGAGAGCTGTTCAGCCCTGTAATACAGAAAACCAGAGATGAGAATTTTCTGACACTCATATGAATCTCTCATGAACATTTCTTAAACCAGCTCTAGTTAACTAAGCCTCCTGACATACAATAGTTGTATCCTGTCCCTGTTCTGCTCTGGGAAATGGGAAATCTCAAATTTAGCAAAGATCAGGCATCAAACAGAGGACACATTCAGGGACCAAATTTGAAAATCATAAATATTTTTCCAGCTTTACATGAAAGATCACACAAAATCCCACATAAAATTAATGCTGAAAAACCTGAACTGGTACAGCAAAATGCCATTACTTACTATGTCTTTGGCTGCATTTTCCAAGACCATCAGCCGATTCACACATCTGGGATTATTTGATCATTTCAGGATATCTGGTGTCTCCAGTATACTTGCCTCAAAACCCTGCCACTCTGAGCTTTCAGCTTGGAAAGGCCTAATCAAAACTTGACTCAAATTAGAAGCAGCCCAGCCCACTAGCAACAGCAATACTAACTGCTCTACATACCTATCAGTTAGATCCCACTTTGGAATGCTTTTGAGGCTGGGAGGAAGGAGAAAAAGATGGGGAGAAAAGCAGAAAAAAGACCAAGCTTAGCTCAGTCTGAGTGAGCAACAACAGCTCATATACAGGTCTATGTGAAACTGTAGAAATGGAAAGAAGTCTCATCCACTTGTGTTTATAGGGTCTTTCCAAGGGCAGGACAAAGAACTGATAGCAGCCCACTCTAGTTAAAAGGTTTTTGGTTGATTCCAACTGATTAAATCTCATTTGCAGCTGCCTTCAAAATACCATATGGAAAAACAGGGCTCTCCTGAGCATCAGCAAGAAAGACCAAAGCAACCACAGCCTGCCAAGCAAGTATCAGCTCAGTAAAGCTGCCATAAAATATGCAGACCACAAACAGTTGATATCATTCTAAGAGGGAAGGCTGCCAGCTTAGCTTGGGTTCAGGGCAGTGGTCTAGAGACAAAGATCCTGTGCAGGGTAGCACAGACTGAAGTTCAGTGAAGGCTAATCTGCCTTCTTGGTAAGCTATTCTAAGTCCTCTGGGACTATAAGATCCCTCAGGTTGCTGCCAGACTAGGGGTCCTCACAGAACACACAAGTGATGGTTTGGTCAGCGCTGATCTGCTGCCTTGATCAGCAGCTGAGCTCTGGAAAAGCAGGTTGGTTACAGCTGGGAATTGCTGCCCTGGAAAGGACCATCCCGTGGGGCAGCCCACATCACCCTGGTCATTTTACCTGCACTGGCAGCAGGTATCTGTTGTGGTGTGGGTTTTTGCTTTGAGTTTCGTGGCCAGCCTTTTATTTCATTTGTGTGTTATGATTTAAATTATGTTTTGCGACATGCGGTTTGTCTCCCCTGGACCTGCCCTCCCCCATCCTTTGAGACAGGCACAGTTCTTTATTTGTATCAGTTGGTTCTATTCTTAGGTTAGGTACCTTAATTGATATGCATACTGTTATGTGTCAATTCCTTTGCCTGTCACCTGGCCACTCTCTACAAGTTTTCCCATTGGTCCTCAAACATTTATCCTTTCCCTAATCCCCTCCTTCCCCAGCTGTCAATCCCCTGTATCTCTGCCCCTGTTTCTAGATCCTTCCCTGCCAGTCTCCCCTTGCTTGATATATTATTTGCTGTTCTGCATTGTTCCCCTCCTTTGTTATCCCCATTGGATTTAGTTCTGTATTCCCCGCCTTAGACTCCTCCCTGCGTGTACCCTCATTGGTTGCTTGCTTTGTGCCACCCCTTCTACAAAAGCCACTGTCCGAGCCCTGTTCGGAGGTTTGGGGTCTTTAGTTCTTTCTGTTTGGAGTTTGGTCTTTTAGTTCTTTGAGTTCAGTTCTTCAATAAACCTCTTCAGTTCACCCCAAGACCCATCTCGTCTCTGCTTCCCCTCTATGCCCCAGACAGACCTTGCTGAGAGCATCGGGGTCCCTGTGGGGAAGTGAGAGCTCCCCAGGGGGAGGTGTCGCACCCCTCACTGCCCTGGGACACATCAGAAGCTCACACCACGACAGGTGTCCCCTGAGCAAGATCCTCATCCTCATCTTCCCGTGGGTAGGGAGGCCAAGCTTACTCCTGTTAGAAATGAGACGCTTGACACGGCCAATATATCAAGTAGCAATTTAATAATTAATTAATGTGATAAAGTGTGAGCAAAGGCAGCGCTGGGTACAGAGGTAGGGGTCTTCCCTTCTGACTGCACACCCATTGCTGGACTTGCTGGGATCTTATTTGCTATATTCATACATACTCATACATATTCATAGGCTTTCTCAGCAGTTTCAGCAGTTTTCATTTCTAGTTTTAACGTCACAATTTAATACCTAACAGCCATAAATCTATAGATTGTCCTGTATAATTCTATAGACCATTGTGATCTATTTCGGTATTTTAATACTCCAGGATGTACATCCAGGATATGTTTTCCCAGATGGTGGGTGGGATCTGTCTTCCAGATGTAGGGGTTCCATCTCTATTCCCAGGTCCATCAATCTCGAGTAGTGATGTCCAGTTTCCTTCTCCAGGAACCATAATTCAGTGAGCTGAAGTCTTGTCTTCATGTCCAGGATGTTTTTCCACCTTCTGTGTAGGCCTGAGCCCCCTCCTCACTTCCTTCTTTTGTCTAAAAAAAAACTTTTTTACAATCTAAAACTACAGTTAAAAATTTTTAATACAAAGCAAGCTTCTAAAGTTACAGTTAAAAGACACTTATTACAGAATAGCTTGAGACTTATCATAGGTAATGGCAAGCAAAAGATTTATTCAAAAACTTCTTTCCATGCTTTCCTCAGTTGTTTATTAGAACTTACCTTTATAACTGTCCCATGGCCGTGTTCCACAACTACAATTACACAGATTTTCGTCATTTCCCTGACACAAAACATAACTTTGTATTTCACACTCCCCAGTGATGAGAGGGCAATTCAGTTTGGCCAGGAAGGGGCGCCCTGGCCTCGGTGGGTGCTCACTTCTGGCACACACAGCGCTGTACTGGTTCTCCAAATGGCACTGGCTGGGCACTGCTCACTGCCAAGGGTGGAAACACTGCAGCTGCCAAACTGACACCTTCCAGTGTCTCCTGAGCAGACAGAACCACAAAGATAAACGTGTTCTGTGGTTTCAGGGTCTGAGAGTTCACCTCATAACTTACTATGGAAAGTGGTTTCATGACCTACTCCTCTGCAGAAGACATCAACTACTGGTACAGCCTTTGTTTCTTAAAGGAAGACTGAATAAATGCAGTCCAATTCCAACTGCCAGCATAAGGTTTGACATTTATTTGCTTTGAATTTTTTTCTTGATATCATACTGGAAATCTTATGGCTATCGCTTTGAAAAAGCAACCTGTTAACAGAGATATCGACACATTGCTGAGGAATCTGCTGCAAGGTGCATCTAGTGGCAGTGTGTTGTAGTCAGGGTGCTTTCTGCAGAAAGTTGGCTGATCATCACCCTGGACACTTGGTAGGTTGAAGAACATCCAGACATTGAACAACCCCTAAGTGTGTCCCAGAACTGATCATCGCCCAGTCTTGAAAAGTTATGATCTAGGTAAACTCCTTCAACACTAACCCTTTCCTTCACACCTCCCTCCAAAACTGCAGTCTACCCACACAGTCACCAAGATCCAATCCTATCTTTAATCTTTATCGCTGTGAGCCTAGCCAGAAGGACAATTAGAGACAGAGTTCTGTGTTCAACAGAGCAGCAGGGCAGAAGCACTGCCCTTTGTTTATTTTCCTATTATGTACTTCTAACAAGATGACCATGGATTGGACTGTTAACAGTCCCACCTCTCCACACATTGGTCAAGGGGACTGTCCCACAGTCTTGTTTGTCCCCGCATGGAATGTGAAAACAATGGTTATGTTTATAGAACACAGCTGGTGTTTACATGAAAAGAGTGTGAGAAGGTACAAACTTCTACTTTATATGAAACGCTCAGCTAGCTAGGAGAATCTCATGGCAACAAATCTTCAATAAGCTCTGCTCCCAGAACCTCAGAACAGTCTCACTCCAGTCTAGTAGATCCTTGCCAGCAGTGACAGTAAGCACTGTTGCTCACAGTAAAACATTTTTTGGTAGTAATAATCAGCTATTATCCACCCTAACACATATCACTTCAAGTTACCATACCAATCTGCAGTTTGCCTCTCTGTGGGCTGCTGGTGACACTCCATATCCACTGGAGACTGGAGTGATATGACCAACTCATTTCACAAAAGCCACCAAATCACTATCCAAGGACAACTGACTTTCTAGTTGGCACTGCATCTCAGGAACACTCACATAAAACCCCATATACTCTAAGTTAAACTTCTCTGAACATTACCCACATAAATAACTATGGATGCTAATGAAAGGGAGATGTCAACACTAAAAGATGTTGAAAATTATTTTAGGAATAATGAATACTTTGGGGATTAGCAGTAGCATATGGTACCTTTCACCTCCAATTTACTGGTACAAATCCAGCTAGAGCAGCATGGATAAAAACCTTTACCATCTGGTGACTTATTACTTTATGGAAAATAAACAGCTGTTTATATCTTACACACACACTTCCACATAACTGGAAGTCTTGTTGGCTTTCTCACTAGACAGATCAAAGAGGGGTAGGACACTCTTCCCCCAGTATGTCTATTTACCTGAGAAGTGAAGACAGCTGAATGCCAAATAATAGTACCACCCAATACCAGAAATTAAAATATGATCTACCACTGCAGTAGGAAACAGCATGATTCATGGCTTTCAACCCCAAATCTCATTTACTCCTTTCCTCCATCACAACTCCCCAAGGCAGAAGGTGTAACAACATTCTCCTTCCCTAAAAGCTTTATCTAGCTTCTTAGATCATTGCTGCTATAGCAGTGCTATTTTACAATAATTCACATTTAGCAGCTCTCATACAACCCATAACAAAGAAGACTGCAGTACTCGGCTTCTGCGAGTTCTTTTGAACATTATACTTTTTTATTCAAGGTTATTTTTATTCATTTTTACCATCCAAGTTTGAGTTACCTGGTTTGTTTATAAACTTGCTCTCTCATGCTCCAATTTCTCCCTATGAGTTAGAAAGATTTTTTTTTCTAAAAGAAATATCATTAATATTGTAGGAAACATGCAAGCAGTTACTATCAGTTTTAAAATTAATAGCAACAGGTACATAAATGTCCCCTGAATTTCCTGCAAATTTATCACTTGGAAATGTGGAAATCACTTTTTATATATATAGCAGAAGTTACTAGCTGTTTAATAGATCTAATCTTTCTAAGTGACATATGGGATCTTCTCTGAATAACTTGGAACTAGGACAGTCAGAAGACAATTTGTTTGTCTTCTTTAAAGCTCTATTTTTATCCCAGAATAAGTAGTGTGTTTTTGGCTAAGGCTGAATGCAGCTACTTTCACATCAAGTAAGGACCAGGAACACAAATCGCATCAGAGAAATCTCTTAAGTTTCCTTGGCAAATCTGCACCTGTTGTTTTGTAGCCTCTTAATGAAAAAAAAACCAACCCAATAAGTGTTCTTATTTCATTACCCCATGTACACTTTAAACACAAAGGCATGACAATGCAAACCAGAGACTTTCTATTTCTTCTGCTTTGCCTTTTTTTGCAGGATGATCAACATATCCAAGTAAGACAAAGCTAGAAATAACTCAAAGGGATTGAGATCTGCCAGAAACACCATCTTACAAATCTTGTTACATCTTTTCATACCCTAGTCACACCAGCTCCCTGGACCACCTGTGTCTGGATACACTGTCTGGTAGGGCTCCCCAAGGAAAATTTCCATGCATCTGCTAAACTTCTCCAGGTATTTTTGGGCTTTTGTCCTTGCTCTCAGAAATACACATATATTAAAATAAAGCATCAGTGACTACTTAGTTACCAAATATTTGCAGCCAAAAGTAGCCCTGTACAACAGAGAACAGTCTGCATTACTTCAAAGTGACCAAGCTCCAGGCCCTAGTTTAAACACATTGTGCACCTTGGTCTCTGGAATGACTTCTCCCTTCCAGCTCTTGCATGCTATTAATTATACAGCTGCTGAACCACAGTGGAATTCCTGGGTGTAGGAATGTGCAAAGTTTCAAGGAGTGCCACTCTAAAAATGAAGTGAAATGCATGAAGAGTTACTCAAGAATTTCAGGGACCAGAAAGTGCAGACGCCTGTTGTATCTGCATGGCCTGACAGAAAGACAGCCCAGTTTAGGATTTTTTTGACACTTGTCCATGTAAGATTTCAATCCACACCTTTGTCCTTCAGATTCTTCTATGTATTTGTGGCACAGACACAAACTAATGCTTAATTTGAGCCTTGCTTTCAGGTGGTAGTCCTGACAAGATTCCTGTCGCTCATCAAAACAAATTGCTTCTTTAAGGTTCTCTGTCAGCTGGGGCACTGCTCTAGCAAGTTTAACAAAAGCAAAATAAACACAAAACCAGAACCAAAAAGCAACCATTTGACACATGTTTAAATACAATTACAAGCTGGCTGAAACTAGATGGAGTCCTAGAAAAGCAATAAAGGGACTGCTTGCTTTGAAATGGACCACAAAGCATCAACGTGAGCTTGTGCTGTTTAAGCAAAGGTAAATCAGAGGGACAGGAGGTACCAGGGGTCACCTCGCTGTCACCCCCGCAAAACCAGCTCAAACCAGAGTGCAGTGGCATTTGCAAGGCAAACCAGGTCTTTTATTGGATGCTCTGTAAAACCAGGGCAAAGATCCCAAGAGGTTTGGTAAGGTGTCCAATTCACAGGGTCTAAGAGACCAGTGGCTTCCCAAAATTTGCAGCTCCTCTGGCTTTCCAAAAGCCAGAAAAATGCTCTGAAAATCCACCTGGAATTCATGATTAGTGCATCTGCACATTGCAAAGACCCCTGCAGTAAAGTCTCAGAAGCCTTGTGGTCCATGTTGGAGCATACATTACCATAACCATGGATGCAGTAAGATTCTTCTGGATGAGCTTAAAACCCAGAATTCAGACCAAGGCGCTAGTCACTGGATTTACATTTGCAGTAAGACACAAGGAAAACTGCCTCTAACTTTGTAATCAGCAAGCTTCCTCATTGTCAGAGGAGGAATCAGCCAGTGGAACTACCCTGCTATGCCTTGTTAACTCTTTCAGCTCAGTCTCCATGTGCAGAGGAGGAATAAATAAGTAAAATATCAAATGCAGATTTTTATAAGAATGAAATGCAACTACTGTAGCACACTTGAATGTTATTAGATGTACCAGAAAACACTTAGAGAAAAAAGGGGTGTGTTATAAGACTATATTAGCTATTTCTTACTGTTTTCCCCACCCCAGTTTCTCTTTTAGTTTCTGATTTTTTTGCTCCTTTAATTTTCTCAATTCTCCCACTTCTTAGCTGCATTTTTTATAGTATGGGTATAAACTAGTATCATCTTTCATTTTCTGCCTTAGTAAAGTGAGACTTGAAGGAGTGTTGCACACTGGATGGCAGCTGATTTTCTCATGTGCTATCTCAGGTGCCTCAACTTTCAAAAATATTTGTGACCCCTTATATACAGTTGCCTTTCCTTGATCAGATTGTTATGCTCCAATATTGTTATTATCATGAGCTAATAATTGAAAATAAGGACTAAAACGTGTCTGTGTTGCTATTCACTTGTAATAAGAGAATCTGTCTGAAACTGGAGGCCTCTTCATCTTACATACAAAGACATTTAACAATTTCCTGTGACTTGACAATGAACTTAGAAGAACTAGAAAACAAATGAGAAATGCTTAGGCACTTAAGCACACAGTGGTTCTGGAGGAGTTGCTCAGATTCTGGACTCACTTCCCCTTGGAGTCCTCAAACCCAAATACACTTCCCCCTTTAGCTTTCTAAAATGGGACACCTTGGCTTCCCTTCCAAGAGAGAAATGGGATGGCCACCCTTGAAGGCATCTGACAGCAACACCTTTTAGCATGAGCACGTATGTGGACTTCACCCTTGTCCTCATCTACACCCCTGACTGAGCTGACCACACAGAGCTGGCATCCTGCTTCAGCCATCACCCTCTGTCCTCAGCTGCTTTTGGCAATTCTGCTTTACATTCTGTATGAGTACTGTGATACAGATGAGCCTCAGGGTGCAGAAACACATGAGACTGGTTTTACTCAGCATAAAAATCAGGAGATCTGTGTAATACACATAAAAATTATAACTTTGTACACACAGGGAGCTACCCCAGCCAGCAAGTTTGAACTGTCCTGTTCTCTGAAACAGAAATGGAAGGCAGCATCAAAAGGAACAAAGCTCTTGAAAATTAATGCATGCACATTCTACTAGAAGTTTTCTCAGTGACTGATATTCTTAACTCTGTTAGATTCTAAAGGGGCTTCTTCCCTCAAAAAGTGTGAATTACACTCCTCAAATGTGAATTTCACAAACTGTTTACAAAGGAAATAGGTTTTGATTCATCTTTTATCAGCTCCTGGGTCCTGACCTGAGTTTCACTTTAATTTTTTTCCAGACATTCTGTAATGGTTTTCAATACAAAGTGGTCAAAAGTGATCTTGGATTCTTCTTCTGTAAAGATACCACACTTGTGACACTGACCACAGCATTTTTTTGTGTGGGTCTCATCTCCAGCCTGTGCCTGCTATTTCTTTCTTTGCAATACCTATAGAATCTGATCTCTCTCATCAGCTTGATATTTGTTCTTTCAGCCCTATCACCACTGGCCTTTCTATACTCATCACATTTCCCAGAGCTCTTCAGTGTAGCACTATTTAGATAGTTACCCTAAGCAGCAGCTTCAATTACACTTCCTTCTCTGATCGATCATCCTCATAAGCCTGGGAGCTCTACCAGGACTCATCCTCTGCCTCCAGGAGCATGCTTACTTGTCTTCCACTGTACTACTTCACTGTATTGCCATCCCATCCCATCCCATCNTAGTGCTGCCTCACTCTCACTACCTCCAATAGAAAACTCCTGCCCACAACTGCCTGTGGAGATTTCCCTGTCTTCCTTTTTGAAACATTTTTAATGATGTTTCATTAAACCGACCCCACAGACATGCTTTCCCAATAGGAAATCTACCCTATAGATGTATCCCATGAGTACTGCTGACTTAAAAAATCCCACCAATCCAAACTTAAGAAACCAAGAAGAGGAACTTCCTTCTAATAACACAGAGAAGAGTATCCCATTTCTAGGTTGTTTTTTTTTATATAGCTATAAACACACCAGCCTCATATTCTGAAATTATGTCTAGCCTTGTACATTTAGTTTACAGAATTGTGTTTAATTTCCTCTGCCCTGAGCCACATTCCAAGCTGTCACAAGGTTTCTATGTTATTCTAGGCAAGCTGCTAAGTTCCTAAATATCTGGAAGTTTGGAGCTCCTACTTCCTCTTCAACAGAACCAAGAGAAGTACTCAGCTTTCTCAGATTAATGGTAGGCCAAACAATACTGATCTGTATGCCTTTTCCTCAATCTATTAATTGTTCTCGTCCAATAATTAGGCAAGAATAATGTTGTTGCCTCATTTGGGTGCTGAAGAGATCCATTATCTCTTGAGGAAGGCTCACATGTAAGCTGTACAAATGAATCCCAGTAAAAGAGCAAAACTAAAACCCAACAAAAGCCATTAAATCTGGCCAACAATAAACAGAAAAGCAAAGCAGAGAAACATCTCAAACCCTAATTTTGCATGACAAATATAGATTCATGAAAGACTGTATAATCTATAAACATTTATTACTTCTCCTCCAAATTACATGTAGAAAATTCTCTGCATTTACGTGGTTCACCTCTTGTCTCACTAACCATGGTGTCAGGGTCTCACAAGCTGTCAAGTGGCATAAGGAGTACCAGTTGTCTTAGATTAAAACTGCATGCTGAACTAGCAGCACAAGGGCTCATTAGAAGGAATGAAGGAGAAAACCTGGCCAAACTTCTCTTCAATTTTCATTTATCCTTTAAGGACAATCAGGAGAGCAGATGGTCTATCATTCCTGCACAGCTTCTGAGTAAAGAAAGCTGATCCATTTATTTAATAGTCTTACCTCCTGTCAGTCCTGTCTTTGGCAAATGGCATATTGCAAGCTTTCCCCTTAGACTGCTTTCCTGACAGGCTTGGAAAAATTTAAGCTTTCCTGTCAGTCAGATGAGTCCCTTTATCCCATTTGGCAGCAAACCAGCAAGTCTGTAAAAATAGCCTGCCATCTGACTAAGCAACTGAGAGACTGTAGGACATGCTGGAATGCAACCAACCTGAAAGCCAGTTAATCAGCTGATGCCTTCCCAGCAACACCTGCTGGCTGCTCCTAAAGCACAGGAAATCACCTTCAATCGTGCACTTAAAAGGACATGTTCAAAGTGGGCATTTGCTTTGTCTACTTAGGTGTGAGGATGTGTGTGTGTGTTTGTGGCTATACTACAGCTTCCTGATTTTAAAGGAGGTTTGTTCACTTGAGCCTTCCCCACGAGTTCTCTCTAGAAAATCTCATGCTACTTTCTTTTCACCTTTTGTGCTTTGGGACAAAAGGGAAAGGTAGCAGAATCAAATTCAGACATGGTTCAGAAGACCTGAAAGATTTCTACACCAAGACTTTGATGTAGTACATCCCAGTTCAGCATACAGGAATGAGCATTGTTGCCTATTAGGCAGGCAGCAGACAAATATGAATCAGTCTTGGTGAAAGTGAAGTATTTAGTAGTATTAAGATTGTTTGGGTATTACAGACAGAAAAATTTTCCATCTAAAATAAATTAAACTTGCTCCATGCAAATCAATCACTACCACAAGCTAGAAAGAGTCAAAAAAATAACTGAAGTGAAAGAGACTCTTCCTTCTTATCAAATATCTACTTCACCAGTTCAGTCTAGAAGACTAAAACAGGGTAACCTTGAAAAAAGAAGTGTAAATTACTTGCTAGCATGAATATATTCTTTTACCTCAAGCTGAATAATAAAATGGGATGGCTTCAAATCAATAAAATGATTCCACAGCTACCAAATTTAACAACTAATAATAATCCTTGAGAAATTTTTGAGGCATGTATTCAGGCTCTGCCTCGCTTTCTGATTCACATTTTGGATCAAGGGAAAGACTCATTTGCATTTCCAACAGTCTTACTACTCCCTCACTCTCAAATGTATTTAAGCAGATAACCTACAGCACACTCTGCTGGAATTTCTAGGCTGGTACTTAACTGAGAATTTTTTCACTCATGCTTTTCCAAGTAATTTACTTTTATACCTATACAAATGGTAATTATAATTAAAAGTCTTATATTATTGTTAACATGGTTCCCTAAAGATGCATTAGAAAAGGTACCTGCACTTCCAAGAATGAGCATACTGTTTTAATTAGAAGAAAGCACGAGTATGGGAGAATAGGGAAGGAAATCTCAGGGAAGTAGTCAATACCTACTGTATTAGGGACAGGGCACAGACTAGACTGTTACCTCTAGACTGCTCCTTAGTTTTAATAAATTCTGTGTCAAATATGAGAGGAAAAACCATTTTCCAAGAGAAAAGTAGAGATGCAGTATTCATTTATTCACTTGTATCATGATTATCCACACTGATGGAAAGAGTGGAACAAAGAAAGTTCCTAAATTTTTCTGTTACCCACTCCATTGTTTTATTCTTATTGTCTTAAAGACATGCCATGGTACTCTACAAGACTAGGTGATCAATTAATTCAATACATCTCCAGAAAGCAACCATGTATTTACAGTTTCACAGAAAAAAAAAAGTTAATTATAGAGGAAAATATGTGTGTCTCAGACTGAAGTCTTTGAGAAGAGAAACACATCTCCAAGATGTAACTACAACTATATGAGGAAAATTTACTACTCTTTTACTTGTTAAACTCCTCAACAGAAAAGATCTGATTGGAAGTTGCTCATCATGGATTGGTCCTGTGAATACTGTTAGAAGGGAGAGAAAGCTGTTCACCATTTTGCAACTGGGCCCAACCCATTTGCCACCATGCAGGAGTTTTGTTTGCTTGGTTTCTTTTTAAAAAATAAAAATATCATCCTTTTGCAAACAAATGGTAGCAACAGGTTTCATACAAAAATCACTTTTAAAGAAGTCTTCCTGTTTTGCCTCCTCCCCATATAGTTTTACTAGATGGCAAATGTTTCAGATCTTGCAGATGACATGTCCTGAGATCCCAGAGCAGACAGGCAAGGTTCAAACTAACTCCCTTTTAAACATGGTGATCAGTTCTTGGTCTCAATTTTTTTAATTGGGATATCAAAAAAGGAGTCCTCCAAGAATCAAATTTTGCTACCTAGGACTGGTAAGCCTGTAAAGAGCAAATGTATGCACTAAAAAAGAAGATATGCCTAAATCACAGCAAGAACATGAGCTCCTCATTTCTTGAAATGATGCTGTAACCTGCTAGAAGGAAATTTAGAATTATTGTAGTATATGCTTTCCATTACCTTGGGGCCTTCTGCTGCCCCATATGCTGTTTTTCCTTATAAATGCAGAGAGGACTATTCATTCCAGTTGTGGAGCTGCATGCAGTCAGTCTGATTGATTGCTTTTGTGCTGACAGGGATCAAATGAACATTTAGAGTCAAAAAACCTGTAGCTGCTAAGCTAATTATAGCAGGGGGTGAGTGTGTGTGGGAGGAGAGATGAGAGTTGGCATGCTGGACTTGAATGGGAGATGTGAGCAAACCTGCACAAGTGGAAGTGACAAGGGTTTACTGCAATGAAATGCTGGCATGGCAACTTGAGTTGTACCTGTCTCCCAGACCAAAAAGATAGGAAATGTGAGCTGCTGGAACATGAGTAACATCTTCCCAGCTTCCAGCAGTGTTGGAGTCCATGTTTCCATGGATCCCCTGCAGAGAGTGAGAAGTGCAAGGATTGAATTAAAAGCTTTTAAAAAATTAGAATATATAGAGCCATATACACATAAAATAGAGATTTAAGCTTCAGTTTTAAGCTTCACATGCTTAAAACCCTAAGTGCCCAGTTGTTAGTGTAGAAGTACAGAGCTTCAGGCCTAGTGAGAGTTTAGACACAACAAAAATAGAGTACTTTTTATAATTTTTGGTATGAATTTTGCGCAAATAAGATAAAGTTCCTCACGTATGCTAAGGTAGAGGTTTTACGCACAATAAGATAGAATTTTTACAATACCAAGATAGAGTTTTTGCACTGATAAATAGGCTATATGCATAGGTTTTTGATGCTGCTTTTCATAGTTTTTCGTAGTTTTACAAACTTAGAAAATTGCACCTAGATTGAGTAGTGTGCAGATAAAGATATGAGTGTGCATTTGTAATTATGGATAAAAAGCCAGGGTTGGAAGTGAAGGTATCGATTGATCAACCCGATCTATTGATCCAACCTCTACCTTCTGCAGTGTGGGGAAGCAGCCCTGCCAGAGAGCTGAATGGGATTCTAAAGGTACCAATTATTGTTGCTTGGATCAGGGCCCTGGGGTCCTATCCCTTCCCTTTCCCCCTTGTGGCACTTGCCACTGGAGCTCTGGTCGGGGCTGACGGGGACTCTGCGAGGGTTTGGGACCCTGGGACCCCTTCCTGCCTCTGTGGCCCTGCGGTCAGGGGTCAGGAGTTGAAGGTTGTTTTATCCTAAGGCTGGAATGTTTATGGGGAATGGAATTTTAAACATGGAATGTTTAATTCCATGTTAAGACTACTGTTTATTCTGGTATTTTATTTCTAAGACTTTATACTCATATACTTTATACTCATAACTGATTTTAAGACTGTAGGACTGCTCATTTAGAATGCTCGCACTTTCTTACATGCACTTTTCTTACTTTATTACATGCTTTCATGTAATAAACAACTCTGTATAAGACCTTAAAATGTTCTTGGACCTTTAAGACCTATTAACCCGTAGAAATGGCCTCAGCACAGCAGCACGAGCAAAAAGAGCACATCCTATTGCAAATTTTTCTCCCTTTTTCTTTGAGCGCCTATTTTTGGGATGTGTGCTTTCCAGTACCTATTTTTCTGGGGTGTGTGCTTTCCATCAGATGTGAAAACATTTATCAGTGTGTTTTGGGAGGTAGCTGAAAGCACAGGTAAAAGTGGGTGTCTGGTAGCCACACAAGTAATAACCATCCAGAGAGTTTTATCCTACTCAAGCAGAGCCGAGCTTCCAGTCCTGACTGGCCCCCAACATTTTTCCTCTCAGTTACAGTGACCAGCAATGGCTGGACAAAAAGCTGTATTGTAAGGAATTCTTCCTGTAATCAGCAGGTTAATTCTGTGAAGTGCTACCAATTTTCATGCAAGAAACTGAAATTCAGCAACCATGTTCAGTGTGGCAACATATAAAGCCCTGATTAAATAACATACAGCTTAAAAAACTCCACTGCTAAACTTGTCATTATTTCAGAAGAGTGTGTTTGAAGCAAGCAGTATTTGAGCTATGGCCCTGCTACCCATAGATCTGCTTCCCATGGTAACTGGAAGGTTTACTTTACTTCCCAAGAAGTTCTATATGACCTTTGGCCATGCTAGGCCAGTATGATGATGGAAGTAGCTTTTTGTCCCTACATCATTACATAGCAGTGCAGTCACTGCTCCACATCCTCATTCTGGTAACATTTAGGATGTTTTCTTTGAAGATTCTGGAAGACAAATTTTTCATGTTACTGGCACACACAGTGACATGATAATAATAACAACAATAATAATATAACAACAACCAAAAACTCACAACAAAACACATAAAAAACCCACGCCCAACATGAAAACCCAAGCAACTAAGAAATATTGCTGTCACAACCCACTTAATAGAACAATAAATCCTAATTACCTCTTGTATCCACAGCTAAAAGCCTGTAGGAAAAAATCACTGGAAAGAACAGAAGCCTCTCATTTCAGGTCTAAATCTAATTCCCAGGATTAAAGCACAGACTTCCAGAGCAAAAGCAAAAAAAACCCACCTGTTTTGGTGAGTTAAAACCTTATGTGAAGAACAGACAAAGCAACACCGGTTCTTTCCATCTGAAATTTCTTCACACAACATCCAGTTCCACACAGGGCCCAAGACTTCAGAAATACATGTACAGCACACATAAGAAAGGGATGAAGTGCCACCAGTGCTGCCTCTCAAAGACTCATCCCTTTTTTGCTTCCTGCAGTTCCATCCTTCAGCTAACTCCCCTCTCTTCTGTGCAGGGGTGCTGCTGTAAATCTCAAAACTGCTAACTGCTCTCACAACCTCTGTTTCCAGGACTGCTAGGTAGTCTAAAAGTAAAAGTAGTTGCTTCAAATTCTTTTCCAGGTTTTTACTGATACAGCTTCTGTCTTCTGCAAGCTCAGATCTCCTATAATAAATGAAGAATGCTTCTTGAAGTGTACTAAGCCCAAGAGATGTAGCATTTTAGGCGGTCTATAAAACATGGTACCAAAACTTGTTCTCCCCATAAAAAAAAAAAAAAAAGAAAAGCATTTGCCTTTACCATCTCTTGTTTTTATCCCTTAAAATCAGCTGTCTTACTTAACATTCTCCCATTTTGCCTGCATTCAAGTTAAAATTCTCCGTGTATTGATACAGACACTGCGTGTATCAACTCTTTTCTTCAATTAAAATAAATAAAACAAACAAACAAACCCCCTCAAACCAGAAAGAAAACCACTACAAAAAACAACAACAACAACAACAAAAACCCAAACAAAAAAACCCCACACCAAACACACCCCAACAAATCTAAATCCAACAAATGCAGCTTCAGGGAATCCCTGCTTTAGTTTCAATGAAGTTTCTCAGTAAGACTCAACTGTAAGCTGCTTAATGGTGTTTGACAGCTTGCAAACACAGAACCAAGGAACATTTTGCATACTGCTTTAGGAATGCCAGCTGTGCATCCCATGTATTTCAAAAGTGAGGTTCAAACCACTAATGTGCATGTAAGTCAGAGGATGGACAGTGTTGCTCTACCACAGAATCATCACACAGATGTAGTGCTGGTGCAGCCTGATGAGCAGTTTAGAGCTACTGAAGTCCTAAATGCAAGCTGACTACTCAGGACTAGTCCCTCACCCAGACATGACATTTCTGTGAGTCACATCACTAGAAAATGTTGAGCAGGAAACCCCTGCATAACTCTTTCTAGCCTGACAACTTAACTTTTAAACATGGATTTTCTCTCCTAATGAAGATTAAAACAAGAAAGCCTGGAGTGACAAGCAGTTGGGGTTTTTGATATTACTGTACATATATATTGCTGCCCTGCTATTGTACCAATACTTATGGGCTTGCTTCTGGCACCATTTCTGTTACAATTACTGCTCACTTTCCCATCACTTTCTCCATGGAGCAGCAGCACAGAGGCTATCAGGTAAAAACTTGTTTGCTTGACCAAATGTACACCTGGCAGCCATGCAAAAATTATTTACCTTCTAGTCTATCTGCTCCTCTCTATTAATTTATGGTGACACCAGTCTCATCCAGCACTGGAACTGGAACAGCTGTGATTGCATTTTTTTCAATGCTGCTCTAAGAGGGGAGTAACAGCTTTGATTTGTCAATAGAATCATGGAATATCTTCAGTTGGAAGGAACACATTAGGATCGAGTCCAACTCACTTCTCCTCAGAAACTACCTGAAAATAAACCATTGTTTGTTTATCACTAAGAGTCTTGGCTAGCCCCTGGTTGAATTCTGACAGGCTTGGTGCTGTGACCTCTTCCTTGGGTAGCCCGTTCCAGTGACCCCCCTCTCTGTGAGGTGGGGATTCCCCCCTCCCTCTCTGTGAGGAATCTTTTCCTAATGTCCAATCCAGACTGTGCACTGGAGATGCTGAAATCTCTACCCCATTACTGCTGGCTCGATGTCTTGGTTTGGAAGGACAGCTGTCTGTCAGGGAAAACTGACAGAATTGAGTTGCCCTTGGAATGGAGAATGTAAAAAACCCCCTCCCTCCAAATTATTGCAATTTTAGGAGCTTTCAGGCAAAAATATGGGAATAGGACCAACAGTTCTTTAGTAGGAATATTAAAAAAAACAGTGAACAAATGCAGCAGTACAAAAAAAAACCAAAACGCACAAAAACAAACAAAAAACCCCCCAACAAAACAAAACAAAACAAACCACAAGTAAACCAACAAAAATCCTAGAAAACCCTGACAGAGTCAGAGATACAACCTGACACCCTGTTGGTGTCAGGGTGTTGGAAGCAGTCCAAATAAGTCTTCCTGAAGTAACAGATGTTGTTCTGTGAAGTAGAAAAGTACAAAAGCTGCTACATTTATGTTTGGGATTGCAGGTTTTACGCTGGTGGAAAGGCTTTGGCTCCTCCCACTGAGTGGAGCATCTCCCAATGGGATGAGGTGATGTTACCAGCCATGTGAGAGGCCTTAAATGGCCCATTCACAGGTGATGTCCCTTGGAGGAGGATGGGTGGAGGAAGAGATAAGAAGGCACTGCTGTGTTTGGTGTTATCAGATGTCCCATTAACAGAAGGCATCCACCCTCTTCCCCACCTAGAGTTACAAGAGATAAAGAATAATTTCTCCCAACTGGCTTCAACAGATGAAAATAGAATACACATTTTTGGTTACATTTTTCAACCCAAGACACTCGATTATTTTTCAACCAGAATCATGACACACACAGAGCCGGGGCATCAGCATGGTGTCCTCAGAACCAGAGACCTGCACACAAGTGTGCCTGGAAATGCCCAAGCTGTGCTCTCCACACAGTCTCAGCCTGTCAGCTGCTGCTCTGGGTCAGGACAGTCCCTGCTGAGGGCTGGCAGTGGGAGCTGAGCAGCCTCGATGTCCCTGACCCAGTGCATCCTGAAGGGAGGCAGCATCTTGGGCTAGCACCATGAAAAGCACCACAGCTACAGAATCATTCTTCTGTGCCAAGATACATAGGTAATACTGGCCATAATTGCACCCTGTCTGCACACTAAAATACCTTTTAACAAAGCTTTTTTCACATAATTAGGAAATAATGATGACATGAATATATTCATATTATCATGAAATGATATTATGTGTTATTTCATAATGTGAAACTGTGGTGTGGAAAATCATGCTATGAAATGCCATTGTTCGCAAAAGAGACACCAGAGGCCTGCACCACTGTTTGAATAAAGGGAGAGAATAAAGGGTTTCTCTCTCAAAGTTTCCAAGGATGCAGCTTCCTTTTATCCTGAATTCCCAGCTGCATCCTGCCTCACTGGCTGACGTACTAGGAAGGTACAGCCTTCCCAATGGTCTAGCACAAGTTCCCCCCCTCAAACCTGTCATTTCTGTCCAAATTTAGAAGTTCCTGCAATAGACTTTGTGGAGACACCCCTGTCCTATTACCCTAAAGCTCAGGAGTTCAAACTCAGCTTCCCTTGCCCCAAGAGACAGCCCCACTACAGCCCAGAGACCACAGGGTCCCTGTCCAAGGTGACTCTTCCTAATGGTTAAGACTATTCCATGGTTTGTGGTGGAGTTTGCTCAGATGCTCTGAGGACTTTCTGGGCTCTGGGAGTGCATGTGTGTGGGTATGAGCTGTGTGTGGATTTTGGTTTGCTGGCACGTAGGATTGACACCAGGATGCCATGATGTAAGGCTTGTCTGCTCTCTCAATTGTTTATCAAGGCATGGCTGAGTGTGTTTTGGGGATTTTGCAGCAACTGGAGTGTGTGCTGTGAACTTTGCTTTGATTTCTGTGTGTGTGGCTGAAATTGCATCTGTGGGTGTGAAGTGCCCTCTTCTTTCAGTCTGAGTGATTGCAAGATTTGGTAGGGGTTTAGGATTTTCCTTGCAGGCTCCAGACAGAGGAACGCCAGGAAGCTCACCTCTAAATTGTATTTTGTAAGGCTGGAAGAGGTTTGAAGGTGAACATTTAATAGCTGATGTTTTCTCATGCTAGCCTTGTGTACACTGTGTGTGCTGTCTGTGCACTGTGTGTGTGCTGTGTGCCTGAGTGGAAGAGGAAAAAGGAGAAGGAGGAAAAGGACCATAAACAGAAAATGGACTTTTAATGGACACTGGGGCTATTTATTTGGTGTTAAATACCAACCAGGGAAAATTAAGCAAGGAAACTGTAAATGTTATTGGTGCAACTGGGAAAGTGGAAAACCAAATATTCTCTAACCCCATTAACTTTAAATTTGGCAAACAGTGGATAGCACACCAGTTTTTACATATGCCTGAGTTTCTGGTTCTTCTTTTAGGAAGAGACTTACATATTGGAGACTCAGATTGTATTTAAAGATGAAAAAAATACAATTATTGGTACCCAAGACTGAAGACATTGAGGCAAGGAATTTTATGTTGCAGGGAACACTGGAACCAGACAATTCTGGAGGAATATCAGAAGCCATAGAAAATGCAGTAACACCCTTGGTTTGGGCTTGCAACGCTTCAGCTGTTTTGATGATCTCAGCCTGTAAGCATTACCCTAAAACCTGGATCAAAACTGGAAATGCAGAAACAATATATTTTAACTTTAGAAGGGGAATCAAGAGTCTAGTAGGAAATTTCAGGGAGTTTGGATTATTGGTATAATTTGAGTCAGAGTATAACACTCCTACTTTGCCAGTTAAGAAGGGGATGGAAAGTACAGGTTAGTACAAGACCTATGAGAGATCAGTAAAATAGTCCAGGACATCCACCCTGCTGAAACCAATCCTTGTACCCTCTTAACAGCCCTTACAGAATCAACAGTGGTTCACAGTGATATTTTTGAAGGATGCCTTCTTTTTCACATCTCTCAATAAAGTAAGAGTATTTTTGCCATTGAGTGAGAAAGTCTTCAAACTGGCCAAAAGACTCAGCTTACCTGGACTGTGTTGCCCCAAGGATTTAAAATTAGTCCAGTGATTTTTGAGAACCAATTGACAAAGGAATTAGAGATCTGGAAACAGGAGAATCCTGAGGGGCTGGTCCTGCAGTGTGTTGGAGACATCTTACTAGCAACTGAAACGAATGGAAAGTGCCTGGTACTGACTATCAGAGCTCACAATGCTGTCAAGAGCCTTGAAATGGCAGAGAAAAAAAATGGAAGAGCAGGGGAAAATAGTAACCATCTGGACCAACTCGAAATATGCTTTTAACATTGTTCACGTCCAAGGGGCTACATGGGAGGAAAGAGGTCTATTACCACAGCACAGGGATCTCCAAATAAATATGATCAAGAAATATTGTCCCTTCTTGATGCTTTCCAACCACCCAAAGAAGTGGCCATACTGCACTGCAAGCCACACCAGTGTGGGGATTCCCAGATTCATGTAGGAAGCAGAGAAAGCTGCAAGAGAGGTTGTGTGACAACATGTAAGCATTAATGCACAAGAAAGTTATTTCACTTTCAGAGGTTGGCCCTGGATATCGTCAAGCTGATTCAAAATCAACTACTTAGATCAAAGCCCAGAATAAAGAGGGTGGGTGGTTGGTGACTCCCATGACAACCGATTCTGCAAATTGTGAAGGAGGAACATCAGCAAATCCACTGGGAAATCGATGCAATGGTGACTGGTCTAGGGACTCGGATACTCGGTGACTGTATGACAAAAATGGTCAGGTCTGTTACAGAAAAATGCCTGGTATGTCTTAAAAATAATAATTTGAATTCAAAAAGACTGCCTCCNTGCCGTACTGCACTGCAAGGCACACCAGTGAAATACTCCTGGGGATTACTGGTAAATTAGCTTTTCTGAGCTACCACCCCAAAAAGGATACAAGTATTTCCTGGTATTAGCACATACCCTTTCCAAGTGGCTTTTCTCTGCTGCACCACCAACAAGGTTACAGAAGTCATCAAGGTACTCCTCAAAGAGTTCATACCCAGATTTGGGTGTCATCTGATAGGGGACCCCATTTTATAGCTGAAGTGTTACAGCAACTTAGCAAGCAGTTGGGTATTAGTGGGGATTTACATAGTCCATGGAGACTGCAGTCTAATGGAAAGGTTAAGTGGATGAACCAAAGCTTAAAAGGACACACTAGCAAAATATGTCAGGAAACTCCTGAAATGGCCACAGGATTTACCACTAGCCTTGCTATGAATTTGAGTACAGGCCCAAACTAACCTGAAGGTGAGTCCATACGAGTTCATGTTTGGGAGACCGTTGCAACCTTCCCTGGGTTGGAGGAACAAATTGGAAATCAGGAATATTTAGAATAGAATAGAATAGAATATTTCATTATGGAAATCCTTGAATTAACTTAAACATTTATCATTCTCTCAGAACTTCTTAGCATACACACTCTATTCATTTCAGCCCAGGGATCACATGTATGTCAAGAGCTGGAAGTCTGAGCCACTTCAGGAGCACTGGGAAGGACCTTATCTGGTTCTGTTGACTACAAGAATGGCTGTGAAAGTGAAAGGAATTTGAATACATTGCACCCAAATTAAGAAGGCTCCTGACCCAGAATAGTCAGTATAAAACACCAGATCCCTGCAGCTGAAAATTTCAAAGAAAATTGTAAATGAGCAGCAAAACGTATGGACTAATGTTTATGAGAATCATTTTATCTTTAGGTGGAGGTGTTAAAGAAAATTTAATATTGGCTTTAATCCAAGTGTTTGGCAAAATGTGTGATCTGTCCAGCATTTTAGCCTGCCTCCCTATCCCCATTTTACAGGGGAATGTATTTTTTTGGAAATTATCCCCACAAATCTGTCAATAGTGATTCAATATGATAATCTGACTAATGTAATGGCAAAGGAACTTGGTAAGTAAAGAAATAATCCAAAACCACAGAAAGGGCATTCCAGATTTTAAATACACACTACAATAATATTACAATACAGAATGCCCTTGACTCTATTATTGGCCAAAGAAGAAGGGGTTTGTGGATATTAAGCATTGAATAGAGAACATTGTTGTGTACACACCCCAATGTAACAGAAGATCTCCAAAGACAACAAGAGAGAGCAAGTTGCTGACAGAAATGCTCCCCAAAGAGCCTCTGAAACTAATTGGCTCAGGAAATAGAAGAATGGTCCTTGAAAGGATGTCTGGCTGTGGTACAGGAAACCATTGCAATCGTGATTATAATTGTAATAACTGTAACACATGCAAGCATTGCTATTGGTCATGTTCACAAAAAGACTGAGCTTAGTCTTGCAGGAATATGTGTACTGTAGATAAAACCTGAGTTGAGACTTCTCAAATGGCCTTAAGGAATTTGAGACATTTCAAAGGGGGGAATTGATGCCAAAGGGTTAATTTAAGAACAAGGAGATCTACTGCATATCTGTGTATTCTTAGCAAAGAAACAGGGTGTGCAGGAGCTGCTTACTGAGCAGGGACAGAAGGGAGATAAAGGAGCCTTGGAGGGGAGAGCACATGGTTTGGGAATGCAGCCACAGCCAAAACAAGACCACGAAAGGGACTGAACCAGGGGAGGGTTTTATGACGATGAGCAATTATAATATGTATGAATTTCTGGGAACTGTGATACATGTGCCTGTGGTGAACATGTGCAAGCAACTAGCCTGCAGAGGATGGGAATGCACACTGGATGGAGCTGTCTTCCACGGCCTGCAATTAATAATGCCTGGTTTGTGATGCTGCACTGATGTTAAGGAGTTCTACTTACTCAACTTTTGGTCATTTTTGGAGACAACAGAACTGCTAGGATGCCGTGTATAAATAATACTTCTAACAACACTACAATGCATTCATTTAAAGAGCTGAATGTGGTTTATAGTCATTCTAAAACGACTCTAAAACTGAAGAATTGATCCAGCATGGCTTGCAGGGCTGTTCTGTAGGGGCAGCATTACAGCATTTTCAGCTCTGTCTAGGACACTTCCCACATTTGACTCTCTGCTGGGAGTCAGAGCCAACAGTAGTGATTCAACTAATGGAAATGTTTGAAAAGATGATCTTGATTCTACTTCTTCTCTCATCTTGCCTTATTAACAAGAAGTAATGCAGAAACAGTTGTGCAAATGCAGCTGTGGCTACAATGAAGATGATGTAGCATGTTTTCTTCAGGAGTACGGTACAGTGACAGAGCACAGCAAGGGCTCTCAGACTATCTTGAATACATTTTCTATGTTTGCAGCATGTTTTCAGAATCTTTAAATGATAAGCAGTGCTTGCAAGAGTCATTTCAACAGAAATCCAACATAGTGGCAATACCTATGACACGATGACTTTTGATGTGGGTGTGTGCATGGAGACGGCAGGATCAGATTCTGTTTTCTACGGATTATTTAGAGTTGAGATTTATATTTTATTTTGTAATCTCTGTCAAAATGGTAGCACTACCTTTGGGAGTTGCTGAGATAACAAATATCTTTCCCAGATAACTTGTTGGTTGGGGTTTTTTAAATTATTTTTGAAGAAACTGAGGGGGTTAATAGCAGGAAAAGTTAGGAACCCCTAAGGGCCCTGCTTGCTTCTATGCTGTTCTAAAAACTCCTTCAGCTTATCAGTTGACAAATAATGTAACATTAATTAATATCATATTTTTGGCATGTTGCAGTTGTTGATAGGGAAGATAGTAAAAGAGCCAAGTCGTCTTAAGATTCTTGTTAATGCTTTTGCTCATCTTTGTGTGGCTTGTGAAAATAACCTGCCCATTGGCTTCCTCGTGTTTTTAACACAGATGAGATGAGCCAGCTATCTTCTGTAAAAAGAGATTTGAACATTAAAAACATTCTTACTTCTGACACTGTAACCTAAAAATAGGGTATGATGTGTGTGACAAAATATAATCTGGTGAGAAAGGACTTTAATGTTCTCCGTTTGTTCCTTATTTAATCATCATTGGTTAAATTTACCTCAAATGTAAGCAATGCCTACATTGGGATTCCCATTTAACCCAACAAAAAAGGCTCAAAAGCAGTTTATTGCTGCCACCTGAGTCAGATGCTGACAAACCTGCAAGTAAAGAAAGCTAATTTTTTAATTACTTCTGTCCTCTCCACGATTTAGAAGCACGAAGGAATGAAGAGGAAAAGGTGGCAGGAGCAGAAATAACTTTTGTTCTTTCTCTTAAGAATTGCTGCCTTTTGCTGGATTAAGGTAATAAAGTTGAATTAATAGAAAAACTGTTCTTTTATAGAGTTTGCATGTTATTTTAGCCTGTCTTTTTGAGGGTGAATTTTGGAATGCTTTACTTCACCTCAAGAAACTCTTAACATGGAACCATGGCTGTCCTTTAGTATTTTTGGCTGTAATATATGAATAATAGAATTGGGAGCATTCTATTGTAAAGAAAATTACGGATGTTGGTATTAAAAAAAAAAAGCCAAAAACACATGAGAATGATTACACTTTTCTTGCTTTGTAGATGGCAGTTTTTAATGTGTTGCTCCTAAAGGAGTAAGAGGTGACATATTTTTCTGTTTCCCAATTTGGTTTCAAATAATTTCAAAACCTTTATGATTTTAGGTATTAGCTCAGTTTTCATGGAAATTATGATATGCTGATGTACAATGATTTGGAAATACTGTGATAGGAGAAAGAATTGGTGACAGAGGGATTTATGCATATAGATAAAATTTTTCTATTTTTGTTACCATAGTCAATTCCTTTGAGAACTGATTGAACCAATGAAGATGCTACTCTTTCTATGTTTTTTCTCTTTAAATTTTAAGGTATGTTCTTTGAGATTTGTTTTAAAGTTGCAAAATCATTTGTTTATAAAAGGAGTCCTAAAATAACATTGAGGTCTTGTTTCTTTTGGGAAGGGCTCAAGGTTCCAAGGCTGGATGGCTGGTTCTTACTGCTCTAAACTTTGTTCTCTTGACATGTGGACTGATAGAAAAAAACCCCAAAGGAATAAGCCCCATAAGAAAGATGAGATCAGCCCAAAGTGGAATATCTGAGTGCTGATTTCTTGGCTCACCATTTAATGGCAACTTTTCCTCTGCTCCTCTCATGTGCTTCTCCTTTCTAAGCTGTCCGTATGGTACGGGTTTAGTTCCCAGATAGGAACATCCTGGTTAATTCCTCTGACACAGACTAAAATGGTGCCAGCCATGGCCAAAACCTCTTGAATCTTTAAGACCTCAAAGACTTTCAACCTTTGAGAGTTAACTTTCCCAGTTTTCTACAGGCTAAGCTATGCAGTAATCTTTTTTGTTTTCCCCTTTGGCCTGTAGAAGTTGGATTGTGTATTGTACTTGTGCAGACTGCGCTTTGAGACAATGTTCAAAGATCTTAACAGCCAGTTCCTACATATGGGATTCCTACAGATCCTATATCTGGTTTAATGAGAGAAAATGAGATGTTATGAATAGGTATGGAGAGTACATTAATTGGAGAATATGGAAGTATATGCATAGAATTAACATCTATAAGTTAAAGACTGGATTGATTCAGCACTCTCAATTACTGATTTACATCTGGTGAATTTTCATGATCTATTAACAATTGCTTTATTCCACCTTGGAGTGTTGTAATACCATTCAGCCTTGTAATAGCACTAACATCCATGAAACCCCATGCAATTACACATTTATGTCTAAAACTGACTTCCAATGCTTGTTTTATAGTCGGTGTTGTGTCTTGTTTGCATCAGTTCCACTCCCAGTGGGCAGCTCTCCAAACTCCACAAGTAACTACTGTTTATGGTGCCCATATCTTTGTTGGCAGCTTCTGCTAAATAAACAGCTGAATTGGTTGGGCATTAAACCTGGCATTAAACGGGTAGTGCTGTCACCAGACATTCTGGAAGAGTTCATGCTGAACACTCAATGTGTTCTTTCTCTATCACCTTCTCTGCTGTATCTTTTCACATGTCATGTGCAGCTTCAAGCGCAAGTATCTCCTTGCAAACATCATATTCAGCAAAACATATTAATGGAAAAAGATGCTAATCCATGTACTGTGACAGATTCCACCGGTAATCCAAGAGTTCTGCATCGTGAAAATTCAACAGACCTTTTAAACTTAACCTGTGGCCAGGCATTGAAACATGACTGTGCTTGATCTAGCTATTTATTTATTTTATATTTATCTAATAGTTTAGCTATTTAAGCATATTGTATATTGTTTTATATCTGCCACCAAGTGGATCAAACGCCACTTTTTTTTTTTGTATTATGAGAATTATTTTAATCTTGACTTGGGGAAATAATGATTTTTTCTTGTGGAAAATTGTGGAAAAAAAGAAACCCTTTGAAGAGTCTCTGGTTTGGCACAGTGGCATATTTTGGTTTTGGTTTGTTATGTTTTTCTGGGGTTTGTAAATTTTTTTTTTGGTTTGGTTTTTTCTGGACTGTTGATTAGAAATTTAATGTTTAAATGTTTTAGTTCTGCTTATTTTCCTCCAGCATAGTATGAGTCAAGTGAGATATTTGACCTCTCTCACTCTATGATAAATTAAATCTTTAATATGAAACTATGAAATATATTAACTTTTTCTACAGATTTAGTTAATTACATGTAGTAAAAAAATGTAGCTTGCGTTTGTAAGTTCCTCTATAAGAACTGAAATAATCCGTTTGTGTAATGAACAAGTTAACATTTAGATGGGAACTGAATTATTAGAATTGAGAGATTGTAGTGACAGGTGCCATGGACTTTTTTTCTCCTCTTTACTAATTATTTTGTTTATTTTTGTACTGACTGGGATGGCTTATATAGTCACAGTGCTGCTGAAGAAATGAACCTCAGTCACGAGTTGAGTAGGCTGTGTATTGTTTTCCCCTTGCACCACCCCAGATTTTGAGGAGGGTGCCAGCAAGCTGTTACAGATGTTGATATGTAGAGCAATTGTTTTTAGTACTTAGTCCAGAACAGAGTGTCATTTCTGTATGCACTTAGAATGCCAATTGATAACAAGTGGCCTGTGAAGATGAAAGTTTTGTAAAATATTATCTAAAATAATGTATTTAGGTGCTGTCTTAGTTTTAGTCTTTCTTACAGATCATGTGATTCAAAACCCACATAACGATGAGAACAAGTCTAAATTTGCAGTTTCAGACTAGGTTAAGCTGATTGTTGTTTGTGCCTAGTTTTACCAGTGATTGTATTGATGCACAACAGACACTAATGCAAAAGAAAAGTCTAATTAAATTTTCCCTAGGGAATTCTGCTGAGTTGGTTTGCTGTTCAACAAGGTAAAGTTCTTATCTTAACTCCTAAAAGAGAGGTGGATATATATGATCTCTTTAATTGGATCAAACAACAATTATGTTGATATGATGTTGAGTTTCACATTTGCATTGCTTATCAGTCTGAAACTTCTGTGGTTTTCATTTTTATCAGTATCTGTTTTTGTTGAGATTAATCTGTTTTTTTCTTTAAGCTTAATTTTTCTTTGGGATGAGGCTGTTTCTTTGTTCTGTTTTTCTATTATCTCATGTGTCAATTCTAACTTTTGATTTTTTCAGACTGTGTTGTCCACTGAAGTCAGGCCATATGTTATGGCTATAAACATTATTTGGTGATAAAGCTATTTTTTGTATTAAGCTTAAATGTTCTGAAACGAAATCTGGTATTGATATAATCAATACAGTTTGATCATATTTTGGTATGTCTGTATGTATAAAAAAATGCAACAGCTATTTGTAGTAGTAGTAGATATGCCTCGTAATTTGAGTATTATATATTTTTATTTTTATTTAATTTTATTGCCTACATCTTCAATAATTCATATCCTTTAAAAACGTTGTGGATGTAAACCACAGCTATTTTCACTCTTTGTCACGTAGCTTACTGTATTTTACAACTTTGGTGTCCCCCAAGAACTTTTCTTTTGTGTCTTTGTCTCTGGTGAGAGATTGAAACAGTGTCCAGACTCCTCAGAAAAGGGTGTTTCAACAAAATAGATGTCTCTCAGTTAAATGACTTGCACTGCTTTCTTGTCCACAATCATCTCTGAGCTTAGCATCACTTTTCCGATTGTACAGTGATATCCTTGTTGTCTCTGAATGATTTTTATTCATTCAACCACTTTTTTTGCTGATTTGTTTAGCTAGGTCATCAGCACATTTTGTTTCATTACAGTTTGTCTCTTTTTTCCAAAACTTACACTTGTATTTTAAGGAACACAGGCTGAAGGACACTTTTACAGATAGTATTCTCTAAGTATATAAAAGTAGATATCAAAGTATTAAATCTGTCCATTTGGTATTAACGGTGTTCAGTTTTACCTTGTGTATTTAAATTTGTAATCAAGTTAGTGCAATTCCAGTTTATCATGTTTCTTTCATTCTGGTTTAATTCAGTACTTTTTCAGTCATTACAATTGGTCAAGACAAAAAAAACCAATTTAGTAATTGTTGTGGTTGTTTTTAAATGACAGTGTCAAAGTTCAGGTGGGTGTTGGCTTTTCTGAATTATTATTTTGGCGTGGAGTGAGGGGAAGTGGTGTTTGAGGAAGCTGTGAGCCTTTGAACACAGTGTGCTCTCTCAGCAGGGGTGTGGATGGTGAGACACACACTGCACGTGCCTCTGGGAATTTGTGGGTTTTCCATCTGTAGTAACAGCTCTTTGTTGAATTTCACCTTCTCCCAGCTGTGAACCAAGGGGGTGCTGGCTGCTGAGCAAGGACTGGAGAGCTAGTGCAGAGCCTGGCCAGGAGACACAATTGGGATCTTATCCTGAGCTTGGTTTGTGTGATCTGATTTAGGGAAAAAGTGTGAATGGCATTTTCCAAAATATGTTTGGATTTATTTTAGGAGGGCTGGCTCACTGTGTTGAGGTCTGGAGATGCAAAGAAGCCCAAGGCCTTACCAAGATTTTGATACTGTGTGTCCAACTCACTGTTGTGTTTGGTGATATGCCATATTGTTTAGATCACCTTTCTGATTTTTTTATGAAATAATCTTTTCAATATATGTTTGTAGGTTGTTCAAAAACTTAATACTTCATATTGTCAGGGCATAATAGTAAGGAAATGATGTTATGGCTTGAATAAGTAAATAATTTGGAATTTGTAATTCCTTCACCACCACCACGCTGTCTTGCACAATGGAAGAACAGGAAGAGGATATTCAAAAACACTCTTGAGGAGGACAAAGTGTTTAGGAAAATAAATTCCATGTTGTCATTATAGGCCTTCTGCTGCACTTTGAGTAACTGGCCATTTCTGCCACTGGTGTTGTTAAGACTTTGTCTGATCTAGTAACTTCAGACTGACTCACTTCGAGACAGTTTCAGCTGCTCCATGAACAGCAGAGCTTTTCATTCCCAAGCCTGTTCTTCCACTATCAGTAGATTGTGGTACAATTTCAGTTTACTCATCTGGTTCCTAGAATTGCAGTTTCTTCTTGCAATAGCTTGAATGTTCTGGATGCTGAAGGATGCCTGTTTCATACTTTGCCTGTATACTCCTCTTGTCCTAATCAATAGACTAATTAATTAATATCAGTACTCAGAACTGACATGTGATATTGTATGTGATTGTTTCCTTGTCTTAACACTGGGCCAGTTCTACTTCACTGCTTGTGGCTGGAAGATTTTACTCTAGTTAAAAGAAAGTTAAAGAGATTCTGTCTACCTAAAATTAACCACTTGCACAGCTGGCAGTTATTTTTCCTTCCTGTAAATCACTCAAACATCTTATCAACTTAGAACCAGAAGTTTATAGATGTAGTGAATATCCAGAAGTTTTAAGTGGAAGGCTCTAGTGGCTTAAAGAGTCCTTGCTATATTACAGAGACCAACTCAAATCCTGATCATCCTCTCTTTCTTTTCCCCCTGTGTCAAGAAAAAGACACCCTTAAATGAATCTCCTTTTGTTCAGTTGGTTACATTTTTTTTCTTGTAATGTACCTTTCCAAATTCTAGGCAGTTCCAAGTCAGACAAAAGTGCAAACTATTTACACAAATTCAGAAGGTTGTCAGCACTCACTAACCTTTTATCTAAAGTCAAAAACTTATCATCATCATTGCATCTGTGTTTTATCTTGAAAAATATAATTGAGAAGATGGGGAAGCATCTCGTTGGTTTTGCAATTTGGCAACGCACATGTAAACTATTCAGGAGTGAAATTAAAAGGTTTCAGGAGTGACAAGTAAAATGTTTCTAATGTGGAAATATATCAGGAGAGAAAATCATCATGCCTACCCAAATAAAATTATTCTAACACAAAGCTTGGAAGCAGAAATGGAGATACAGGCACATTCTTTTAAATAAGCACTCACTCTGTCCTGCCATCTCTTTAGGAAGTGACTTTACATGGTGTCAGTTTTACCCTGGATCTGGGCCTGACTTCAGATTTGTTTTTTGTTGCTGAGGAGCATATTTATTTAAAGGACACTTGGGTTAGGAAAATTGTTGGACAGCTATAACCTTGTAGAAATGGAAAAAATATAAATAATCGAAAAACTGCTCAGCCTAATTCTGCAAACTGTGACATGAACTAGTATTCTTTAGCCAGTAAAAGCTATGTCCACATTAGGATATTTTGGAACTACAGTTAGGCCAAATATTGTGCATCTGAGTCTTTGCCACAACAGAAAGAAATTTCATATTTTCTCCTCTAGTTACACTGCTGGAGAAAAGCAGGGCAAAAGATTATCTAAATATAAAAACCTCAAACATCAACTGAAGGAACTGTCAATTGTTCTTTATATAGAAAATAAACTGTGGTATCACAAATGGATCTGGATGAGCTTTCAAGCACCTCTTGCTTGCCTCAGGCTGATCAAACTTGCCAGGCAATTGTCCAAGCATAGCAGGCTTGGTAACTCTGCCTGGAGTTGAAAGGGAAGAAGTAAACAATGACATTTTTACTCTGGAAAGTGCTTGGTCTCTGCCAAAAGGATCTTTCCTTCCCCATGTGGAAGTTGTATAGCAGTGGAATTACGTTGTCAGGGCTTTAATCTCTGAACTGAGAGATTATTCTAGCAATTGACCCTTCTTAGTTTAGGACTGAAGCTGTGAGTACTGTCAGGAAATATTAGTGGGTGGAGATTTGTAGCTTTCTGCTCACAGCAGTGGTGTGAAAAGCTTTCTGCACACTCCACTGTGGTTTGTAGGACATGCTAGCAGCTGCAGTGGTGATGAGGAAAATGAAGTGGATTCCTGCTACCTGTAATTAAAAAGAGAGAATAATCATGTGCAGCTAGATAAAATTAGCATTAACGATTCAAATCAAATAAGCAAAAGAATTCAAGCAATACCCTTACTGTGAAATGGTTGTTACAGATATGTGATTTGTGTCTCACTACTGAAGACAAAACTGTTGAAAGCTGAGGCAAGCTAAAAGGAGGGAAACCCTATTGATACAAGCCTAAAGCTGGAGGGAAGCATGTTTTCCTGAGGAAAGTGGTTATTGGTGTACCTATGTATATGTATAATTATGTTTGGATAAATAGTTGTATCTATTTGGGATTTTTAAATATGCATCATCATTCTTGCACATAGCATCTTTCAGAATAATGTAGTTTTCTGAGAAAGCATGTAAACTATGCATATTAAAGCAGAGGCCAAACTTTTGGCAGATATGATTGCTTCATAGTTTAATTTCTGCCTGAACATTTTGACTTTGAGAGAGTACTGGGACCAAAGAGTTTCCCAATAAATTTTAGTTGTTTAGGGTGTTCCTACAGATATGTTTATGTGAAAACTTTCTCTAGGTCAGTTTGGACATATAGCTCCTCCCCAGAAAAGGAGCTGAATCCAGGGCTCTCTGGGATGTGAATGGCACTGATTTATAGAACTGCTATGATCTCCACAATGAGCAGAACAGAACTCATAGTGTTTTGACTTAATGATGTATATAGCTCACTTAGTATGGGCTTTTAATGCAATATTTCTAATATCATGCCCTCTCTGTCACACGAATAAAAAAAAAAAATCCAGAAGCAAAGTATATTTTCTCTCATACAAGAAGTATGTAAATAGCTGGGAATAATTGTGAATATATTATAAGCTATTTGGCTTCTGTCATAGGTATTATTTTAAAAATATGAAAGATGAGGAAGTTATGGGGTTTGCAGCTTAACAATCATCATAAAAGACAACCCAACAAATCCCTAAAGTGGATGGACAAAAGGAGACAAAAAATGTCTTCTGCGAACCTCCTTTACTCTGAGATCAGATAAATTTATTCACTTTAAAATTATGCTATTGAAAGACAGGTATTCCAAATTTGCCATGCAGAGTCATTAAAACAAAACAAATTAATATCTTTTCAATATTATTTAAAGGCTTCGCTTCCATATCTTGCTGGTTTTTAGGAGTTTGTAGTTAGCAAGCCTGAAAATAAACTTTAAATGAAGCAAATCTCTTTCACATCTTACCCAAAAGGAGTCCAAGCATTCAAGATTGAAACACTAGGCTCAGTATGCACTTTTATTTAAGGTCTTCATCTTACTTATTTTGCTGGTTTTAAAGTGCTAAAGTTTTGTTGCTCATCAGAATTGCAGTCCCCAAATGCAGCCGGAATGTGGGGCCTTGTCAGTGACCAGCTCATTTTGAGCATTGTGTTTTAAGAATTGCAGCTTTTTGTAGACTTGACCAAGACAAACTTTGCTTTAATATGTGGGATGTTATTTGAATGCTACTCAGATGTGAGGTTTAGTGATGTTAATTTCTTCTCCATTTCAATATATCTTTTCTCTCTGAGTTTTGTGTCTGATAGTGAATACAGTTTTTAGATTGTATCTGAGTCAAATGTTGAGTAGGAGTTTTTATTCACTGGCAAGAAGAGTAGTTTCATGTTAGACCACACAAGATATGGTGACAGAGCATCCAGATAAGCATTCAGCAATGTCAGCAAAACAAAGTGAACTTTCTTTTTTTGTCCCCTGCATAGCAGTCAAACTTCAGCAGTGTTATTTAATCTGTGTAATGAAGATCATCTTGGTGTTTGAACTTGAAAAGTGTATCAGTGAAGTGCCTGCTTTTTTTAGGTTAATCAGCATGGCCAGACTTTCCAACTGCACCAATGCTTTTTTTTTTTTGATTCTTTTACAGTTCACCAAGAACAATGTTACACAGTGTTCTTCCCTTGCTTTTCATCTGGCTTGGTTCACTTGCAGAAGGAGGGAGTGTCAGATGCATCTGCTGGGAAAAAAATCTATCTGAACACAACATACAGGGGTTTTGTCCAATTCTCAGCTTTTAGGCAGTGGAGTCATTCCTGAGTCAAGAAGTCAATGAATTCCCTTGCTTTTGACAGCCCTTGCCACTTAAGGATGGTGATTCCAAATACTGTAGGCACTGTGCATGGATTACAAGATTGTGCAAGCAGATAAAAGTCTG
The DNA here is from genome assembly GCA_013400215.1 of Cisticola juncidis. Classification (NCBI taxonomy): domain Eukaryota; kingdom Metazoa; phylum Chordata; class Aves; order Passeriformes; family Cisticolidae; genus Cisticola; species Cisticola juncidis. The sequence goes on from VXBR01001476.1 coordinate 212,681, forward strand.
ATGTTGAGCCCTAAGTATGTTCATAAAAAATAGAATTGCTAGAATAATTTCCAGTAAACTAAAATTGCCTTTTACTCTCACAATGCCAAATTAATTTAGCCTAAGATAAGAAAAAAGAGCACATGTGATCACCTCAAAAAAATCTTTGTGGCTTAATCATCAATGATCATAACTAAGACAATGGTGTTTACTTGTAGGCTGACAAAATAATTCTCTTGTGGTAATTGAGCCCACACTAGAAATTTAAGAAAACATAACTTTTATTTTTAAATAGAATTTATATACTGAGTAAATGTTCACGAGCTTGGACAGGCCTCACTTTACTTCGTGACTGCATAACAATAAATTTTTGTTGGCGATGCTGCTTATTAAAGAAGTTCTTATTCAGAATAACTGATTGCTGTTCTTTTATTCTGTGAGGAGAGGGTATTTCTGTCGTTCCAATCTAGGAAAACACTGCTCTCTGTAAGTGGCATATTTAAAACTGGTTAGAATATGGATGTCTTATTGGAAAATATGTTTAAAGTATATGAGAGGAGAAGGAAGTGATCAAGCTGGAAAGGACAATTGTGTAGTTCACAGAAAAGATCTGTAAAGATTTTAAAATGTTTTCTGATTGTTTGGCTGCCTGTTGGGTAAGGCTTAAAATGGTAAGATCCATCTAGTCTTTCTTCTTTTGGCATTCTGCTCACCAGAGAGACAGAGTGGGAGGGTTGTTATGGGACTGGTGACAGTTGCTAATGCAAAAGATATCAGAAAATCAGTCAGAGGACTCTTAACCAACTATTAATACCATGCCTCAGAGAAATGGCATCATGCCTGAACCAGATGGATTCTCCATTGGCAGCTGGGAGGATCAACTTGTGATTGTTCACCAGAGGTTCTGATAGAAATATCAGAGTGTGAGTGGGGAAACTCTGCACGTGTCCTAAACTGTCTAGAGAGTTATGAGCAAGCAGCATCTTCCTCTTGAGCTTGTTTGTAAAATACACAGATTGTTTTGTTTGCTTGGGACAGGGTACTGCCAAAAAGTTCCTTTTGACTCATCTCTAGTTCTTTAGCCAAAACTACAGTAAGTATTCTTCAGTCTCAAAGTCATATCCAGTGTATTTTGTATCAATAAAATAATGGTTTTAAGATGATGAATGAACTTGTTCTAACAGCCTCACCATGAGTATTTTCTTAGACTAAGCAGGAAAAGAATGAAAGGACATGTAGCTGAGAGATTTTCTCTGTAAGCACGTGTTGTTTCTGTCTGCAAGGGAAGGCAGCTGTTTCAGGGAGCAGATTTCAGTGTATGAATGTGCCAAATCTTCCCTGCATTTTTCAAACTCACCATATTATTCAAATATTTCTTCAAAATTAACATCAGCTAGTGTATATCACCATACCAAATATAATTATTTTTCTGAGCTCTTCTTGAATTCTTTCCTTAGTTTTCCTGTTGCTTTTACTTTCCTGTGTCTTGGGTTTTTCTGTGCTCATTAGCATTTGTTTTATTTTCCTGCTGCTCCGGCTCTATTTGCTCCCTTCAGAGAGCAAGCCATCCAGCAGAGTGACTGAGGAACAGCAGTATCCTATCATGACTATCATGCACGTTAAATAAAATAAAACAGAGGACTCTTGTTGTTACTACTGTTTTATTAAATTTACAAACTAATACTAATTAATTCAGCCTTTGTGTAATAAAGTCCCTATCTAGTTACCTGTCCATTTACCTAAGTATTCTCTTATTATGACTGTGTGCATAGGCAATTACACTGTACCTAGATGCATTCTTTTATTACCATGCAGAAATATTTCAGTTGTCTCGTCTCCTGTATTGTCAATCCTCTTCCACATTTAAATTGCATTTGCTCAGGATGTTGTGCTAGAATCTTAGCATACTCCAAAATTTCGTATTGAGAAATATGCATTTCATCCAAAGCCCTAGATCAGATGTGATTTTAAAATTACCTCATTTACAAATGACAATTGCATGGCCTCAGGGTGAATAACACTGTAAGTCAAAAATCATATTCAGGCACATATTTAATGAAGTGTAATAAATAAACGATGTGTTCTGAGAAGGGGAAGTCTGTAGTTTTTGTAAACATTTGGTAATGTGTTACAAAAGATGAAAATATGGCAGTAATATTTGCAAATAATAATTTGAAAATCAGTATTTGACACTGTTTAGGCTAGCTTTCATGTCATATAAATGACACTGCATGTGTAGCTGTTTTGGAAGACTTGTAAAATGCAGTGGGACAACTTAAACATGAGTCACATGCTATTTTTTTTTTTTTTTTGGCTGATTTTGCTCAAGAAATTCTTTGCAGTTTCTTTGGTCCCTTCTTTCACTGATAATTAGTTTAAGTAATTATTGGATCTGGGGGTTTATCACACAAGCCAGCTGAATAAGGTCAGAAAAGCTACAAGAGCTGAGTTGAATTTACCCCTGGGGTTGTATAAGCCTTTTGCCTCCCTCAGTTTTGCTTCTGCTTGTCACAGGTGTAACCTTTTCAAAGAAAAGGCTCAGGGATGATGAACATTGGGATGTTTTGCCTGAAGAAGAAACCACAGCACCCAAACCTAATGTCTCAGAATGTACTGGAAAAAAATTGAAGGGGAAAGCGTAAACTGCTCAGAGCTGCAAGTATCAAATTAATTGGTATTTATGAAATGAAAAGTGCTATTTTTCTTTATTGAGTTTTTGGGTTTTTTTTAATCTGTACCATTTTCTTGGAGAGATGGAACTTCTGTATCTTTACCTGTAGTAGTACCGTGGTGTTCTGTGCACCTGGTGATTTTCTTGTATTCTGTGATTTAAAGTTGTGTTTGTGACTTTTTCTATTATTATTTTTATTTTTATGTGCCACTGGCACAGTTTTCCTCAAGTTCAGCTGAAACCTGTCTCTTACGGGATCTTTGCAATACAGAAGCATTCTTGCTTTCTGGAATGAATCTGAAATCTTGTTCCTGACATTGTCAGTTCAGTCAGATGCTAATTTTCTGTATTCTTTTCATTTTGCTGGTCTAGCATGGTATAAGCTGTGTGAGAGCTCTCAAATCACATTGCTCTACACCTGTGTTGTCACACTCTGGTGGAGGCATTACAAAGGATTTCCTCACACCAGGGTAAGGAAGCTGCCATAAGGGATCATACCCATGCTTAGCATACCCTACCTGCAGAAAAGAATACAGCAAAAAGCCTCAGACTTTGAAGTATTTCCATAAGAATATTCTCTCCTAATTCCTTTTTGGCTTGGCACATTTACTGTGAATTAGTATCTTCAGTGTTAATGCTTATGATATGGTCAACTCACTGAGAATTAAGGGAATTTTGAAATGGTATTGGTATTGGAATTAGAGTTCATACATGGGCAATATTTACTAAGCAGATCTTTGAAACATATTTTTTCCCAATAATTTCATGTTGACAATTACCAGCCCCAAAAGTACAGTACCTCTGCATCTTTTAGAACTATTTTTTGCCATTATAATATGTGCATCATCTGAGATCTTGAAACTAGTGTTTTGATTTTCAGTGCTCCTTGTTTTAGTAACATGTCACTAGCTTCTGACACGAGATTCTGTAAGTCTTCTTATTTCTGGACTAGTTTAAAATGGATGTCTTTCTGGTTTCAGAATCCTCAGAATTCATCAGAGTCCTTTAAGTCTCAACCTGAATTTCCTGAGATCTTTGCTATTCATGTATATTTTTTCCCTTTCTTAGAACAGCTGACAGCCTTCCTGTGCAGTACCAAGTTTCCGGCTGTAGAAGCAGGTGTTGATATTTAAAATTCTGGCATAAAATTATGGATTGTTGAGCAGTGACCTGCTTAAGATTCCACATTATTACACCTCATGTCTTACTCCTGGTTTTCTTATGCACAGATTTTAGAGCTCCTGAGCACCAGTTTTGAAATTAGGAAGGCCTTATAAAGCTTGGAATTATCTCAGTGACAAACCCACTTTTCTCAAAACTCATTAACAGTGACTGGCAGCACAGCAGCTGATGTAATAATGGGTGTGTATAAACAGATCACTTGTTTCCTGGCAAATATTCTGATACCCCTGCCTTGCTTTCATTGCAGATTTCCTCGGGATGCTTACAGCTTTTCATTTTTTTCTTTTCAAAATTCTCCTTTGGTTCCCGTGAGGAGCCTGTGTAAGAGTCATGTGTATGTATAATTTCATAGAAGTATTTCTGGCATTGTCTAGCTTAGTCACAACATATTCTGGATTTCAGGACTAGTGTGCAGAGCATTTATAAACAAAATCACAGCTGTTATGGGCAGTCATATGGTTTCTAAGACAACAAGAGACTATGTCATCATTTGATCTTACCTCCTGTGTATTGTAAATAATTTTCAATTTTCAGTAAAAGCAGAAATTGCCTTTAATAAAGGGTTTTGAGTGGAAAAAAACTGTAACTGTCCAGTCACTGTTTGAGTCCCAAATGGTGGTCTTTATTTCTTCATTTTTTTCCTTCCTTTGCACTGCAGAGCAGACTATAGCTGTAAGTTGGTCTGAACACCAACTACAGCTTTGACTTTCCTCTATATGGTTCTTGTTCAAGGAATTTGATCCACAAATGCTCAGTGCTGTGATGTTTCCCTGACATTATGGATATTTTCTGTGTGCACAGTAGGGCTGTGTGTAAGCCCTGCACCAAAGGAGACAGGCTCTGGAAATACACTGAGGCCAGCAGACCCATTCACACTGTTCTCTTTGCTCACCTGAACCTGCTTGTGAGACAGCCTCAACATTATCCTGGGACCAGTCCTGTTCCTGGCCACCAGTTTCACATTAGTATCTCCCTTGGGTAGGAGAAGGGTTGTTGATCACCTGTAAAGCTTGTCCATCATGAATGCTAAGTCATGAGGGATAATAATGTGGAATCTTAAGCAGGTTACTGCTCAACAATCCATAATTTCATAATGCCAGCATTTTAAACATCAACACCTGCTTCTTCAGAAACTTGGTACTTCAGAGAAAGTCAGCTGTCCTAAGAAATGAAAAAAAATATGAATAGCAAATATCTCAGGAAATTTAGTACCTCAGCTTGGGACTTACCTGAGGGGAGGGAATCCCAGGAGACAATGTCCAAAGCCTTCCTAAAGGTGAGGTGAACATCTGCCTGTCTTACCTCATCTACCAAGCTAATCACCATTGAAGAAGATTTTTAGGCTTATTAAGCATGATCCCCCCTTCATAAATCCATGTTGACTATTCCCAATGACATTCATGAATCTGGAAATTGTTTCCAAGATTAGTTCCTCCATCACCTTGTTGTGAACTGGTTTCCTGTTGCCTAGATCCTCCTTCTCACCTTTCTTCAAAAAGCAAGTGACACTTATTTTCTTCTGATCATGGGGAATCTCTTGATCACCACAACCTTTCAAAGATATTCAAGGTTGGTCTTGCAACTTCTTCAGCCAGCTTTCTCAGGATCCATGGAGTCCCTCTGTCAGGCTCCATGAACTTACACTCATTTATTCTGCTGAAGTGAGGCCTTCCTTACATCTGGGCATGATTAGATCATCAGTTCGGTTGTGTTTCTGGTAAATCAGCACTACCCCCTCTTCTTTATATAGAAATACACAAGTACATAAACTCCTAAGACTCCAAAAACCTCTTCTAGGCTTTTCTGCTCTTTTATCAAAGATCTTCCTTAAGAGATAACTTAAACTTTATTTTCAAAAGCATTTAATAGTATTCATATTATTAAAATGTTATTAGAATTAGTTGCGCAGAAAAGCTCCAGAAAAAGACACTAGTGTAATAAAGACTATTAGGATAATGTTAAGACATTAGGATAATGTTTTGGTCAAATCCTTCTTGGCTTTCTCCTAAGACATTTTAAAAAAGTTCCCAACAGAAGCATACTGAGACAGCAATAGTTGTCCTGTATATTTTGGATTAACCCTTAAAATTCAATTAGAAAGAGAAAAAAATCAACAAAAATCTCACAAATACCATTGTAGGACAAACATCAGACAAGGTCACAAGGATTAAGAAAGAGGGAACAGGATTCACTCCAGAGATCAGTACAGTTTGTTTTCATTAACTCAGCTGCTACTTCTAACTCCTTTTTGCCATTCAAAGGATGCTGCAGGAGCTGCTTAAAACACAGGATGGTCTGGGATTCCTTCTGTGACCAACTGACAAATTCTGGGTTAGATAAGTGGATAGTGAGGTGGATTGAAAACTTGCTGAATGCCTGTGAATTTTTCAGCATTTGAACTTGAATGTCTTAAATAATATGTCTGCCCTAGTTTTTTGAAAGACAGGAGTGAAGTGGGGCATGGTCAGAGGAGAATAGATCATTTGCAAAAGCCTTAGTTTGTTCAAGCCAGAACTGCAAGTATTTTGACAGTTATGCATTGGCTGAAGGCTGACAGAATTAATTGTTATGTTCTAAATCCAAGACATCCTTGTTGCAGTTTATTAGGATTATTTTGACTTTTGACAACCCAGAAGGTGAATATTCAAAAATGGTTAGTTTAATGATCTTAAGTATTATTTTACTGCTTACTATAGTAAACTTCTTCATCACAGTGTTAAAAGGGAGGTAAAAAAAATTCACAATGCAACAGAAGAAAAAAAATCACAGTGCACAATGCCCTTATATCAATGAAGCAGAGCAAGCATAAAACGAATGCTGTAAAAATGAGCATGTAAGGGACATGCTCATGTAAGGGACTGAATAGAATTTTTCCTCTGTTTTTAGAAAAGAAAAAAGTAAGATGAATGAAAAAGGAAGATTAACTTAGGCGTACATAACAAGGTGAATATATTTGAAATACTCATTTTGAATATGGAGATCTCAAGGCAGTTGTCTCATGCACATTTTTGTGTACTGATTTTAATATTCATTCAGCCATGCACTGCCCTGCAGGAGAGAACCCTGACCTGTGCCTGAAGTTGTTACTTTTGACTTCATTCTTTCGGTCAATGTTGGAGAAAATAAAAGCTCTCTCTTTCTGTGTCTCCCCTGCCCCAACCCCTTCCCTCCATCAGCTTGATAATGCATTGAGTAACAGTTGGCAGCTTTGTTACTTGTTTTGAAAGCTAAAAAAACCCTTTTTTGTACCTTAGAGACTAAACACTGTTTGTGAAATAAGTGATGCTGTACGCCTTGTCAGTTTATTGGCTGCTTTCTCACATGCTCTTTTGGAAAATCCCTGTAGTCCCCATGCACTTCTTCTCACCATTCCCTTCCCTACTTGCACACTACAGAAGATACCTCTAGTTTTTCTATTGTTGTGTTGCTTGAAGAGCTTTTGTCTTTTAGTATCCAAATGCTGTTCCCAGGGGGCCTTCTAGAAAATGTTCACCCTGACTCATGTGAAACTGAGCTAAATCTCTTCTGATCAAAAGAGTTTAAAACTGTTTTTCTGAGAAAATGATGTCTGACACTGTAATTTCCATCTGAAAACAGCTAACATCTGTGGAAAGTGCATAACCAATGCCTGAGGAATTTCTGCGAATTCAGTCCATGTCATGTTTGACTTTTTTCAGCTCTCCTATAGAAGCAAAGGGAGGGTGGGGGGAACAGGGGAAAGAAGCCTCTGACCCAAGACTGGGCTAATTTTGGTTTCAGCATACCTTGAGAGCATCAAGAGGTTGTCTTTCTTTCTGCTGTTTTTCCTCTGTTTTTGGGACCACTCCACACTTGCAGCACTTGTTCCCTTGTCACTGGCTCACTGAGGGTGAGCCAACATCTTGAATACTGAGTTTAGAATTAGTTGATTCAGTAGATTAACTCCACGTCTGTGCTGCTTGCACGATACCACTGATGCTGTGGGGTTTTCCCCTTAACTGCTTCCATTCATCATTGCCCATTGTCCCTAAAATTTTTAGGGACATGGCAGATGACAGAACATTTTGCTGTTAAAGGAAAGGCTTGTTACAAAAGGTCTGCCTGTATATCCACGTGTAGTTAATCAAAAGGTTTATTTCCATCTACTAAACGATTCCAGTAGCCAAGACTGGGTTGTAATTTGGTACAGTAGCAAAACTGATGTGCTTTATGTTATTCTGTCACATTTTATACCATTCCAGGAATTCCTGCTCACAGACTTCTGAGAGCTTTTAATGCCCTTTTATGTTCTGAATTTTCTAAACCAAATCTCCTGGTATTATCAGAGTTGTTATAAATTATACAGGGGAATGCAAGCTATTTAGCTGTTCTGATACTGTCCAAAGGCCAGACACATCCAGCTAATAATTTGAAGTTTTGAGTACTTTCCTGAGTTGGCTAGGGAAACTTTCATCCACAGGGAAGCACATACACTGCTCTAATTGATAAGTGATGTCATCATCTAATGAGAATGGGATCCATTCACTTTGGACAAAACATGACTTCTTTGAATACTAATTATTTTGAACATCTGTCTTTTCATTTTCTCATCAAATTAAACTAAGAAATTGTGGTACTGTAATTCTTTTCTTCCTTTACAGAAGAGTTTTCTTACCAAGTGGTATTCTTTTCTTTGTAAGTTTTGATGGTTTATCTTACTCCACACTCAAAGTAGGAAATATCCTCTGTTTGTCAATTCTTTTTTAAAGCTCCTCTTGCAAAAGCATGTTTAGCATCTGCTTATAAAGATAAGAATGGCACATGTGAGATCAGAATATATTTCCAATTTCATAGGTATATGACTATGACTGGAAGGAGATTTAGATCCATTTGAGGCTCCTGGTCTGGAATGCACAGATTTGTAGTTAAGATTCAGAGATTCATTTTCTCACAGTATGCCAGTAAGTAGCTTTTAACTAAAATAAAAAGGGGCATTTTTCCCCTGTGCATTGGAGAGGATATAGCAAGATATTTTTAACATGAAAAGGAAGGAAAAGATAACACATGAATGAATCAAACCCACAAATTATCTTCATATTCTCTCTTACTTTTAATTACAAGATTAAAATTGAAAATCAATGCAATGGTGAGCAGGCTTATGTTAATGTTTTTTCCATCCATCTTCAACTAGCATTTCTCATCATTGAATGCTTTGCTTTTTCATTGGTGTAGCAGATACAGAGCTTATTTTAAAACTTCTATTTTTTATATTAATTGGTGTAAATATATTTATATTTTTATTTGGAAAAAATGTAATTTGCCATCCATGAAATATCCCAAAATTCTTACTTTCTTGCTAGGCTAAGGGATAATCATGTATGTGGTTGTTACGTGGTTTCTTGTACCCTGCCAATGAGGACTTCATACTGTCGTGTAATAGGCATCCAGAAGATTTGTTTTTATGGTGTTTTGTGGGTTTTCTTCATTTGAGAGCAGGTCAGGGTCCTCTGCAAACATCTCTGTGGTGAGCTGGCAGTGACTGCAGCCAGGTGTCAACACTGGAAAATGAACACTATGCCCAGAGTTCTCACTGCTCTGCATGACACCAAGGATGAACAGTTCGAGAGAGGAAGTCTCCTTTCTTGGAGAATATCCTTACATTTTGGCTGATGCAAACTGGCAGAATACAGTTACTGAACTAGAAAAGTATTTGTCTAGTGATTAAACAGGAATTCATAGATGAGAGTGATCTGGCACTCTGTGCTCAGTTCAGGATTGCTTCAGAATTGTCCTACTCTGTGCTGCCAACCTCTCTCTGAAAATACAGAAACAATAAATTTGAGAGCAAAGGTTTTGAAATAAGCTCTAAGTTTGTGTGCATGCTTCTGTGTGTTTACTTGTGTTTGCTGTGACAGAAACACAGATGCTGATATTTTTTGATAAATAGTAGTGTCAACAGTTACAAAAATACCTCACTGTGCACAGGACTTCCAAAATTTGCTATTACAACTGGGTGTACTCTAGAGTGTGTCCATGTTTCTGTAGCAGTTCCCAGCTCTTACAGGTCATCTGAGCTCTTGAAAACTTGCATTTTGGATACTATATCTATGTTCCTTGAAAGTTTTTCAGGATCCTGAGGTACAACCAGTATCAAGAGGTTCTCAACCCGTGGACCCTGTGTTAAATTTTCTCTGCTCTGCCCAGCTGCAGAGGGGGTGAGTGAGTGGCTTTCATGGGTACCTGGCATCCAGCCCCTGACACCACTGCTGGCCATTTGATCCTCAGAACCAGGTCAAGACCAGAACTCAGTAACTATTCTGTCTTGAACCTAGAGCAAGGATGTTAAGCCTCTTTGACCCTACAAAGCCATTTCTTTTGGGCTGTGCTTTTTGCTAAAGCTAAGCACAGTCCTTGACGTAAAAGAAATCTTCTAACACACATTTGAGAGCTACCTGCTGGAAATGTGCAGCTGCTGTTCAGTTTTAAAGTGAAACATAACCCCTTTCCTCTATAGATAATGTGCTTTGACTATAATGTTTCAGAGTTGTTTTGATTAGATTTACAGTTGTTAAATACTTGCTCCAAGAATGTAATGCAAATAATTTTGTTCTAAAGACAGTATTTAGAGTTTATTTAATCCTGGGTTTAGTTTGCTTCATATAAATTCTACATGCACCATTACTTTAATCTTCATGTAATATAACTTCCTATTTTTTATCCCTGGATACAGAGGGACAATTATGACAGGTAAACATATGAATTTCATATTAATACATACAAGTTCTTTATAATAAATGTGCTGTGTACTTTAGAATAATGTGTTTCTGTTGCTCATCATTATATGCTCATTAGCATACACCTTTTTCAGCTGAAAATGAAGTGTGTATTTCATAGTGGTTTTTATATGTTTAAATTCTGTGCACAGTAGTGACAAGCAATGACATTTGAATGTTATTAACAATATTCTGACCTAGATAAGCCTGCTGATGTCGAGTGCAAACTAATGCAGCCAAATTCAGCCAAAAAGTTTCTGGAATATGTGTTTTGGGCCAAAATGACTCATAAGGAGAGAGGAAAAAACATGAATTATTTCTCTCTCGTCTTTGCATGTATTCATCAAATCTGTGCATCCTAGCCAAAGAACTAATTTTTTTATGCCAAGAATATAATATCTTTTAATAAAACTAAGAATCTGGTTGTCTTCCTCCATATAACTTTGAGATGACTTCTCCGCTTTTCATAAAAGTTAACAGTGTTTTGTTTTTATTATTTGCTCTAGTTTTTGCAGGGCTTCCCCTGGCTTTTTGTCAGAATATTTGAAAGACTGGTGTAGAGGAAGGGAAGAGGGAAATAAGCACAGTTTAAAGCTGCACCTGCTGTCTCTGGAGTAGGCCAGATTCAGTACTGAGTTGCATTTAATTCAGTGCCCCCACTGCAGGGAGGCAGAACTTAAACTTTTTTTTCCCCCTTTTTTTTTTTTTTTTTTTTTTTTTCTTTTTTTTTTTTTTTTTTTTTTTTTTTTTTTTTTTTTTTTTTTTTTTTTTTCTGCT